>JAWNNP010000198.1:0-600000 GCA_035044805.1 Leucophenga maculata | reverse complement strand
ATACCAACTGTCCAAGATGACGATGCAGTGGATGCACATTCAAACACATTGACACCGCTTACAGCAGACCACTCATCATTACCGTCCACACCACTTGACGACGAAGACGATATGGATGAAACACAAATACAAAGCCAGCAGGAAGGAAACACTACTGATGCGGACTGCTCTTCGCTCAGTCAGTCGGCGGAGTATTTTTCAGTTTCATCATGTCATCCACAAACCTCCACACAGATGCAACAGTCAGCTGATTACAGCAACTCTCCTCCTGGAGATGGTTCCACTTCACCCGCAATCGGTGTATTGCAGGATGACAAGAAGTCGTGTAGGCATCATAGAAAACATCATCGTCATAAACGTCGATCATCACCAATAGATTCGCATTTATGACGAAGTGTTTCGCTGGTCGCATGGCCGGCTATCGATGTGAACGCATTGCTGCAACAAACGATTCGCAAATCAGTCATATTGCAAGAGCCAGCAGTGAGAGGCAAACGACAGCATCAGCACTCTTCAACGTCGCCAGCACATCATCATGGACAAAAGCAGAACAAGCAAAGTAGTAACGATAGCTCGACAACAACTCTAACCACTTCGGTCATATCAATTGCGAGATACCCTGGACCACCAACAGCTACAGCTACATGTACGTCGTCAAGTTTGGAGCGAATAAAACGCACATCCGTACTTTCACCCGTAGCAGCGGAGGCGTTTAGTTGCGATCCCCAATTGCGATTAGCGCAAGAACGCCGCAACACAGAAATTATCTTATAGCGTACTCGCAATACGATATGAATTTAAAAATAACAATTACATAAATACCATTCTCTTGAGCATAATTTTAACGGCTGTGGAATTGTTACAATTCTTGTTGTAAATTACATTTACGTTATGAAATTTATTGTTAGTTTGTATGTATGTATTTCTCGTTTAGTTGTTGATACTGCATATTTTGGCGAAAAAACAAACCGTTCTGCGTAAACATCGCATCCTATGCATATGTACACTTACATACCTATGAATTTATTTTTTTGTTTTCCAAATCTGTGTGAATCTTAACTACATACATAAAACTCATTGTTGTTTCTCGGGGGTTATACACTAGCGTATAAAATTTTTCCTTGTGAATTTATTAATCAATTAAAAACGAAAAAACGATTTTTTATATATAAAGGCAATTTTAGTTAAAACTTATTATATCTATTGTATGTATGTTGTATTAGAAAACATATCTTAAATCAGAAATTGTCTAGTTGATTTACACAAGAAGACTTTCATAAGAGGTTTATGTTGTTAACATCTAAGTAACTAACTATATACTATTGTAACTTGTATTCGTACTGTGTGCATCCAAACGCTGCCAACATTTTGGCGTAAATACAATTTGAAAAAATAGTATAATCTAGATTTTACGACATCGACATTAACACACGTGTAGTTTGTCTGTTAATATGCATCTAAATGTCTTATATAAAAATCATTTGTTTAACACATTTTCATTTAATGATATGATGGCAAGTGAACAACAAAGTTGTTCTCACTAGTAAAACAAATAATTATTTATTCAATTTACCCAACTACATACGTAGATGCGCATGATATTTAAAGCAATAATCTCAGTTTTGTAAATAAAAGTAGATGTAGTATTGTAGTGCAATTGTTTCATAATATATTTAATTACATTAAAACACAAATTTAACTATTTATTCCAATATACAATATATATGTGTATAAATATATTTATATATGTATAATGTATATGAGTTTAGCGTTTTATGCTAGCAAAAGCAAGAAATTAATTTTAATTTCATTTTGTTTCAAAAAAGTTCGAACTTACTAATAATAATAAATATAATAATTAGCTAATTGATTTTTATGAGTGATTTTGTTGTTGTATAATTTTTATATTTTAGACTTAAGCATAGTTCACACGGTAGAATATATTCTACACTCTCATCACTTTGCATTGAAAATAATTTCAAATATATACAAATTTTGTAATAAATGTGACAGCAAACTCAATGAAAATAGTTAATACTGCCAGATAACTGGCACTGTGTGAACTTAGCTTTATAGTCTGATCGAAATAAAAACAAAATGTTTAATTATTTGCTTTCAAAATATTATGCAACTTGCCTTCAGGGTTTTTAAGATCACCCTTGACAAGTTTATTTTTAAATATGTATATTAAAACCAAATTAGAAACATTTTATATTTAATTCGGTCAACGTTTTTTTTTAATATTTCTGAACTAATGAAGGAGGCTATAGTGAATGTGCACCTGTCAAGTGTACTAGTTAAGGTTATAGGGGACTAGTCGAGTAAAACACCAAAAATTTTTTAAAAATAATGAGTTATTGAATAATAATTGGTGAAGTGCGCCAAAGCATTTGTGAATTATTTTTAAATTTAATTTAGAAAAATGCTGAAATGCTGCTCTCGACTAGACGTGCAACTTTAAAAGTGAAACGAGTTTTTCATTTCTTTTTTATTTTGCATCTTTACTTTTTTATTTTCCACCAATTTTACTTAAAGTTAATCGTAGCACAGCAACTTATAGTTATTATATGTAAGTGTTCTAAACCATTTTTATATAGATATATATGTAGGTACTGTATTAAATACATAATTCCTAATGTTACATTGCTAATAAGATACTTAGTCTTCTGAATACTTTATGCCATTGACGAATAATATATCTACTTAAAAACTTTTACTATATCGAAACAAATTTTTTAATTAATTTATGTTTATATTATATATTGCTAAGATCATATCAAAATCGCCAAACAAGTATTACAGTATATAATGAAAAATATCTATAATTGTTTGAAACTGTTGAATATTGTAGAACATATACAAGTATAGCTATTGGTATACCAAACATACATATACTCGAACTAAAAACTTAATCTTGCCATTTCACATAATTGATTACACTAGTTTAAAAAATGAAGAGAAAAAAAATTTTGCGCTACGATTGCCATAATTATGTTGAAAGAGACGCCAGATTATCATATTATTGATCAGCTCGATGACACTTTTCGATATAGCCACATAGTTCAGTCTGGTTGAGTGATTGTCTTGAAGACTTTATCGATACTTCCATAATCATATTAAGTTAACACAAGAGTTTCAAATATGTATTTTATTTGGATATTGCTAAAATTTTTATTGTGAATAGGAGAGTTAAAAAAAATTCTCAATCTTTATTTTTTTAAGAGCGAAAAAGAGCTGATTCTGAGTTAGTTTATATTATGATTTTTGATAACAATCACCATAACCTAAAATCTGATTAAATATCGATGACGGAAAACATTTTCGTAGTTTATTTAAAAATATTATAACTAAATTGTTTTAGCGACTACATCTCGCGTATTGTTAGACGATCGTAAAGATGATTAGGGAACAGTTTTCTTTTTGTTTTGAACCATAATTATTGGAGTCGTTGCGCAAAATGGCTTAAAAGTAAGAATATATATTATGACCACATGTATATGGTGGTTAAATAATATACACCTGGTCGATAAATCTATGTAGTAGACAACATTTGTAGTAATTGTTTGCACTTACATAGTGGATTTTCAATAATAAAACAGTTAAATAATTAATAGGTCAAAATAAATAAATTCTCATAATATCAGTTATACAAATACATGGTACTATTTTTTTACCTACTATGCAATCAATGTTAAGCACTTTACTTAACAAACAAACAAAAAACACTTTTAAATACGATTTCTAGATACTCTGTACCCCAATGAACCATAAATTTGTATAGGGCATATATTCCCATCTGGATTCGTGTGTCATATTTTACTGAGATTAGTGTAAGGTACAAAAAATATGTCGTTTGAAGCTAAACAAAACTGCAAACAAATGTTTTTCAAACAATAACACAGCAAGGGGACTGATTTGTATTGATGGTACTCTTCAAGTGGTGCAATTTGGAATATACAAGTCCTTTTTAGCTAAAATATGTCGAAAATAAAAGAAAAATTTCATTCAGAAATGAGGGATAGGTACCTTCGCTCAAAAAAGGGATTTGCACATGCATTAAATACTAATCTGAAGAGGGACTAGAAGAGTCTAAGTATCCAAACTTGAAACCTGAACCTTTAATAGCATCTAAATTCTTGATGTTCATACGGACAGACGGACATGTGTATATCGTAGGCAGCTTACCCTATTTATGGTTCGATTTGCGCCATTATGGAATATTTTATTAGGATTGACTTAAAATATAACAAAAACTTATCAGCTAATAACAACTCCAAACAATGATTAATGTAAGATAGACCAAATGTGGCATTTCTAGCTAAATTCACAACAACACTAAAAATGGTTTCGTAAAAAACTCAGAAGGAGGAGAGGATGCGTTTGTTTTGTAAGAAAATAAAAGATATATTACGATATTTTGAAAATATCCACATTTTTTTATAATTCATAGATCAACCCATATAAATATATTTAAAATCTTTTATTTGCATTGCTTTCAAATTATGTGCATTGTTTTTATATATGTCTAAAAATTGATGTATGTCTGTTTGTATGTCCTTTATAGTTTACTACATCATTCATCCGATTACTATGAATCTTTGGAAAGTTATTGAGTACACTGCCTCGCTGAGTATAAGCATAATACATCTATTCTAAAATATGATAATCGCGATCCAGAATTTTTAAAGCCTTAAGAGAATTTTAACTGATATAATTTTCATAATAATGCAGATAATTCTTAAATCAGTCTCCTGAATAATATATTGTATATGCGTTAGATTTCGGTGTATGAAGGTGGATGTTTTTGATAGGCGGTTGTCTAAATGGTATACCACAAGAGAGTGAATGTCCGGAAGGGAGTAATAGGGCTATTTGTTTTTTTACATAAAATCACTTCAAATTCGCAGTTATGATGCAAGGCAGGGAAAGTACTAATCGGACAGAACTGTTGAGGGAACAGCGGAATGAGCGTGTTGAGTGAAGTATGCTGAGCTATAATTGGCGGCTAAATGTTAACAGCGGATATCGGGGAATCTAGCGTCACTATATACATGATGTGATATGGTATCATATAAGAAAAACACAAAGAGATGCATAGCAGAGCAGGTCGTGTCAGCTAAGAATTGTATCAAATATTGTGAAATTAGACTTGAAAATTTTTTATTCTCGGTAATGGCTCACGTATACAAAAGGTAGACAATGAGAAGCGTACCAGCTCAAGCCGGGTCCACTAGTATTTTATAATATTTAGTTATAAAGAAAAATGATTAAGGTGGGAGCTCAAACTTGTACGCAAAAAAACTCATTATACAGTCATGTTTGTTTCGGAAGCTTCACTAAAACCAGTTTTTATTTTGAAAACATTTCATTTTTTTTAATTACATTTCATATTGCTATATAACGAAAGCGCTTTTCGAAATCATCGCCATTGAGGATAAGGCTGCAAACATAGTGCGCGCTGAGACGAAGATGAAGACGAAGCTGAAGACGAAAAACTGCGCAGAAGGATTTATATAAATTCGCTCGAATTCGTTCATAGTGCATGCGAAGACAAAGACGAAGACGAAGATAAAGACGAAACGCAAGCAATCAGCTTGAAACGGTGCAGTACTGAATTTGAAGCTGAATCGCTTGCTGTTTAGCTGTTGTTGTTGCTGCATTTGAGTTCTGTATATGCTTTGGCGCCGAATATGTTAAAATTTAAATAAATAAAATAAAATGTTCATAATGAACGAGGATTTGATCGCAGCGGTTTTTAAAAAACGCTGCCTATGGGACCAGCAAAATAATCTATATCGTATATATATCAAATTAATAGGATGGATTCTCTTTTTAAATTTTATTTTACATCTTAATTTAAAAAAAAATTTTCTTGTAACATCAGCTCATCATCTGATTACAAATCCATTGCGACTAAAATAACAAAAACGCAACTAATTCGTCTTGCACTATGTACACCTATTAGCTTACTCGCAACGCAAGCAATTCGTCTTCAGCTTCGTCTTCATCTTCGTCTCAGCGCGCACTATGTTTGCAGCCTAAGGGATACGAAAATATAACAAAGCAATGAGCCAAGCTGATGATGAATATCTTAACGGAATTCGGTCAATATGAACCGATAGTACTTTACTTCACAGGTCACCTCAGCGAAGAAGGCCCTGACGAATATGATGGCTGCTTTGTTTTTCTTCAAATTCATTCATACGAGTTTGTAATAAGCGAACTCATTTAGTCGATCTATGTCCTTCCGTCAGTCTGATTGTCTTTGTGATCTACCGCCGTTTTCATTCAATCTTTTAAAATTCTCTCAAGGGCTGGAATTCGTTCAGGATGCCCAAGTCAATTACCACGAACACTTTTAAGGGTTGCTACCATACAAATCCAAACCTGTTTTTAGTTAAAGTACTAAAAACTTTTTAGTATAATCAATATTAACTTGCTGCCAAAGTTCAAAATTAATAAATTACTGAAAAACTTGTTTATAGAAAATCTGCATCATTAATTTTGACATCCATTGCAAGTAGTCGTAAAAGACAGATAGATTTACTTCCTTCCATAAATATACCTAATTATCTGCCCCTATACGTAAATGGGCGAAGATATTACAAACAATGAAATATTTAGATCATACTTTATGATATACATTATTATATATTATGAAATTATGTAGACTCGTAGGTACAAAAACAGACTTTGAGGTAGAAGACAAAACACAAAATTTGGTAAAACCTAAGCTTTAATAGTCTTTCACACATGATTTAATAAAGTCTTTATACCGTAATTAAAGTAATTGAAGTAGTTAAAAGAAATGTTTACGTGAAACATAATAAAGTGGGTATTAGGTCAATATGAGACGATGCACGCTCATTATTGTAAATGTATTTATCATATGTAAAGCTTCCGTACATAACACATTATAAGGACTGTAACAACGATTTTTTTTTTATGAAAACACAGAAAGTGTTGATTTTATACCATTTAAGGTAGTTGAATTCCTTTCATAGGAAATCACCATATCGAATGCTTAGATGATATTTCCAGCAATACGTTTTCCATAGAAAAATCGAAAATTGAGCGATGTACTTGTATGGAAGATATAACTTCAAAAGAGCGTGGCAAGTGACTTATGTTCGGCTTTAAAACATAAGTCTCCATACCTAATTCCAGATCAATATTTTAAAAAGTGTGGAATCTTTCTATTATTTAAGGTGTGTGAATTAGTGGTCTCCATATTAGGGAATTTTGAGGTTTTACAATGAAAAAAACCCTATTGCTATCTTAATATTTAAGCTATTAATATATGCATCGCCGAAGACTTTCCGGCAATATACGATTTCCACATCAGAAGACTGATTCGTCTTTAGAGGCAATCCAAGAATTTACGCAATTTTAACTGCCTCGTTATTAGGGAAGTGCTGCTCAGCCAGTCAACATTTATCGATCAGATCATGTGAAAATCATAGATAGCAATGTCTTGAGAAAACACAGGTTGGGTTGGAATTTCATATTTTACTGTTTTAAGGTCATTTTTTTAAAGTTTTTATCATGTTATCAGCGTTTTATTTTAATCAAACGGTTGGTAATGATTTCCCGTTATGGTTTTTTTTTCTTTTTTACCATTTCACCAAATACGTACAGAGCATGAACTTGGACCAATGAATTTTTGGATTCACTGTTTATGTTGATGGTTGATTGGTTTTAACGGATGAATTTTGCACTAGTGGTTGTTGCAATGGATTATATCCAGCATTTTTTTCAAGCTATTACGATAAATTACTTGATGTATAATTGTATGTAAAACAAACAATTTATTCATGTGTGTTAGTTAAGATATACATTAATGTAAGATAATTTACTTCATGTATTCATAAAAAGTCAAATTAAATGTTGCGAATAAAACTATTGATGTATAACATTAAATTGCTTACTTTTTTTTCCTATATAACTCTAGGTAGCAGCAAAGTTTTCCGAATTTTTTGCTCCATTCGTTGATTGTAATTCGAGAGTTATGAAACCGCGCCAGCTATATATGACAAGCGGACTTTAAAACTTGCCAAAACGTAAAATTTTTTATTATCCTGATTTGGACTTAATTGATCAGAAAATTGAGTTTCAGACAAGAATGTTCACTTTTTTGTCTAGTCTTATTAGAGATTATCGACTACCACTTTTTTCCCATATATTTTGTTTGGTGAAGAGATTTTAAAAACCAAATACAGTGCACCAAAACTCTCGCCTTAGTGAAACCACTATTTAGTAGTGCCTTTATTGACCTTGCATCAACGTCTCATCTGGATTATGACTGAAATTTGTCACGAACAACGTCACTTAAGGAACTTTGAAGTTCTCTGCAAATTAAATAATACAATTTTGCAAACTCTTACAATTAGGCAAACAGTCGCTCATAGCCTAGTTTCTGGTATTTTGTACTAATTTTTATTTACTTTAACTGTCTTCAACCGTTGTTCGGTCATGGCCGCATTCATTTGTTTTGAATGCCTATTACGGAGATCTGGGAGATTGGGATTCGTTTGCTCAAGTGCACATTGTGTGGAAAATTGTTGACTGCCATTCACCTGGGAATGGCCAACAATGATTCTTGTGTCAAACGGTCCAAGCAACTCACACGGCCGTAAGAACACGTATCTCCTGGGTAGCCTCTGAACATCCGTTCAGAGGTGAGCTAACGTGAGAAGGCGAAGGGGCCCCCTCTCCTTTAAAAAGGGGTTGGTGCGCTGGGCTTGGGACCCACCACTTTAAAAAAAACCCCCCGGAAAACGATACATGACGACCCCGGAAAACGATACAAGGATCATGATTTGAGGATATGCACCTGGAATGTCCGTACCCTTAATTGGGATGGTGCAAATATCCTTGATGTCTTCGAAAAGTGCAAGGCTGACATCACCGCAATCCAAGAAATCCGATGGATAGGGCAGAGTTGCTCTAAAAAAGCATCCTGCGACATATGCTACAGCTGCCATGCGAGTAAGCACGAATTTGGATGTGGTTTCGTGGTGAGTAGGAAACTACGTGGCCTCGTCTCTAGGTTCACACCTGTTGACGAGCGTCTAGCCGCGATACGCATCAAGGCTTAATATTTTTATATTAGCCTGATTTGTGCGCACGCCCCGACGGAAGAGAAAGACGACGATGCTAAAGATGAGTTCTATGAGCGCTTGGAACGGCTGTACGAGCGCTGTCCCAAACACGATGTCAAAATCGTGCCTGGCGATTTCAACGCCAAGATTGGGAAGGAAGGAATCTTTGACCCAACCGTCGGAAAATTTAGCCTTCACGACACTACCTCTAATAATGGAGAGAGGCTTATCGATTTCGCTGCAGGTCTGAACCTGGTAGTTAGTAGTACCAGATTTCAACATCTTAACATCCACATGGCTGAGTCCTGATCAAAAAACACGCAATCAAATTGATCATGTTCTGATTGACGGAAGGCACGCATGAGCGTGTTGGACGTGCGAACGTTACGTGGTCCCAACATTGACTCGGACCACTATCTTGTCGCAGCCAAGGTACGCACTAGGCTCAGCGTAGTGCACGCCGCACGTTCCAACATGCAACGAAAGCTATACGTCGGCAAGCTGCAATCCGATTTCTCGAGATATATGTGAGCAGTGGACACATATCACCCGCTCCATGGATAGGGCTGCCAAGGATGTCATTGGTTATACAAAACCTGTGAAGAATTCTTGGTACGACGAGGAGTGTCGCAATGCTACTGCAGAGAAGAACGCTTCCTATCAGCGAACTCTGCAGTCGGGAGCAACGCGAGCTGTTAGAGAGCGATATCGAGAGAAACGGATAGAGGAGAAACGCCTTTTCAGACGCAAGAAAAAGGAGCAAGAAAGGCGGGAGTTTGAGGATGTTGAGATCTTACGTAACAGAAATGAAGCTCGAAAATTCTATCAAAAGGTCAAACGTCTGACTGAAGGTTTTAAGCCCGGAGCAACTTTCTGTAAGGATGAGAATGAAAATCTGGTAACGGATGAACAGGAATCACTGAGATTATGGAGGAGTCATTTCTCCAACCTACTCGGAGGCGATGAAGCGCACAATACCGCCGATAGAGAAATGACACCGGAACCACCAGTTAATGATGGCACTATTGTAGAGCCACCGGACTATTACGAGGTCCATTCAGTTATTTAAAAGCTGAATAACAGGCTCTGATGGCTGCCAGCTGAGTTATTTAAGACCGGCGGCGAAGAGTTGGTTAGGAGTATGCACCAGCTTTTATGCAAGATATGGTCCGATGAACGCATACCCAATGACTGGAATCTCAGTGTTCTCTGTCCTATCTTTAAGAAAGGAGACCCCGCTGTTTGCGCCAACTACAGCGGAATAAGTTCCTTTCCATTGGATATAAGACTCTGTCGGGCGTATTGTGTAATAGGCTGAAGCCATATACCGACTCACTGATAGGACGATATCAGTGTGGCTTCAGACCAGGTCGACCAGTGACCAAATATTCACATTACGCCAAATCTTGGATAAGACCCGTCAGTTCAATAATACCTCATTCGAATGGACGAAAGAGCTCCAGCACGCATGGCTTACATGGGGGGCCCAAACTTGATTGGTGGACTCCGACATAGAGGACGACCGGGCACTCGATGGAATGACCAGGTATGGAGAGATCTCGGGGTCTCCTTTCTTAAAGATAGGACAGAGAACACTGAGATTCCAGTCATTGGGTATGCGTTCATCGGACCATATCTTGCATAAAAGCTGGTGCATACTCCTAACCAACTCTTCGCCGCCGGTCTTAAATAACTCAGCTGGCAGCCATCAGAGCCTGTTATTCAGCTTTTAAATAACTGAATCGACCTCGTTATAGTCCGGTGGCTCTACAATAGTGCCATCATTAACTGGTGGTTCCGGTGTCATTTCTATATCGGCGGTGTTGTGCGCTTCATCGCCTGCGAGTAGGTTGGAGAAATGACTCCTCCATAATTTCAGTGATTCCTGTTCATCCGTTACCAGGCTTCCATTCTCATCCTTATAGAAAGTTGCTCCGGGCTTAAAACCTTCAGTAAGACGTTTGACCTTTTGATAGAATTTTCGAGCTTCATTTCTGTTACGGAAAATCTCAACATCCTCAAACTCCCGCCTTTCTTGCTCCTTTTTCTTGCGTCTGAAAAGGCGTTTCTCCTCTATCCGTTTCTCTCGATATCGCTCTCTAACAGCTCGCGTTGCTCCCGACTGCAGAGTTCGCTGATAGGAAGCGTTCTTCTCTGCAGTAGCATTGCGACACTCCTCGTCGTACCAATAACTCTTCACAGGTTTTGTATAACCAATGACATCCTTGGCAGCGCTATCCATGGAGCTGGTGATTTGTTTCCACTGCTCACATATCTCGAGAAATCGGAGAGGTTTCCCGGAGCAATCGGGAGAGTATGTTTGAGAAGGCTGCGACGGTCTGTTCTGATTGCAGCTTGCCGACGTCTAGCTTTCGTTGCATGTTGGAACGTGCGGCGTGCACTACGCTGAGCCTAGTGCGTACCTTGGCTGCGACAAGATAGTGGTCCGAGTCAATGTTGGGACCACGTAACGTTCGCATGTCCAACACGCTCATGCGTGCCTTCCGTCAATCAGAACATGATCAATTTGGTTGCGTGTTTTTTGATCAGGACTCAGCCATGTGGATGTTAAGATGTTGAAATCTGGTACTACTAACTACCAGGTTCAGACCTGCGGCGAAATCGATAAGCCTCTCTCCATTATTAGAGGTAGTGTCGTGAAGGCTAAATTTTCCGACGGTTGGGTCAAAGATTCCTTCCTTCCCAATCTTGGCGTTAAAATCGCCAGGCACGATTTTGACATCGTGTTTGGGACAGCGCTCGTACAGGCGTTCCAAGCGCTCATAGAACTCATCTTTAGCACCGTCGTCTTTCTCTTCCGTCGGGGCGTGCGCACAAATCAAGCTAATATAAAAATATTTAGCCTTGATGCGTATCGCGGCTAGACGCTCGTCAACAGGTGTGAACCTAGAGACGAGGCCACGTAGTTTCCTACTCACCACGAAACCACATCCAAATTCGTGCTTACTCGCATGGCAGCTGTAGCAGATGTCACAGGATGCTTTTTTAGAGCAACTCTGCCCTATCCCTCGGATTTCTTGGATTGCGGTGATGTCAGCCTTGCATTTTTCGATGACATCAACGAGCTGGATATTTGCACCATCCCAATTAAGGGTGCGGACATTCCAGGTGCATATCCTCAATTCATAATCCTTGTATCGTTTGCGGGGGTCGTCATCAAAGGGTTCCTTCCTAGGCTTCCTGTTCGTATTCATTGGGGGGTTATTTTTTAAAGTGGCGGGTCCCAGCGCACCAGCCCCTTATTAAAGGAGAGGGGGCCCCTTCGCCTTCTCACGCTACCCAGAAGATACGTGTCCTAACTGACGTGTGTTGCTTTTACCGTTTGACACAAGAATCATTGTTAGTCACAATGTGAACTTGAGCAAACGATCCCAATCTCCACGCTGAGCCTATAATGCGTACCTTGGCTGCGACAAGATAGTGGTCAGAGTCGATGTTCGCACCACGCAACGTTCGCACGTCCAACACGCTTGATGCGTGCCTTGCGTCAATCTCACCATGATCAATTTGGTTGCGTGTAATTTGATCTGGACTCAGCCATATTGCCTTGTGAATGTTTAGGTGTTGAAACCTGGTGCTGCTAAGTACCATGTTCCGACCTGCGGCGAAATCGAATAACCTCTCTCTATTATTGGAGGTATAGTCGTGATGGCTTAACTTCCCCACGGCTGGGCCAAAGATTCCTTCCTTCCCACTTTTGGCGTTGAAATCGACTAGCACGATTTTGCATCGCGTTTAAATCATTGCTCTTATAGACGTTCGAAGCGCTCATCTTCAGCATCGTAGTACTTTTCCGTCGGGGCGTGCGCACAAATCAAGCTTATATTCAAATATTTAGCTTTGATGCATATTGCGGGCAGGCGGTCTTCAATAGACTTTAATCTTGCGACGAGGCTACGTAGTTCCCTTCTTACCACGAAACCGCATTCAAATTCATGCTTACTCTCATGGCAGCTATAGTAGATGACACAGACTGCTTTTTTATAGCAGCTCTGTCCTATCCATCGCTTTTTCTAGATTGCAGTGATGTCAGCCTTGTATTTTTCGAGGACATCAACTAGTTAGATATTTCCACCATCCCAATTAAGGATGCGGACACTCCGGTTGCATATCCGTGAATCGTATACATAGCTTGCGGAGGTCGTCAGAGGGTTTCATCCGAAGCTTCCTTTTTGTTATCATTAAAGTTAATTTTTTAACGGTGGCAGGTCCCAATTCCAGCGCAGCAACCCCTTATAAAGGGGGTTGCTTATCTCATAATAAGCTTAACTCCGAACGGCTGTTCAGAGGCTACTCAAGAGATAAGTGTTCTAGTGGACTTTGTGAGCTGCTTGGGCCGTTTGCACAATATTTATTGGTCATTCCCAAGTGATTAGCAGTCAACAACTTTCCTCACAATATGAACTTCTTCAAACGACTCTCATCTCCCAACAGGTAGCAAAGATCCAATTCGATGGCGAGTCTGTCCCTGAGTCTGTAAAGTCAAAGTCAGTATTACTTATTTATAATGAAATTTTTTTGTTAGCATAAATTATCTTCAATGTCGGATTAAAAACAATTGAGTTGTGAGTATCGCAATTTATACGACATTTGCAATGATTTTGTCCTTTTTCTAAAAGGTCTATTCCACAATATCTCATTTTCAGTAGAAATTTGTTTACTTTTGAAGTAAGATTCAAAAGTAACTTGAATAAAGTGATTCCATGAATACGAATTTTCGAAAGGTTGTATAGTAGTTCAATTTTCCTCGTTGGTTACGGAAAGATGAAACTTACTGGCCTCCTTTTATCTTAAGAGATGAATTGATTACATCTTGTGAATCTAAATCCCTTTCATTGAATTTTAGTTTTTTCCAGCACTTTAAGGATGTCTTGGAAAGATTTGTTTGGAAAGAACTGTCTTCATGGCGGCAATCAATTGATATTGCGCCCATTTAGTATTGGATTGGATTCTGCGAGCTAAGAATCTGATAAAGATTACAATTCAAAATTGTAAAATGTGCATTTTGCTTAGAAAATCAGAGAGGAATCAGATAATGGAGGATCTTCCACCTGAAAGGTATGCAGATCGAGCATGCCTTATAACGAAAGGCTATGGAAGCTGCTTTTGTTCGATTCACATCACGCCGTGGCATTCCAGCCCGAATGTTTTCTGATAATGGGACCAATTTTGTTGGTGCGTCCAATATCTTACGCAAAGAATTCGCGAAATTGTACGAAGAGTTTTAAGCATCATTTGCGCCGAAAAGGAGGCGAAATGAAGTTTACAATAGAAGAGTTGTGGTCTTCAGCGTGTGCAAAGGCGGTGTTGCCGCATCGAGATTGTTCAAGCTGCACACGATTGCTTAAGCTGTACACGACCATGTGGCGAGGGTGTGGTGAGAGGCAGATCTGCTCCACGATAGCCACAACCCCTTGAGGCAGGTTAAAGCACCAGTTTCTACTGTGATCTCATCCTCTCCACCACGCCGGTCTACTGTTTTGAATGAAGGCGACGGTGAGAGAGAACTGTCTCCCATTTTGGAGATAGATGAGGAAGTGGAGGTTGAGTCTGCAGTGACAGCAGCTGGGTCTTGGTCGCCTATATGTGCGGGGCTAAGGTAGCCCACAATCCAACCAATCCTCAATCTAACCGACTATCCGTAGTATGATCTTATTGAGGCCTACTTCTTTAGTAAAGTTGATGGTTTGTGAAAGAACTTTACTTGAGCATGCATTCCTGGGCCCTTGCATGCACACCTACACCATTTGTGAGTGTATGGTAAAGCATCTCGGCCTTTCATCGACGTCGATAGGTGATATTGATCACTACATGCTGGTCCTAAGACCTGCATGTGGCCCCAACAGCGAATTAAAGGACGAGGCGCGGGCCGAGTGAGGAGTATACCGCACACTGCCTGGAGTGTCCGTTGACGAAAGGCCTTCGATGGAATTGTGTTTGCGGACAAAGATTTTTGGCAGTCCGATGCGGTGACCATTGTACTGGATGTGAATCAAAGTGCGATACATCCAGCGATGTTGCCAGGATGACCCGGCTGACCGATGGCGCAACTGTCCACTTTTGGAGATGTGGTGTTTGGCGTGGTCTATAACTAAAGTGGTAGAACAATAGTTTAATGATTCCAATGTTTTTTTTTTAATTCTCATTTTTTTATATAAGCTTTTAAAATTGTGATTTTTTAATGGATTTGTTGAAAAACTAAACCCAACGTGTACGCTAAATATTTGTAGTGCTTAAATATTTCGATTTTTGAATTTCGCGCCAAGTATTTTTGTACTTTATACTGTACTTAATAAAAAGCGAGCGCGCTACAATTATTTATTTTTAAAAATACAAAACAAAACTTATTAACTGTTTTTTCGTTTACAGACCCTACCCACCTGTCTGGGCCAGCATCAACACTTTTAGTTTGTAATCAAATTGGAAAATTTCTCAAAATTATCATGAAGGGCAGTTGGCCTAGACGGATTGTCCAACATAACTGTTTGTCACTTGACAATGGTTTTGACATTACATGCACGAAGGCCAAATCAGGCACATCCACCCTCAATATTTATTCAATTTTCACAATGCTCAACACTGTTATACCTTAGAGGTGGTTGAAGATTTCGTCGATGTGAGCTTTCGAAACATCGACTCACGACATTTTCTATTTTTTAAATTGAATCCTCTAACTGCAAGTTTAAAGATAACTATAGTACTTGTATCTTGTGGGAACACACAAAATAATGCACGAGTATATAAACTACATAATTGTTTACATTTGGAATATACAACAGAAGTACATGTATGTACATGCTTCGCTGTTCATCCCTAGAAACTTGTAACTAACCAAGAATTACAGAATACACACAAAGTAGAAAATAAATTCTGTTAAAATATAAATCATAAAACATCGTGCAAATCTATAAATGAATACAGCAATCATTTCAAAAAGAATTAAAGTGAACATATATGATTAAAAAGAAATTAACAAATAATTCCCGCCACTTCTGTTACAAAATTAAAGAATTATTTGTCGATGTCACTAGAGGAATTGCATTGATTTTTTCGAGTGATAAATATTTTGTTGATAAAAGATTTTAAACAGTATTTAAATAGATTTAGAATACAAAGAGTGTGAAAACATTTTGAAAATGACTTCGCGTTCCAAAGAGAAAGTGACGGCGGTGCTACGCAAAATATTCAAAGGAAGCGACAAAGTTTCAGACGCCTCTAGAAACGACGCAATGGCATCCAAATCTCCTGGCAAACGAAAACGACACGATATAAACAAGTAAGCTGAGACAATTGCGTTAATTAATGGCTGCACAAAAAATTATTGTCGGTGCCTAAGTTGGGTTTGTTGATAAGTCGAAATGATTACACTTTTACAAAGGAAACAACGCATATTATATATGTACATATTCCTGATTAGCACAAACAAATTGTTCTATCTAGGCAAATTCGGAGTAACTAAACTCACTGTAAAGGACTCTACAGTGATAAAATCAACTCTTCGAACTTGCATTGAAAACTGTTTGATATATTTGTTATATTTAAGTGTAATATCGGGCAGGTTGGAACAGGTCTGAATTTTTGCATTTAACTTGAAAAACTCTACAGTTAAAAAGTATTGAAGCACAAAACACATTTTTATTTATTCAATTGCCCTTGAAACAGAATAATTATTACACAAATTATACTTCTGATCTGAGTTGGAGGTTTTGATTTAGACGATGTGGAGAAAGCAACACCATTATTTGTGTAGATGTCTTTGTATTTTGTTTTTTTATAAAATTTAAAAATATAGAAAAAATTTACGAAATTTAATTTAAAAGATTAGGAACTGGTTAAATATAGTAACAGAATGATTTATATGCGTGGTGACCCAACGCACCCGATTGAAACGTCCCAACGCAACCTAACGATTGAAAAGTTATGCAAATAAATATTATTGTGATAATTGGCGGCCGAGCGGTTGCTTTCAAGCGATGGAGTTTCTTTGTACATGGAAATTAAACAATTATAATTACAACGGACGGATTGGTCGAGTTTGGTCTGTGTCGAGGTGATGCTGCGTCAAACTCGTACGACCCTCATCTGTAGGTCCTTTGGCGAAGACAGCCTCATGATGGCGTGCGAGACTTTCTGAGCGTCGCCTAGCTCGTCTGATACCATAAACAGTAATTCTTCGACTCCATTGTACGTCCGCCAACGGCAATGGGTAGACCTCATACAGTTTACCCATCCAAATATGTGGCATAAGTTTCACGTCTTTCAGTATCTACGACCATCTGTTGCGCCCGTCCATCGAAAAACACAAAGCAGTGTATGCTCTGGTCACCTGTTGCGCGCAAATTGAGTGTGGCTTCTTCTGTGCTCACTTCATCTGTACTTGTTCCCTGCTTCGTTGCATGTAACTTGAGTGGATAACCCCGTTGAATCAGCGTCACTCTGAATGGGTGTCTCCAAAATTGTGGCTGACTGTAGCTGTGTAGTGCGCGGAATATATGCTGTTGAGTGAGCAATGCATTGCAATGCAAAGATGCAACGTTGTGCTGGTGCGCATCCGTTGTTTTACTCCGCAACACGTATTCCCTTAAAGAAGAAGAAGAAAACGGGGTACCACCTCATTTCTTCCTTATACGATCATTCGAGGCTCTATTTGTAGTTGGTTGTGCCGGTTCAGTTTGTAGCTGCAAAACATAACGTGGCAGTTTCTGCTCGATTGACTCTGTAGCGCAACAGCAGTCCTGCAGAGTGTCGAGGCTTTACAGTGACGACTTACGCCATCGATGAACCGCTGCGACAATATGTTTTCGGCGAGGCCAGGAAATGCCCCTTGAGCCAGTCGCTCCAGTTCGACGGCAAAGTCCAACAACGACTCGCGTTGCTCTTGAATACAGTTGCAAAATTGTTGCTAACAGGCCTGCGAGTTCATGGCGAAACGTTTACGAAATGCGTTTCGTACACGCTCACGCACGTGGAAAGCAAAGTTGGAGGCATTTGTAGGTCTATTATGAAAAAGTTTTGAGTGTAGTGAATAAAATAGTCGAGCAACTCGAACATAGCTCTTACATGATTTTAAACATACTCGTATATGTCGGACACATTTTTTACATATATTTCTAGAGCTGAGAGTGCTCCTGTCACTATTGCAATGGATCAAAGCATCAGAGCACGGCGTTTAATGAAAGAATATAAAGAAATGCGTCGCCTGCAGAGCATCAGCTCAGAGCCTGTCTTTACGGTGGATCTAGTGGGTGACAATCTTTTTGAGTGGCATTGTAAATTACTTATTATCGACCCAGACTCACTACTGGCCAAGGATATGGTCGAGCTCAATATTCCACACATTTTGCTGCATTTTGTGTTCCCAGAGAATTTTCCATTCGCTCCACCATTTATGCGTGTCGTTGAGCCTGTCTTGGAGCGTGGCTTTGTCATGGAAGGTGGTGCTATTTGCATGGAACTGTTGACACCACGTGGTTGGGCCAGCGCGTATACTGTAAGAAAAATTATTAAAGCTGAATAGAGTATTTTTACATTATACACATACATTTGTTGATAGGTTGAAGCTATAATAATGCAGTTCGCTGCAAGCGTTGTCAAAGGACATGGACGTGTTGTACGCAAATTGAAGAACACAAAGGAATTCAGCAGGTATACTTTCATGAATATTAAATTTATTATAAAAATAAAACTTAAATTATTTTTGCCAATTTTTTTCAGACGCTTTGCAGAAGAATCATTTCGCTCAGTGGTGAAAACACATGAAAAATACGGTTGGGTAACGCCATCACTTGCCGATGGCTAAAGTTCTACGTACTTTATGTTGCACTTGTTTTTAGGCTTGTGAAGCAGATTAAGCCAATTTTGTCAAATGATGATGTACCAAATAACAACTCATAATTTCCAAAACGCAGCTGAGCTGCCTAGCTATTGTTGAAATTCTCAAATTATTTTGTAAGTTATTTTAAATTTTTGATGTGTAAACATCTGTAGACTCAGGGGGTAAAAATCTCGTTTCACAATACAATTACAAAACATAGTGAGAGTGAGATAAATGAGAGTGTTTAGTGTAAAAATCAAGCTTAAATGAAATATTAGCCTATTATACTACATATGTCTCGAAGCAAACCAAAAAAAAGAATGTTTAAACGAACTAAAGAAATCAAAGTCAAGCAAGTCTTGAAGTACTATAGGTTTACACATCTCCCCTGTGATTCGACTCACATATGTTTTTTTTTATTTGAATATTAACTCTTACATTCTTATTTTTATTAATTTAATATACGGGCTATTTGCAAATCAGAAACCACACAATGTTAGTTTAAAACTATCTTATTTTTAAGTTCTTCCGGAAATGTTAGGAAAGGTATTATGTACGCATCTAGATATGTCTTATCGGTGTACTATTTTTAAATAAATAAATATGTTCAGCTTGTGTGCTGCTCTCAATGCTTGTATATAACTCTTTTATATAAACTCTTTTCTTTCTCTGTTCTGCGTAAAATATATGTTGGAGAATATGTATGTATATAAAGTTAAAAAATAGAGTTTTTATATCACTGACGGTAGTCAAGTTCTATATATTTATATTGTTTACTGTAGAGTATCTTGAAGTTAAGCACACTCGAGTACAACGTTCTTTCTTGTTCCATTATATCTCTTGGATAATAATACAAACATGAAAACGAAGGCGATGAATTGGGTAAGCAAAAGCAGTTCAATATTTTATTTCAACATAACATTTATCAATTGATTTTTCTACCATTCAAACATACAGTTAAGTAGTACTACCAGTTTGCTGAGAAGTTTGAAAAATATAAAAATTCTTGATCAGCTCGACTAGAGCTGCTTTGTCCGTCTGTCTGTGTTGTATTAATTTCTTAAATATGAACTTTGAACTTTGTTGAATTATTTTTTTCTTTAAGCAGAGAAAGTACCACATCAACTTTTCAACCGATGTCAATAGTTTAGTTTGCGATGCCACCGAAATTCTGGCAGGCTAGAGGAATATATATTATTGGGATTTTCGATATTTCCTTTTACAGCTTGCAAATACTATGAAAAAAAATAAAATTTAAGATTATTACAAATAAAACGACAGGTCTTATTGAACAAAACTTTACTCTTTACTTTACATAATGCTGAAATTCAAGTAACTACAGAAGTTTGTTAGAAACAATTTTAGATAACAAGTATTAATTTATATTATTATATGTGCTTTAAAATTTTTTGTGTGGCAGCATCTATTGAAATAGTTATTCTTTTACAAATTATTGAGATTGTTAAACTGTTCCTTTAAATATTGTGAGTTTATAAAATGTTTGTACGGGACAAACATTTTTAACTCATATTCATATCTTAATTAACCATTTTAAATTTTTTTTCTATTTAAATTATTGCTCGTTTTAGACGATCAATGCTGTCCATAGAATACGAGGTGTAAGGAATGACCTAAATTGTAAATGAAATTGTATTTAGTTTAGAAAAAAAAGGATTCAAAATTTACTTACACGTTTAAAGTTGCGAGCAGCAAGTCGTAGTCATAGACTTTTAAACTTTTCTTTAGCTGAGAAAACTATTTTAGTCTTAACATTAAAAATAACATGTATTATATTATAATCTGCTGCGTTATGTGAAATTTAAAGCATCTATTCAAATAGTTAATATCTACGATTTCTTGATAAAATGTTTATAAAATGTTTGTTCGGGACAAAAACTTTCAACTCTTAATCGTAATTTGTTGAATTCTTTTAAACTATTTATGAGTTTTAAATTCTTGCTCGTTTTAGACGATCAAAATAGTCCGAAGAGTCCGAGCTGCAAGGCACGACCTAAATTGTGTATATAAATGCATTACATTTTAGTTAAAATAAGCGTTTCATATTAATAACAAAATATTTACAACTTCAACATCACGAGCGGGACGTCGACTTGGCTGTGTACTTTTCGCAAGAAACTGAAAATAATACACATATTAAACAAGTACAAAAAAAATTCAAATTTCTATACAAACCGAGGTAAGCGGTCTCGGCATCCAATTTTCATCATTGGAGTCATCTGATCCAAACTCATTGGTTGATGGCACGTAACGCGTTGGTAGTTTGCGACGTCTTGAAGTTTTTGGTGCTTCCACCAACGTAGACTGCTTCGAATGTTGCTTCGGTTTCATCTTTCGTTGCTGTTGCGTTTGCTGCTGTGATTGCTGATGTGGCTGCTCATTGGGTTCAATTTCACAACGGCGTTCGATTTCAATATTTGCATTAGAAGGCGGCATTTCCACATCACAGTTAACTGATAAATTCATATTGACGTCCTCCACAGGTTTTTCATTAGCCAGCTTTCCCTTTTGATTGGTATTTAAAGGTGAAACGCTTCTAACTGGTTGCTCGAATAGATTTTCTATTCTACGTATTTTATAGGTAAGCTCATCAATGATTTTCTACAAAAAAATTTATTTAAACCTTAATGAAAATATATTTAACAGATTTTACTATATCGTATTTCACATTTTTTTGATGTTCCAAATCCTCCTTTTCCTGTTCGGTTTTCGATATTTTTTCGTCTTTAGTTAGTAACTCACGCTTCAAAGTGTCAATTTCCATCTAAAGAAAAGAAAAATTAAATTAAAATAAGACAAGAAGAATGTCGACATCTTCGTAATGTGACACACAATTTTACATTTTAAGAAACACAAAAAAACCTACACTGTAATCCGAATATAATGCACATTGTATAAAGAAGTTTTGTTCAGCTGATTAAGAATAAAAATACTTTATTGAGTCGTTAATTTTTTATACTTGGTATTACATAATTCGTGTCAAATGCTTTATGCTATTCCAACAGAACTCATTAGGACTTATCTCAATTCTCATCCTGTTACACACGAGCGCATTTCTCCATCTGGACCTGCGTTTCTCACATGGTTTTGAATTTTTTTTCTTTTAATATTCAACTGCAAGTGTGCAAATCCTACCGGATTTATGGAGGTTTTCCTCAATTTGATCATGAGGTTCAAATCGAGATGTACTCTTTTGTTATGTCTGTCATAACTAATTACACTTGCATTTAGCTCGGCTTCGCTAAAATTTAATATTGCTAACTTAGCAAGTAAGCTATACAGTTGAGCTATCTAGGCCTCAACTCTTCATATCGATATACATGTACAATTTGTCCAATATCAACTTTAATTAATGAAATTTAATGTTAAACATAATTGGATCCGCCTTTTTAAAACAATTATTATTAAAAAAATTTTATTCACTTATGATCAGCTTCGGAACATAACTGTCTAGCAAGCCCAATATCAGAATTAAACATTAGAAACTTAGTGACTTATTATGATATGCACTGAAAGAATGTTGTTTGTTTCGTCTCGTTCAGCTGTAATCGAAGGAAACAACAATGATTTCACAAGTTATATAATGGGTGAAAAAAGCAAATAGGTCCACAAAATTTGACAGGATTTTCATTATAAAGCTTTCATTATTGAGCTTCTTCCACACCTTCCATCTTGCTATCTTCCGTATCGTACGTAAAATTTTCCAGTGATATGGTCCAAGATACTGCAGTATAGCCATCTGGCAAAAGTGCCTTGGAATATTTTGCTTTTCCAATAGTAGCTAATACTGACATAAGACTTGGGTATGCTGAATGAATGGCGATTTCAGAACGTCTGATTTTAGGTACGAGTACCTACTTTATGGTGTCGTCGCTGCAGCATTTCGAGTATTATAAACTTCGTGTCAAATTTAATAAGCACAAAAATATTAAAATTAATCACCTCAAAAGCTTTAGCTAATTCGTCCTGTTCGTTCTTCATTGAATTTATAGCCTCTAACAAAGTTTGATTCTCTTCGCGTAGAAATTGTTTTTCCTTTTCGTTTTCGTTCAATTTGTATTTCATGTTAACAATCACGCGCTTTTGCTCCTCCAAATTCGATTCACTCGAAGAACGATATGAAGCAAACTACAAAATCAGTAAATAATTGCTTTTACATCGTTAAAATTCAAGAATTAATTTTAATTAGATTACCTCCTCCATTACTTCTAAACGCTGATCTTCATGTGCTTTTATGGCTTCGTCCTTCTTTTGAATAGTCAAATTTATTTCTATTATTTTAGTATCGTAAACCGTCTCCAGTTTTGTCAGTTTGTTATTGATGTCCACATTTTCTTTAAGCATACTTTGATTCTCTGCTTTTAGTTTTTCAAAATCCAATTTGCACTTCATGAAATCTTCATCGACAGTTTTTAGCCTGTAAATAATCATAAGTATTATTATGTTGCAAAACAAACCAAATTGCTCAAACTTTATACAATTGACTTACTTCGCCTGCAATCCACCCTGAACCTGCCCCATTTCATGAATCATTTTGTTTGCCTTAAGCACATTTTCGTTCAGCTCTTTGTTTATTTGTTTCACTCCTTCAACTTCATTCTTCGTTTGTTTCATCAGTTTCTCCAAATCTTTTTGATAAGATTTGAACGCTTGCGGGCGATTATAAGGCGAGTTGTGTTTCGACTTAACATTTTCAACAATGTCGTATGTCTTGTTCACACCAGGTTCCGCACTGTAGGATCCATTTCCTTTTTGGCGCACATCATTTCCTTCCTTATGTTTCCTAACCTTGGGCATCTTAGTAATCGAATTACACAAATTAAAAATATTTTAAAGAAATAATGCAAAAACATTTAAATGAATGCATTGAAAACTCCGACTTTCAGTGGCAACAATACTTGGAAAATACGAACAAACAAATGTACAGAGTTTTAAACATTGGGCGAGTACTTCAACGGGAAAAGATCTTACGTATTCAATAAATACCCTTTATAAACAATAGGGGTTAAAATCAAATACATATTGTAAATATTATTTAGAAAAAAAAAAACAATTTTACATTAAACGGTTTCATTTTATTTGTAAATGGCAAATAATTTTAAAAACTAGTGATTGCATGCTCCATTTCTAATCTATTATGCGAATTCGCATTTCGTAAAGACGTACGAAGGTAGTTTTAAGTAGGAAACGACTTAACTTGTCTGCAAGGGTTTATATTTAATTTGTTCCATAGCATATGGCGTACTTATATAATAACAATAAAAGCTCTTGATTGCAATAAAGGCAAAACTATGGTATTTTTTTTATATAATATTTTAATTATTCGAACTGATCGACACTTTAAACAGTGCACTGTCTATAACGGTCGCCGTGTTTTTGTATGTTCTCCAAATGGCGATTCAGCTCGTCGTTGAGCGGTAAAATGTGCTCCTGCAGCTTTTGAAGAACATCGTTTTTGGCCAAGTAGATTGTCTGCATTTGCTGTAGTTCTCGGAGTTTTTCGCTTGTATCGACAGTTAGTTTCGATGCGCGCTGCAGCAGCTGCTTAGCGCGTTCACGTGCCGCCTCTGAACGATAAGCACGATCGGTGAGCGTTTGGTTGGCACCGCTGGATGATGCCTGCAAATTAGCTGCATCACCGCGTGCGCCTCCAGCTTCTGCTTTCACTTTATTCGCCTCATTTTTGATTTCTCGAGCGTCAAGTTCGTTTTTAAGTATATTCTTTTGGATACGATTAACCTTGCGAGCCAGTTCCTCAACCTGCTCGGCAGTTACATTGGCCGGCGCCTCGGCCTCATTTGTCTCCAGATCTATTTGGTCAAGGTCCTTGGCAGCAAGTTCAATATTACCGTTGGCCTGTTGTATGGCATCTTGTGCTTTAACTTGCGATGCATCAGCATCATCCAGACTTTGTACCACTGAATTAGCAGTGTGTAATATATTGTTCGCTGTCTCTTTTGTTGCATTCGCCTTCGATTGCAGTTCATTGACACGTTCCAAGTCATATCGCGTATTATAGATGATCGACTCAACGTTCTTTAGGGACGAAACAGCATCATTGATTTTGCTACCAAGCGTACGAATCTCTTGCGGATCAAGTGTCAAATCTAGCTTCAATGTCTGCAGCGACACATCTTTACTTTCGCCTGGAAGAGCCGTGCTGTTGCTCATGAAATTTTGAAGTTCGATAATCAAATCGGCACCCTGCTTAATGTTATCGTTTGTACGATTGAGAAAACGTTCTGCATCCTCAAATCCGCTCTTAGCCTTGTGATAGCTTTCGGAAGCGTTTTCTTTCGTTTGGAAAAGTGAACGAATTGTTTGATCAGCTTGATCCTTCTTTGTCTTAATCTCTTGTTCAGTGTCTTTGGCGACTTTGAGAGCTTTTTCTGAGCGAGTATATGCACCATGTTCACATGACAAGCCCCCACAGTGCTCACATCCAGCACCTCCACAAAGACCGTCGCAAGGATCTCCACGCTTTCCGCAGACATCGTTATTTAATTCGGGAACCTGCGCTGTTAGCGACGTTAATTCATTTCGGTGCTCCACGAGTAAAATATCATTGGCTGTTATCGTCTTTGACTCATCCCTAATCTTATTTGATAATGTTTCAACTCGCTTGCAATTACGATCGGTATTAGTGGCGTGTTCAGCGGCTTCATCCTTAACGGCAGACAAATCACTTACACGTTCAAACGCATGACGTGTAAGATTTAGTGCGCCTTCTATATTTGATTCCTGTAGTTGTATGCCATTTTCTTTAAGATCCTTTGACAACTGTTTCACCAATGCAGATTGATTCTGCAACGTTTCCAATTCGACAGCAGACAAACTTAATGCCGAATATATACCTTCTAAATTAGACTCGGTTTCGATTAGTTTCTCTAATGAACTAGCCAATCTACGTTTAAGATCCGTAGCATCCTTGTCCAGATTATCTATATCCTGCAAGCTTACACTAGTATTCTGCAGGAGATCACGTATGTTCTGTAATTTTTTGTCCAGCTCATTGAATTCTGCAGTGTATGCTCCAGTCGCGCCAATCATTTTTATTTCTTTAGCGCGCTGGATAGAAGCGGCAGTGGCTTCTTCCAATGCCTGCAATATCAAATCCCAGTTGTTAAAGCACTCACCACACGGTGCACAATGCGGGAATTGACCTAGATAGCCACGCGCACATTCGTTACATTTGTAACCTCCAATGCCTTCATTACAAACACATTGGCCTGTCTCACGGTCGCATTGGAAGTCTTTCGACCCGAATGGCTCACAATCGCAAGGCTGGCATTTTTCATTTGGATTGCCCCAGTAGTTGTCATGGCATTGGTTACACGCGCGACCTCCAAATCCATCGCGACATTCGCATTGACCAGTATACGGGTTACACTGCTCCGACAACGAACCAATTGGATCACATTCACACGCCTCACAGCCTTCTCCAGTTGCAATTTTCCAATGATTTGGTGCGCACGAATCGCAACGAACTCCCTGCACATTTGGTAGACATGGACATTGGCCCGTGTATCGATCACAATGTTGAATTGTGTTGTTCGTGCCAAGAAAGTCACAGTCGCAAGGGTTACAGTTCTGTTCCAGAGCATTACCAAAGAAGCCATCACGACAAAGTGCGCAATGATCGCCCGTTGTCTCGTGGAGACATTTCAAACAATTTCCAGTGTGACGATCGCAATTTCCCGTATCGTAAGGATCTATATTATTGCTGCAGTCGCATTTCTCACACGACCCTCCTGGTGTTTCTGCATCGCCGAAGTAATTATCCGCACAAATTTCGCAACGCGTACCCGCATACCCCTCCTTGCAATGACAAACCATATTGTTGTTGCGCGCATCAAGAGAGCAGTCATCTGCATGCGAATTGCCACTGGCGACCGTATCGGGACAGCGGCATGCTCGACAACCGATTTCATTGCCCAGGTAAGGATTACCGTAGTAACCGTCCAAACATGCGTCACACCCATAGCCTGTAGTGTAGTCCATACAGCTAATACACTGTCCGGTAACGGCATCACACTGCTGTGCATGCCCATTACATTCGCAGACTTGGCAGTTGGGGAAATTCCAGTAACCTGGCTGGCATTGATTACATTCTCGTCCATACGTGTTTGGATGGCAAACGCATTGCCCAGTAATCAGATCACAATTGTTGTCCTTTGCACCGATGCTATTGCAGTCGCATGCTTTGCAACCCTCTGGCCCAAAACCATAGGTGCCTGGCGCACACTGGTCGCACTGACGTCCAACAACATTCGGTTTGCATTGACAGAAACCACCATTAGCGTCACAAAGTTTGCTTAGCGATCCAGTTGGATTACAGTTGCACATGCTAGCGCCGTCGTGAATTAAAGTGCTCACATAGTTCTCCAATTCTTTGCAACGCTCGTTGGCAATATCGGTATAACGGATATCGTACAACGATTGATTACAACCCATATTAATATAATCACGCCGGCGTAGATCAGCAACAGTTGATCCAGTGAAAATCGGTGTGACTTCTATGCGTGGTATAAGGGTCAAAGAATCGATTAAAATTGTTGCCGTTGGATTATCCTCTTGATGACGTCGGCGCTCAAAATGTATCTTGAATTTATACACTTTTCCAGCCTCCAGGCAAACGTCACGCAGAGCGACCACCTGGCGCTCACGGTCAGGCAGATTAAATGGTATATGGGTTTCATGTATACTGCTACTGCCAGGCTCAGATGTGCCAGAGCATTCACCATTCGGATCGATTTCATCTGGACGCACTAAGGTAATATATGCATCATCCCAGTCACCGCGGGATGTGCTCTGATAGCGAATGACAACATCATAAGGCATAGAACGCGGAATGTCATTCACGGTAATGACCAGCTCTGAATTTTCGGGCACTCGTGTAAAGCCAATGCCAGTGAAGTCCGGAGCGCGATCTGATGGCGGCTGATAAGGTACAATGCTACAATTACCGTTGGTTGCATACGATATGCAAATATCTGACACCTCTGCTTCATGTACCAAGTGCAATTGGGGTATAAAGTAATTCTGTTTCGGTTGCGAACATCCACGTCCAGTCATGTGTGGTCGGCAGCGACACTGACCAGTTATCACGTCACAATAGTTATCATAAGATCCGCCAGCATCACAGTCACAAGGTGAACAACCATCTTCTGATTCCGAAAGTCCGTATGTTTCGGGCGCGCACTGATTACAATCTTTACCGGTAACCAAACGCTTGCAAGTACATTCTCCGGTGTACATATTACAGCCCGAGTTGTCCACGGTGCCAAGTGTGTTACAAGTGCAGGATTCGCAGCCCTCGGAACTAGCCGGATCAAGATTCCAGAATCCATCTTTACAGACATCGCAACGTCGCCCCTTGACATTCAATTTGCAGTGACATGCACCGGGCTCAACGCCATTTTCCGGATCGTTTACTGAATCGCATATGCCGTCATCCAATGCGCCGTTCGGGTCACAATCGCACGGTTTGCACACATAAGGACTCCGTATATCTTCGCTGGGATCACGGTAGAAGAATGGCATGCACTCTTCGCAATGTTGTCCCTGAGTATTGTGCATGCAATTGTCACAAATGCCTCCAGACACTCGGCCGGAGGACTCGAAGAGAGACTCGTCGAAGTGGCAACTGACAGCGTGGTCATTACACTCACACTTCTTGCAAGCATTTGTCTGTTTGCCAAAAGCCGGTTTCCAGGGTAAATCGTTGAAAAAGTCCTCACAGGACTCACAGTTCAAGCCCTTTGTGTTATGCGTGCACTTGCAGCGTCCGTGAACCATGTCAAAATCGTTGCCTACAGCGCCATCCAATGGCAAACACTGCGAAGCGTGTCCATAACAGGAACAAGAGCCGCGCACGACCATATTGCTGATGCCATAGTAGTACTTCTCTTCATTTTCCAATCGATTATCGAGCAAATTGTCGCCTAGTTTATGTAACTTTGTCATTTTAATACGTAAATTCGTCATTTTGAGCTGATTTTGTACATGTGCTGCGTACGGATCGGACACATTTATATTCGGTGGAAGCACGCGGAAGATAACTTCACCGTTTCTCGACGGTTCCACATGCGAGTAGCGTGATGTACACATTACATCGGTGATGTTGTGCAGCACTGTCGGTACACCCGGGAACGAATCAGCGCAATCGTAAGCAAAATAACGATAAACGTGCCAAGACTCGCCAAAATCAAATGAACGTTCGATATACATGGCAGCTGGTCGGAAGGTTGTGAATGTAATTATCAAATGCGTAAAGTGAAATTCTGCCTCCAAGTCTAGCTGTATGGTTGCATTTTCTTTGCCATTTTCCGATTGCCACCATGTGGGAATATTCGTGCCTGGTTTGGTCTTATATATGATCTGTCCAATGCGATGATTTTTATACGGATCGTTTCGTGTCTCTTCACGCGTATCGCACAGGAAACACTTTTTATCCTGCAAATGTGACAAAATACAGAACCGTTCAGGTGAGTTCAAACCACATGTTGAGGATGCTGTTAGGCGATTCTCGCGACCAATAAGCAGATTGCCAGTAGCCGGATAGCAGGATGATCTTTCGCAAGGATGTGTCTTAACATATTCACGTGGTGGGTTACGAGGTCGGTCACGGCGCCCGGCATGTTTCTGTGCGTTAACGCCAATGTAAGTGCTACATGCGAGCGATATCACAAATATTGCGATAACCACTTGAGCCGAGCTGACAACGCCGCTGTTGCGGCGTACCAGCCGAAACATTTTTTTATTACTTTTTGTGTGTATTTTATATTTTCCTCAATATTATAGTTCTTCAGTGTGCTCTCGTTGGTATTGTTGTTGTCGATCTCGCTAGAGCGACTGCCTCTTGCTCCAACGATTTCCGGTTATAATCACGCGTACTAATTTCCTTTTGACTTCACAGCCGTCTTTATCTCTTTCGTATGGTTGATTATTTTATATAACTGTGAAATCTTAATGCAGAAGCCGTTCTAGTAAAAATGCTTGTCCGTACAATATATGGCACATTTGAAGTTTTTCCTGTTGAATATAAAAAATATTTTTTTTAACAAATCACTAATAAAAAGATAATAAATTACTTACTATCCGCGATGCAACCGTAGTTGCCGAACTAAAAAAGTTTTCCAATTTCCATCAGATTCATCATCTGTAATTTTGAAATGTTATCATTTGTTCGATATATATAAATTTTGTACACTCATTTAACTGATCTTCACATACATTCTGCTACTTTATGCGATTAATCAAAATTCTTTAATATTACAAAATCCTACTTTCAAGAAAAGTGTTTATTTCAGCACTTGTAAACTTAGTCCGACGATGAACTCGAGACGACTGAGAATTACTGGGAACATAAAACAGCGCTTGGAATTGAAATATTTGGCGACAGACTTGCGTAGCGATAAAGCCGCAGTAATCACGACTTATAGTTTTGTCGTTTCAGCTTTTTTATCAGTTCAAATACAGAAATGTATTACTTATGTACATTCATATTTATATACATAAGTATAAAGAAACATATAAATGCATACTTGTATGTCGAACACTGCATTCATGTATTCCATTTCATTGAGACTGCTCTAAGCGAGCGACTTGAAAATATTTAGTACCGTCACTTGTCCTTATTTTTACTGCATTTATGAATGCTTTTGTATATATGAAGCTAATTTTTATAAGAGCATACTTAATATTCTCAAAGAATACAATTCTGATCTTAGGAGTTTGGTAAATTGATAAGAGCGTACGATTTTACATTTATGTTCGTTTTAAAATATTTCGGTTGATAATCTTTTATTTATAAACTACATACGTGCATATGTACTTGTAAATATATATTTACTTAAATCGTCATACATAAAATATTTATAGTACATAATTAAAAAAATGATTCTAGGCATGATACTGCATCTTGTAAATAGTTAAAAGACATTTATATTAGTAATGATGTCATCTGTCCCTGTCTTAACTAGCTCATCTCTAAATAGATTGTGCAAATTACTATTTAAAAGTCGCGAAATGTTTTTTTTTTTGTTTTACAATAGGTTGAAGAGTAGAGTATACCAAGCAAGCATTTCAATTGTATAAAAACTGCACCATACTCTCAAAGACTCGAGACTCAATTTTTATTGTATTGTATATATATACGACTTTATTAGTCAAAATGGAGATGATTAAAAAATGTTCCACAAACTTTTTGTCGTTGTTTATGCTGTGCGTTATTGCCTTTTCATTCATTAGCGTATGCGATATATTCGAAATTGAATAAACAAATAATTGCAAAAATAAGAAAAAATATATGTTTCGGTCCACTCGAAATTTTTATACTCTTCCCAAAAGATCTTGAGAGAGCACTAAACAACACAAAATGAACTTATATTGAAGACCCTTGGCTAAAACTTATTTTTTTAGTTCATTTTGGTTCACTGAATTCAAAACCGGTATTGTTATTCTTTTTTTCTATCTCTATCAGATTCCGATCAGTACCAACTCTCAAAGTAAAAATAGTTGAGTTACCAAATAATTTTTCTGAGTTATTTTGATTTATCGACCAATGAACTCAAAATATGCTTTCTCAACTAGAAAAATTTAAAATTTTTTAACAATCTAATTGTATAAATAGAAAATTAAATATGTACTTTGTTAAGAAAATCATTGCAAATCCATTTTTTTCTATGAAAATTTGCTTGTTGACACCTGCATAAAATTAATACCTTCAAAATATATACATTTGAGGTTGTCGGAATAACAAAATAAATAAACAAACTTTTTAAAAAAAATTTAAACCGACTTCTAAAAAAGGCACTAAAAAGCGAAAAATTACTGAATTGCAGATACAATATAGTCGAGTTTCCCTATAATGAGACAACAGAGCCAAGAGAGAATAAATGTCATGGAGAGGCTTAAGTTGCTTGTCACAGGAAAGTACAAAAATCTACAATGATTTAAAGGAGTAAAAAATCTAGATGTGGATTATCAGTCCAATAAAAAAGCATGGATGACAGGTGAAATTTTTACAAAGTGAAACACAAACAATAGCGATTTTTTTAGAAAGGCAAGTTTTTTTTGTGATGGAATGCAGACTCTATCCGATGAAGATATTCTCAGAAGTGTTCTGGAACGTCGTGGAGTTTAGAATATCTCAAGTGTGTCCATTCATAGATACCTATTTGAATCCTATTGCCTAATAAATGTGTGATGTACATTACATCCATACTTACAGATTTAGAAAACGATAAAGAAATAATTGGCCGATGCTGAAACGATGTTACCTACATTGAAGAAAATTTCTTCATCAATTGGCGTATTCTGAAATTTCCTGGAGATGAGGAGCACCGTACCAACTATTGCGTAAATGTATTCGAAGATTTTATGAAAAAAGAGAAATGGAATAGTGTACGAATAGTCCAACAAAAATTACTAATAACTTCAAATAAAATTTTTTTTAAAAAAATCATCATTTCTGTATAATGAATTTCCCATATAACGAAGTGATTTTTTGGCCCCTGGATGATTCGCAATAGCGAAGTTTTATTGTATTTCAATATGAAAATTCTTGTCAAAAGCTGTTACCAATTAATTGAAATAATTAAAATAAATACTGATCTGTTTAAAGTTGGTACCAAACAGATCAGTAGGTTGCACTAATATTTTATTTATTTAAATTAATTGTCATCAAAATATAATAAAACATATACTAAAACACAGACCTAGACCGGAATATAGTCTCCACACAAATCTAAATTTAAAAGGATACAGGGTATCTCAAAATCTTGACTGCAATGATCTTTATTGTTTTATAATTAGCTTTGCGTAATTATGCAATTATTTAAGCAAATAGAATCTATCAGCTTTAACTCTAAATCTAGATCCAGGATATGGCTAAATCTAAATTGTTAATTAGTTACGCTTATATAGTTTATAAAGATTCAAATAGTTCCTTTACTTCGTTGTAAGCATACCGACAATTTGATGATAGTCTACTTTAAGGAAACAAATTTATCACAGTCAACTTCAAATTGTAAGGCTGCATTTGTGAAGGGTATAGAAATGTATCTTTCATTATGAAATAAAATTACTTGCAGTACTTCGACCGTTTCAGTGTTCACAAAAGAAGCATACCGACACAGAATTATAGTATATTTCTAAATGCAAATATGTATGTATGTAAATACAAATATATAATATGTATTTAAGGAAACTGATGGACCACATATGTACATATGAACTCGTATGTATGACTCTGGCAACAGAATTATGTATGTAATAAACAATTTGGGGAACACATGTTGAAAACTTTCGAATGATATCATTTTTCTCTCAAAGCACTGATTTTTCTATAAACACAAAATATATTTTTTATTAACTAAATTTTATATATTAACTGCATAAACGTGCTTGTCAAATCGCAGTGCATAAAATTGTACATAACTTTTTGGTTTCAAATCTTTGATTCACTGTGAAAAATTCTAAGTTATTTTGTTTACATTTGAATAACAACTTTATCGCTCTATTTAACAATGAACTCTTTTTTACATTTAAGTATACACACTTTTCTTGAAGCATTTTATATTTCTTTATGCTGCACAAGTATCTTGCAGTGCAGCAGCCAAATGCATCTGCTCATAGTAAAGAAAAAGGTAAGTTAAATTTTTTCATAAATTCTAGAGATATATGTATGTACATGTAGCACAAAATATGTTTAGATTTACTTAAGATATATATGTATATATATGCATCTTACTTACCGTAGAGTACTCCACGCTGCTTGTAGTAATGTAAATCCGATGAAATGAAATTCCTGTTTTATTTTATGCACACTGCCGCCTATTTTAGAAACACAACCGATTGCAGCAGCGATCTCTCAACAATGAATGAGTATTCATTTTTTTAGTTTAGTTGAGTATAACAACAAAGATTTACAAGTATATTCTGGTTTTCACTTTCGTCGAAATGGTAAGATTTTAGTATTTTTTTGACGATTTTGCTATTTGCATTTATAAGGCATTAAAATTTACATTACTTAATGCAAGTAAATTGTAAACATAAAAAATAAAACTTATCATTCTATAGAATTCAATTACGGTAAATTTTCACGTAATTGAAAATCGAAAAAAAATATAATTGTGCTAAGAAAATTGAAAGACATAATTCTTTTAAGATGATAACTCCCACATTCGAAAATATCTTTGTAAATACGATCGATTACCCAAACAAATTTTTTTTTTGCATTCAGTTTAAACTTTGCTCGCTCTCTTATTACACTCTTTTTAATCTCATTTATCCTCTTCTATGTGTTATTCTCTCTCATTTCTCTCTCATCTCATAGAAAGAGAAAGACACTCTCTTAAGCAAACAAATAAAACAAACAATGAAAAGTATGTGTGTATTGTGAGGTGTCCCAAGTGTGTGACACTCTGGACACCTCACTAATACAGGTGCAAGTACCACTGACTCTTGTTGGCTGTCCACGGCTGTACAGATTTAGCTAAACCAAATTTATCAAATCGTACATTATTTGAATTTATACAGTTTCACTTTATAGTGATTAGTTAGAATTTACAATTAGTAACCTAGGAACACCTACACTTATTTCGGGAGATATTAATAGATGGCACCGTATGTACTTGTCTTTCCCCCATTAACAACAATGTACATTTATAAATTTATAATTTAATCCCCAAAAATCATACTAAACGACGGTTCTTTCACTCATTACAGCACACATAGCACAAAGCGCTAGAATCAACATTCAAAATACATTCCGCTAACTGGAAAAACTTTTACATCTGAAACACAACTAAGTATAGTTAAACATCTGAGTAAAAATATTAATAAAGCATGCGCTAGTATCACAAAATTAAAACATCAAAGTGCAAATGTATCCATTACATAAACTTTCCTTCACAGCTCAAAGAAATTTAAAGTTCCCTGGTGGAATAAAAAATTAAAAGACTTAAAAAATTGAAAAAACCGATTTTGGTCTATACTTAAATATTCTGTATGCACAACAAATATAATTAACAAAAAAAAAAGGAAAAATGCACTTTATAAAATGAACTTTAATCTGCCACAAAGGACGCATTTTACACATTCACTACAGATATCATTCCCACCTCATCTGTCAAAAAAATCTAATGTTCGCACTTTCGGCGGTACTAACACTCGTGTATCAACTAACTGCATTGCAAATCCTACTTCTAATATACACAAAAAGCAAACTGCCGAAATATTATGTGTGTCATAAATCCCTTTCAAAAATGCTAAATATCAACAATCAATATCCATATTAAAACTTCACTAAGCACTCTTTAAACTCAAAGGTAATACCTCAGGTATAGACCGAATTTCCTATCCAATGCTAAAACACCTGCAACCCTCCGTCAAACACAGATTACTAAATTGATTCAACTCCATTTTTAATGTAACCATTCCGCAAAATATCAAAGTAAATGAAATCATCTCCATTTTTAAAACAAACTCTTGTTGGATCGTTTGTCAACTCTATCTTTAAATTCCTGCATATCCAAGCTATATTATAATTTAATGTTCATTCGTAAAACTAGTGTCAGCATAAATAAAAATTTTCAAGAACACTACCCCTCCTAAATGGAAATCCTCAAGGTTCCCCCTTTCGGTTGTTCTTTTTCTTATAGCATTCAACAAACTAAATCTTACTATTGATACTATTATAGACGACTATCATATATTTAAAAAAAAATTGACAATGACAAAAACGTTGTCATTAATCCTCTGATTGATGATATTCACGGCGCTAAATTCGAAATCTCGAAATGTGCACATATACTCAAATGCAGAAAAAAACATTGTTAAATTCATATTTCAGCGAATCTTACACCCATAGTAAATATTAATGTCTTGTGAATTCTTGGCTTTAAAGCCAACAAAAGTTAAAAATGAAACAAGCAGATCTAAATCCTATAAAATTTTTAAACAAAAAGACTTTCTAGTCATGGATTTATATGTAACCATCTTATTGTAATTCGTGCTAGGCTTTAATTTTGTCAAAGATTAATTTCGGGCTTTACTTATATGGTAACGCTCCAATTTCACAGCTAAAGAAAATCAAAATACTTTACCGCTCCGCCAGAAGACTCGCTCTGTGGGCTTTTAGGTCTACACCCATGAATAATTTACTCTTTGAAGGTAACATTGTGCCAATTTAAACACGTTACCAATGCTCATTAGCCAATCTCAACAAATTCCTTCTGAATTCCTACGACTCCCCAATGAGGAATCCTCTCACCGAAATAACTAGCTCACCAGATTCCCTAAAATTCCTTCCGCTCTATATCGCTCCACTTCTCTTAACTAGGATTACCAATTATACAACACATACCCAGCAATCATAATCATCCTCCTTGCACCTTTAGATTTCCAAACTCCATTCATTTCCTAGACCAACCACACCAATAGTAATATATAAACAACCTTAATCTACAAAACTCTTTGCAACGTTATTTTGTACTGTATATAGATGGTTCAAAATCTACTTCAATTCTACGTCATTTTAAGTTATTTTATTGGTTTCTGTCATATTGGAAAATTTGTATGTATATATATGTATTATTTCTCTGCCAAAAATTCATATTTAACAGAAAATAGGTCGCTTATATAATGCATTATTTATTTACTTTATTTTTATTATTATCATTGTTTAACACGACACCTTTATCTTTTTTTCCACATCCGTTATACAGTGCTTCCATCTTTTCACGTTTCCAAGACAATGTGCAATGGTGTGCCTAACGGCAAACCACTACAAAATGTTGTAAAGTAATACTCGAACAATCAACTCAAACAATTTACGCTGTTTTTAACATAGAAACTATTCTTATCTGCCTTCGCTAAAAAAAAAAAATACCTAAAAATGATTTAACATAAATTTCTTTCTTAAAATATATGTATAAAATTAAAAATTGCTGCCACTTTTATAATAATTAATGACCACTGCCCAATGCAATTGTAAAAATTGCACAGCGCAAATATTGAACAACACCTACGAAACATGAAACAAACACTTACCTTTATCACTATTGATAATATTAAGCAATTACCTTTATTTCACACTTTAAAACACAATTAAAAGAATACTATTTTTCCTTGCAACAAAAAATGGCTTCGTTACAATTTCACTTCGAACAACGATAGGAAAACGATCGACACAGAGTTGCCACAATATCCAGTTATTATGTGTAGTTCTTTCGCACTCATGGTAGTTAAACACGTTATAGAAAATAAGTAACAAATGAACGCAGCCAATATGTGCGAGAGAGGTAGACTGGACGGTTGCCAACCTGTGATGTTCAAAAAGAACAAATTGGCCGTTTATACAGGTTGTAACGAATCCATATCATATCTTAACATAGTATAAAACAAAGTCGCTTTTTCTGTCCCTATGTATGCTTAAATCTTTAAAATTACGCAACGGATTTTGATGCGGTTTTTTTTAATAGATAGAGTGATTGAAGACGAAGGTTTATATGTATAATAATAACATCCATTAAATAGTGGAGAAATACTGTTATTTTTGAGGTTTCTTATGTGATGTCGTAAATAGTTAAATTTTTTCCGCTTACATTGCAAACGCAGGCTGAACGCTTCGAAAATAATGTACTAAGTATTGTACACATATATTGCTATATCACTACATAGTATAAAACAAAGTCGCTTTTTATGTTAAGAGTGTCATAAGTAAACGGGTTAGGTTTGGTCAAAATTAGAAGGGCGGTACTCCACCCCCCGTATGAGGCAAAATAATAAAAGTAATTAGATATGCTACTTTTTATCGGAAGATCCGCGGACGAGGCCGCAGGTAAAAGCTAGTAAAGTCTAAAGTCATAATGGAGTTTATATTATATTACACATGGGCTTTTTCGAAGCAATATCCGAATATAGTTTAAATATTTGCTCATACTGCAATAAAATGGATTATTATCAGCAAAGGTTTTTCAGCCACCTGAATTTTGGTTGAGTGATTCTTGGTTGTTTATGATGCTCAGACTTTAAAGACACAATTTTTTTTTATTTATTTAAATTGATACTTAAAATATTTTTAAAAATTAGACAGTAAGCCAAGCAAAGATAGAACTAAAATGGAAAAAATATTAATTTTTTAGGAACTTAACGACAGTTTTAAGAAATCCAAAAATATTGCCAATCATTTTTTTTTTTAATGTAATATATAAATCAATTTAATTTAAGCGTACCCTAAAAAAAATTTAAGGTACATAATAGGTGTTACTAAATTTATGAATTTGTATGAATAACCATTAACGTTTACATCTATAAAAATTAAAGTAAATATGTATGTATATTTGCATTCCCTATAGACTCCGAAACCGTTCAACCGATTGAGCTGAACTTCTCAGATAAACTTCGGGTAGGTCACGAAAGTAATCCCGTTAGCTTTAATCAAAATCTGAGGGGGCTATACCCCACCACCCTTACAAGCGATACAAAAAATTCAACAATCCTTTGCATCCATTTGAGGTACACGGGCGAAATTTAGTATACATGTTAATGGGATCAAGAAAAGTAATCCGGTTAAGTTTGGTCAAAATCGGAGGAGACTATGCCCATCTCTCATAGAAGCGATAAACAAAATTCATCATATCTTTGCATCCATTTGAGGTAGAGGTATGAGGGATGTGTAAGATCCATTGAAAAAGTGTCAATATTATTTGTTTAGGAAGCTAGATTTCTAGAATAATCTAAGATCTCGGTGTATATAATAATAATAATAAATTAGATGTTTCTTATTCCAATACTAATTAAAGCCTATTTGGCCGTGATGGATCATAAACTATAATTCCCCTTCAACTATATCGTTCAAATTTAGATTTTTAAATAGTTTAGGGTATATTAAAGTAGGGCACAGATTGATAAATAGATAACAAATGAATCAAGAAAATAAAAAATAATAATTTGCTAAAACAGGAAAAGTAGAACCAATTTAGGTACAATTTGTTCTATAAAATGTTTACACTACAGAGTTTTTTCTTTTCTTCTGAAAGCTATATAAATGAAGGTAGAGCTTGCAAATTTTTCTGCGCGATCTGCTGCTTCTCAGTCTCAATCACAGAGGCCATTGTATATATCGTGGATGTTACTTTACTCATTCGAGTCAGCTACAAGACTGCCTAACTTTATTGTGTTATACAACTATTATCTCTTAAGTGTAATACATATGTGTTATAACTAGGGATGTGTAAATCTAAGTATAGGGATGTGTAAATCTCAAACATAACAATTCTCTCCCCAGTAATTTAAAGATTTCAATTTCATACAATGCATTTCACTTAATATTACTTTTATCTTAATTATGTACTTGAACTTAATCTAACAATTTCTTGGGTATCTTACGTTCTCTATTAGATCTGCGTACAGTACATTCGCTTATATTATTTTCATTATTATTAGTTGGTACAATTACTTCTGGAACTGCCGTGTTAACTACTGGTATAGATATATTTGATGCTACAGTGCGTAAAGGTATATACATAGTTTTAGTAATTTCCACAGGTAGTGTTGTACTTTTGTCAGACAATGGTTTCACTGCTTCCAAACTTGATTCTTGTTGCTGACAAGGAATTTCTACCTTTCATATTTGATCAATATGTCGCTTCCATACTCTACCATCCTAATTCAGCAGAAACTATCCCGAACTTCCACTTTGTACTCCCAACATAATCGCGAACTGCAACTCTTTCTCCCTCCAAAAAGAATTTTTTTGTTAATTGAACCTCATATTGTTTAACATCATTATTAGGTAACACCAAATCTATACGAGATTGAATTTGACGTCCTATCATAAGCATCGAATGTGATTTACCAGTCGTAGGGTGTATAGCTCTTCTGTATGCAATTAAAATTTTAGAAAGTTCTTTTTCAATTGTATTTGTAGTACATTTAGCTGCCACTAACTTTTTTTTAATTGTCTGTACATATCTTTCAGCTTGGCCATTAGTTGCAGGATGATATGGTGCTCCCTGTTTGTGCAAAACTCCATTGCTTTTTAGAAAATTCTTGAATTCTACAGAATCAAACTGCCTACCATGGTCACTGACAAATACATTAGGAATTCCGCATCGTGCAAAAATTTCTCTACACTTTTGAATTGTAGTTTCTGTTGTCATATTAGATACTACGCAAACTTCAGGCCATTTGGAATATGCATCAACCAAGATAAATAAATATTTACCTAAAAATGGACCTGCATAATCAGCATGAACTCTTTTAAAGGGTTTCTTTGGCATACCCCAACCATGTATTGGTAACTTTTTCTTAGGATCAGGTTTTGTAGACTGACATGAAAAACAAATATTTACCATCTTCTCAATATCCTTATCGATATTACACCACCAAACGTATGCTCTGGCTAAAGTTTTCATTCTTGTCATTCCAAAATGAGCTGTATGTAATTCTTGTAATATTTTCAATCGTAATGTTTTTGGAATGTATACTCTCAATCCTCTTAACAGAATTCCATCATGTAGTGTAAATTCAGTTTGTGGGATACCAAATCTCTCATTAGGTTGACATTCCCGACCCAACTTTAAACCATCGATCAGTTTTTTTGAGTCTGCATCCTTCCTCTTCAATGACGTATATTTCTTCTATGAAATTAACTGTCTTTCGTACTGGTAAACGTGACATAGCATCTGCATTTAAATTGTCTTTAGACTTTTTACATTTAATGTCGTACTCAAATTGTTCGAGATATAATGCATAATGCTGCATACGGGTTGTAGATAGTGTAGTCAAAGTTTTGTTTAGAGCCAATATTTGCGATATTGCTCTATTATCTGTAACTAGTGTGAATTTCTTGCCATATAAATACTGATAGAATTTTTTTACTCCGAATATTACTGCAGACGCTTCTTTATCATTCTGTGAGTATCTTTGCTGTACATTACTAAGAGTTTGTGAAGCAAAATGTATTGGTCTTTCTGAACCATCTGCGTATGTATGACTTAAAACTGCTCCTACGCCTATTGGACTTGCGTCTACTGCGAGGACAACGGTTAGCTTAGGGTCGTAGTGAGCTAATATCGTATCCGACTGCATTTGCTTTTTAATTTCTGCAAAAGCCTTTTCACAATCTTTAGCGAACTCAAATTTAACGTCGTTACGCAATAATTTATTCAAAGGATAAGCCACCTCACTTAAGTTTTTCACAAATCTTCCGTAATAACTAATTAAACCCATAAATGCGCGTACCTCATCTTTACTAAAAGGTTTCTTCATTTTCTGTATTGCCTCCACTTTACTACTCATCCGCTGTATGCCTTTTCTGTTAATCACATAACCACAATACTCAATACTTTCTTTAAAGAACTCGGATTTTTCTAAATTCACTCGCATGTTCAACTTTTCTAAACGTGCTAAAACTTCATAAATTCTCTGTATATGATTTACATCATCTGGTGCTGTAATTTTAATATCATCTAGGAAAACTGATACTCCCGGTATATCACTCAGTACTTGTTTCATGAGTCGTTGCCACTTTGCTGGGGCGCAAGCAACTCCGAACATTAATCTTGTAGGCTGATACAGACCTTTATGTGTACTTAAAGTCAATAGATGTCTACCATCAGGGTGTATTTCGAGCTGTAAATATGCTTTTGATAAATCTATTTTTGTAAACTTCATACCACCAGACATTTTACTAAACAATTCATCTATAGTAGGAAGGGGGTGTTCGTCAATCAATAATGCGGGATTTAATGTCACTTTATAATCTCCACGAATTCGTACGTCACCATTTCTTTTTGGTACAACTACAATGGGTGTAGCCCATTCACTTGATTCAACCTTTACTAATAGTCCCTCTTCTACGTGCTTGTCTAATTGTTTTTCAACTGCTTCCATTAAAGGAAATGGCACTTTTCTAGCCTTTAGGTATTTTGGTACTACATCTGCCTTAATATGTAATCGAGCCTGCATGTCTTTTATCTTGCCAATTGATTCTGAGAACACTGTAGGGTATTTCTTTATCATTTCTTTTTCATTAAATTGTTGAATTGCATTAACACATAAACTTTCTCTATTCTTGTTTAAAATTACATTCCAATCAAGTTTAATAACACGTAACCATTCTCTTCCACACAAGGTTTTTCTGTTTGACCGTTCAATGTAAAGTTTTAAATTTTCTATGCAATAACGCGCTGTAACATTCACATATACATAACCTATACATTCAAGTGTTGTGCCGCAATAGCTTGTAAACTCGACATTTGATTTATATACTTTAAGATTAGGTAAACATTTCTTTGCATCATCTAAATTCATGATCGATACCGGCGATCCAGTGTCAATTTCAAAATCGATAATTCTATCCATTACATTAATTTTGTACATTATTTTAGAGTTTACATTCAATACCTCACTTCTCTCATAAATTTTGTTTATATTTTCTAAATTTGAAATTGAATTTTCATTTTCTGTTATTTGATGCATTTGGTTTTTCTTTTCTTTAAAACACATTTTACGTATATGTCCCTTCTTTTTACAAAAATGACATTCTGCCTCAATAAACTTACATTTATTTGCTAAATGGTTGTTGCTACCGCATCTAAAACATTTTTTTCATTAGTATTTACCCTTTTGTATGTTGATCGTGCTGCGTTTCCCTTTTTCTTGTAGCTCAGGTTGTTTCTGTCACACAACTTATTTACTGTATTGCGCGAATCACTCACTCCTTGCTGTAGTTCGTCTTTGCCTTTGTCCGCCAATTCGTATGCTGTAGCTGTATTAGTAGCGTCATCAAAATTTACCGTTTTTTTTCTCAAGTAGCCGCTGCTGTATTTTTTTGTTGTATAAACCAAAATAAATTGATTTCTTAATGCCTTTGTTAGGTGCTCACCAAAATTGCATCCAAATTTTCCTAACTCAATTGCGAAATCTGCACACGGCTCCTCCTGTCTCTGCAGACGCATATTGAAACGAAAATTTTCCAATAGCTCGTTCGGCTTTGGATCGTAATGTTCTTCCAGTGTGTTCACGATTTCCTCAAAAGATTTATCCTCCGGCGCGACAGGTAGAACTTTATCCGCCAGAATATTAGAAGTATTTGCGCCCATACAGTGCAACAACAGTTGTTGATACTTTGTTGCATGGCACTCATACAATTGTAATGCATTCGTGAACCTTTTTACCCATCTTGACCATGTAGTTTTGTTTGGTCAAAATGTTCAAATGTGAAGAACGCCACATTTTTATTTTCTGCAGCCACTTTGATTGCTGGTTGCCATTTTTTTTTTAACTGTTTATCTGTATTAATAACTTTTACTGTATAAAGTTTTTTCCTTTCTGCTTCCACGCAAATTCGTTTTTTGCTCGTCGCCAAACTATCGTGGATGTTACTTTACTCATTCGAGTCAGCTACACGACTGCCTAACTTTATTGTGTTATACAACTATTATCTCTTAAGTGTAATACATATGTGTTATAACTAGGGATGTGTAAATCTAAGTATAGGGATGTGTAAATCTCAAACATAACAGTATATAAACACGCATGATAGATATAGAAGAAATATTTCTTTTGTTTGACATTACCTTTCTTTTACAGAACCATCCAGCTTAAGCATCAACATCGTTTTGAAATAGGACTTGCCAATGTGGGCAAACGCCGACTAGTGACCTAACCTTATAAGTTAACTGAGAGTAGAAACAGCGAGCCAAACCGCGAAGCAATATCCTACTATCCTACTAATATGGATGTTCCTCTCTTATGGCTAAAACGCTCAACCAATTCGTCTGAATTTTGGAATAGAGATAGATGGGATGATGGAAAAGAACATAGACTATGTTTTGACAAAATCGGTCAGTTGCAATTGTGCATCCTATCTAAGCGGTCTGGTGCGCGAAACACTTTCACAAAGTTCGGACGCTCTCTTAGCTGTCGCTCAGCAGCATATTATTTTGTTGTTGTTTGGGTATCACAATAGTGATACCGGCATCAGGATAAAAATAGATTTACAGCAATATTAAAATAATTTTCCTGTTTATCGTCTCGCCTACGGGCGAGCACTTGTCCCTCACGGTGTCTTCACCAACAGGTGTCATAAAACAGTGCCGTTAGTCAAAAACTTTAAAAAGGACAAAACCAAAATCAAAACAAATTCCGGGAGTGTGTTTTTTTTTTCTCGATATTGATTTTGTTTCTTATATACAAACTTTATTGAATACTTGTTTTTATTGCTTTTGCTTGCAAAAACAATAACTAACAAGACGTTGATAATTAATATTAATAAACATTGCTTTATTCATTTTGTATAAAATTTTCGCTGCAAAATTGAGTGAAAGTTATTCTGATGAAAGTTATTCTGATGAAATGGAGCTAAGCGACTCCTCATCAATCTCCCCACCTACCTCTCCGTTAGGAAATTCCACCCGAAATGGAGCTGACTTAGTGCAAGCCGAGAATGCGCAAATATGGTGGGGCTCAAAGTGGCTAACAACCACCAGAACAACCACAACAACAACGACGACCGCCTCTACGGTCTCCCAGTACAGGGTGACGTCTACACCCACAGCCTCAATCGCTATAGCCGGTGTCTACATGCGCCAATTGGCGCCAAAAAATATGGGTGGAACCTTTGCCAGAGTGGTCTTTAACCCGCCCTCCCTGTTGGACTCTATAAAAGAGCATGCGAAGCAAGCAGTACCGTCCACCTTGCCCAGGGTCAACTGGCAGACACCGAAACTTAAACGTCCTCAGCCCCCTCGTGCCCAAAAGGGGAATAATAAAAAAGGGAAGCTGTTAATCCAAAACAAGACAGCTGTACCCTCAGTAGGCGAACCTTCAAATTCCACCAACCAATTTGCTATTCTGGCAAATGAAGGGGAAGAAGAAGACTTGTCAGAAATTGAAGTGCGTCAGGTTCATATGATAGCAGATGGATGTGACAACGCTGAAGTTGTCAAAATTCAAAAGATCCCACGCAAGATACGCAAACCACCCCCCATTAACATTCTGGATGTTTCTGATGTAAATCAGATGGAGCAAGATCTGGATCAGGCCATTGGCCCGGAAAACTACTCCCTTCAAGTTAGAAGGGATGGGTCCGTGAGGGTCTTTACTGAAGATTCAGACTCCTACCGCACTTTGGTACGACTTCTTAAGGCGCATAACACGCAAAGCTACACCTATCAGCTGCGGGAAGACAAACCATACAGGGTGATTGTTCGTAACCTTGCCAGCACCACCCCCTCTGAGCGTATAAAGGAAGAGTTCAAAGCACAGGATCATAAGGTGATTGGACTGTACAACCCTCCACCTCGCAAAATAAATCGAGAGGCGAATGGAGATATCATAGAGAAGTTGATGCCTAACCACTTCTTTTATGTAGACCTGGCCCAGGCAACAAATAATAAAGAGGCTCTAAAGATTCAACGCATAGGTCATCTACGAGTTTCAGTTGAGATTCCAAAAAAAACCCTTCAGGCCACCCAGTGTTTTCGATGTCACAGCTTCGGGCATACTAAAAACTATTGCCTCAGACCTTTCGTTTGTGGCAGATGTGCCGAAAACCATGCAACTGCTACTTGCGCTGAGACTGCTGAGGATAAACTGTGCTGTGCCAATTGCGGCGGCAACCATGCTGCTAGATACAAAGGCTGCCGCGTCTACAAAGCTAGGATAAAAGAGCGCGGTACTATCACCTCTTTCAAAAATGGGCGCAACGCCAATAACCAGCACCGCGGTATAGACTTCGTTCCTAGGGACCGAGGCGATTTTTCATACGCAGATTCAGTTCGGACAGGTCTACAGATTGTCAACCCTCCTAGGGTAATAGAAAAGACCAACCGCAGGCAGGCCTCAACGGGAGCACACGAGCCTCCTAGCAGCACCTCAAGCCTAAAATTAGCGATTGAAGCCCTATCTTCTAAAGTGGACACTCTTCAAGAAAAGTTTAAGGAACTCCAGGAAACAAATAAGTTCCTAAAAACATTGTGCTTGTCTCTCCTCAACAAGAAATGTTATCTCAATCGCTCCGCCTTGGTCTGTGGAACGCTCGGGGGCTAGCCAAAAAAGTCGATGAACTCAAACTGTTCCTAGCTAAGCACAGCATCGACATCATGCTAATCACAGAGACCTGGCTCCAGCCCGGAATTTCTTTATTCATCCCAGGATTCGCAATACAAAAGGCGGACCACCCAAGTAATAGATCAAGAGGAGGAGCTGTTGTCCTGATAAGACAAGGAATCAGCTATTTTCAATTGGCACCAGTGAGAAAAGCCCAGTTACAAATGGTTACCATTCAGGTATCACCCAGCAAAGGTGATCTGCTTATCTCCTCCCTTTATCTACCTTCGCAACACACCTGGTCTACAGCGGACTTTGAGCTCCTTTTTAGAAACCTTGGAGGAAAGTTTTTAATCGGAGGAGACTTCAACGCCAAGCATCGGCTTTGGGGGAACTTCAGAGCGGACACGAGAGGGAATAGATTACAGGAAGCTTTAGTCAGCTCCTCTGCTCAAATCCTAGCCTCCGGGCAAGCTACCCACTTTCCATACGCTTAACAGCACTCACCAATTGCCTTAGACTTTTTTATCTACAACGGATTTCGAGCCGATGAACTGAACATCAGGACAGAGTACCAACTCTCTTCCGATCATCTCCCCCTCGTGGTCGAAGTAGCAAGCTCGCCGCAGTCCAAGGCGCCAAAAAGACGATTGTTGTCGCCTGGTACAAACCTCGTTGCTTTTCGTAGAGTTAGAAATTACCCTAGACTTGAACCTCGAGATTATACGGCCTGATGACTTAGAAGACGCGTATGCGCTCTTTCTCAATAAAGTGCACTCGGATGCCCTCACTGCAACAAAAGAAAACCCTTCCTAGTATTTCAGAAAGCAAACGAGGATTCACCCAGCTACTGAAGCTCTTCTCCTGATAAAGAGGAGACTCAGAAGAGAGTATGTTCGCACGTGAAATCCTGCTGTGGATAGAGTATACCGAAGAGTGTCAAACAGGATCAAAAAGCTGCTTATCAGGCAAAAACAGCAAGATACTGACTTTTTCCTGGAAAACATCTCTCCGAACGCGGGTACAAACTATTCTCTGTGGATACTAGCGATCGATGAGGTCAACCAAAGGATACCACCATTTCAGTTTGGCTTCAGGAAGGCGCACGGAACCCCTGAGCAGCTGAATAGGCTGGTGAACTTTATCCTAGATGGGTTCCAGGCAAAGGAGTATACAGTCGCTGTTTACTTGGACATCCGTCAGGCTTTTGACAGGGTATGGCACGACGGTCTATTATACAAATGAAAAAGCATCCTCCCACCGCAGCTGTTTATGATATTAAGTAGTTTCCTGATCGACAGGACCTTTTCGGTGCTTCTGGATGGTGGGGAGTCGAGTACGAAAAAAATCTGTGCAGGTGTTCCACAGGGAAGTATTCTAAGTCCCACCTTGTATACTCTATTCACTTGGGACATGCCCACTGGGCGTACCATCCCGATGGTAGATTCTCAGGACTTTCTCACAGCTACATTTGCTGAAGACACGGCCATCCTTGCCAGAGATGAGTGCGTGTGCAACGCCACTGATGTGCTGCAGTTATATCTTTATAAATTTGGCAAATGGGCTAAAAAGTGGAATATTGGTATAAATCTCAGCAAATGTGCATTAGTGACATACACACTCAGACGTGACGAATGCCCTGGGGTCTTCCTCCTGGGTCAGCTGATTGGACACTATACTGGGTATAAATATCTAGGAGTGTACCTGGATAAACGCCTCACATTTGGATCACATATTAATGCGGTCGTAAAATCCCTATACGCCAGGACAAATAAATTGGGGTGGCTTCTCAACGGCAAAAACAATCTATCGCTGAAAAACAAGGTGCACATTTACAAGGCAATCATCGCACCCACCTGGCGTTATGGGATACAAGTGTACGGCATTGCTGCAAAAACCCACATAAACAAAATACGCGTCCTACAGGCGAAGATCCTTCGCAGATTAACAGGAGCGCCCTGGTATATGCGCACAGCAAACTTAGAAAAGGACCTAAAAGTCCCTAAAATCGGGGATGTTATTAACAAGTAGACCGCTGACTATATTGAACGTCTTAATAGTCACCCAAACCAGCTAGCCAGACGCCTCTTGGAACGCAGAAGGAAGTCAGGAGGAAAAATAAAGAGACGCTTGCAAAGAATTTTGCCTAGGGAGTTACATTTAAGGAGTATAAAATTTATTGTATATTCCTCTCCCGTAATACCCCTGCAGACAGCAGCATTAATTTGAGTTTCATATTATATTATTTTGCCTCACAAACCATAAAATTATTTTTGAATAAGCTTAGCTGTAATATTTTATTTTTTTTTACTCATTGGTTTATGTTGTCTACATGATAACAGGAAGACCAATATATAAATGTTTTAAAAAAAAAAAAAAAAAAAAAATCGGTGGGAGCGTTGCCCCACCCCCATATAAGCGATAATCTAAATTTGTCATATCTTTGCATCCATTTAGGGTAGAGAAATAAAATTTGGTATACATGTTAAGAGGATGAGGAGAAGTCAACCTGTTAAGTTTGGACAAAATCGGAGGGGCGTTGCCCCACCCCCCATATAAGCGACAATCAAAATTTGTTATATCTTTGCATCCATTTAGGGTACAGAAATAAAATTTGGTATACATGTTAAGAGGATGAGGAGAAGTAAACCTGTTAAGTTTGGACAAAATCGGAGGGGCGTTGCCCCACTCCCTACATAAGCGATAATAAAAATTTGTCATATCTTTGCATCCATTTAAGGTACAGAAATAAAATTTGGTATACATGTTAAGAGGATGAGGAGAAGTCAACCTGTTAAGTTTGGACAAAATCGGAGGGGGCGTTGCCCCACCCCCCATATAAGAGATAATAAAAATTTGTCATATCTTTGCATCCATTTAAGGTACAGAGATGAAATTTGGTACACATGTTAAGAGGATCACGAGAAGCAACTGGTTAAGTTTGGTCAAAATTATAGGGGCGGTAAACCACCCGCCGTATAGTTTCAGAAATGAGGTAAAATAAGAAAAGTAATTAGATAGGCTACTTTTTATCGGAAGATCCGCGAACGAAGTCGCGGGTCAAAGCTAGTATAATATATAATTTTAAATCAAGCGGGCAATATACAAATCTGGAAATGTACAGATTTTCTGTACAGTTACATTTCGTATATGTGCGAGAAGTCCAACAAACGTTAAATGCTTTACATTAATATCAACCAAAAAGACGTTAGTGCGAGAGAGACATAATTGTTTAGATTAGTTGCAGATAATAAACATATATATATATTATATATATTTAACAAAATAAAAATAAATTGCAAAATTTGAGACGCCGTCAGAATAATAAACAAATGAAGATGCGCCGGAAGTGAAGAGAAACGAGCGACATTAATGGATGTTGGCGGCTACGCAAGAAAGGCGTTTTCAAGTATTATCAGGGACGATATTATATGTTATTTAAAACAAAGAAATAAAATATTCGAAATAAAATTTACATTTCACTATGTAAGTACATAGAGTACCACCAATGCAAATATTTTGTAATTCATTTTACTCATTATGTTGTCTATTGTATTGTAGGAACTTGCTGCTTATCTGCTTGTTGCTTTGGTGTTTCTGTTTTGTCTGCGGCGACGCGGTGTCCTCAGTAAACTCGCCAAACTCGCTTGTGAAAACACAAGCCGATTTAGAACCTATAAATGGCACGCTAAACTATCGCATTGGTAAAAAGGGAAAGGACGGCATGGAGAAACCCTGGTTTGATGGCCTTGACAATAGAGATACACATTGTGTGCGACGTGGACACTGCGAGCGCTTTGAGCTGCACCACAACACTTGTTTGGGGTCAAATATATCATATAATTACACAAGTCTGGATCTTACCGACTATCGCCAACAGAAAGAGCTAACCGAAGCACTGAACGCATATCGCGCGTTAAAACATGTTCCTAAATGTTGGGCAGTAATACAGGTTAGCGATCAGCCACAATTTACTTGTATGTTTATGGTAGGATTCCATTGTTTTCTTTTTAGCCCTTTCTTTGTGCTGTATTTAAGCCAAAATGCGAGAAAATTAACAACGAGGATATGGTTTATTTACCTTCATTGGAAATGTGCCGTATTACTCTGGAGCCGTGTCGTGCACTGTACAATACTACGTTCTTTCCAAAGTTCCTACGTTGCAATGAAACACTTTTTCCACCGAAATGTAACAACGACGTACGAGAAATTAAATTCAACAACACTGGCAGTTGCTTAAAGCCGCTAGTGCCGGCTGACTCGAGCACAAGCTACTACCCCGGTTTCGAAGGCTGCGGACTGCAGTGCAAGGATCCGTTGTACACTGATGACGAACACAGGCAGATACAGAAGCTCATAAGCTGGGGCGGCACGCTATGTTTGCTGTCAAATCTATTTGTAGTGGCTACATTCTTTATCGACTGGGAAAATGCTAACAAATATCCTGCATTGATTGTGTTTTATATAAATCTTTGCTTTTTAATTTCATGCGTGGGGTAAGCAATGTATAACTTTTCGGTCGGTAACTTTGTTGACACAATGTCTTGTTACAGTTGGTTAGTTCAATTTACGCCTGGTTCCCGGGAAGATATAGTATGTCGCAAAGATGGAACGCTGCGTCAGTCCGAGCCCACCGCTGGCGAAAATTTGTCGTGTATTGTTGTTTTTGTACTTGTCTACTATTTTCTGACAGCTGCAATGGTTTGGTTTGTTTTTCTTACCTACGCTTGGCATTTACGCGCTGTGGGCAATGTTCAAGATCGTATTGACAAGAAGGGTTCGTATTTTCATTTAGTAGCTTGGTCTCTGCCCTTGGTTTTGACCATCACTACAATGGCTCTTAGTGAAGTTGATGGCAACAGCATTGTTGGCATCTGCTTTGTGGGTTACATCAATCACCCGATTCGATCTGGCTTGCTCCTTGGACCACTCTGTGGCGTGATTCTCATTGGCGGATATTTCATTGTTCGAGGCATGATTATGCTCTTTGGACTAAAACACTTTGCAAATGATATAAAATCTACATCTGCTAGCAACAAAATTCACTTGATTATCGTACGCATGGGAGTTTGTGCACTCCTGACTCTCATATTTATACTGGTAGCTATAGCTTGCCATATAACGGAGTTCAAACATTCTGCGGCGTGGGCTGTTAGTTTGAGAAACTTTGTAATGTGAGTATAATAATACAGGAAAAGTAGTTTATACAAATATATTAAAAAACCCCTTTCAAATACTTTCAGCTGTCGCATTACATCAGTCTTTGACGAGAACAGCCGCTGCAAAATTGAAAATAGACCAAGTGTGGCCTTGCTACAGTTACATTTGCTATGTCTTTTCGGCTCAGGAATTGTGATGTCCACTTGGTGTTGGACGCCATCATCGGTGGAGACATGGAAACGTTATATGAGAAAGTATAAAATACAATTTTATTATTTTGAAACGTCTCTAAATGTTTTTAAATTACAGACAGTGTGGAAAAGAAGTGGTTGAAGAGGTTAAAATGCCCAAACATAAGGTTATTGCACAGACTTGGGCAAAAAGAAAAGAATTTGAGGATAAGGGGAGGCTATCTATAACATTGTATAACACACATACTGATCCAGTAGGCCTCAACTTTGATGTAAACGATCTGAACTCTTCTGAAACTAATGAGATTAGCTCGACATGGGCAAATTATTTACCACAATTTGTCAAGCGACGCATGGCTTTAACTTGTGCCGGTGCAACCAACTCATCCAGTCAGGGACCACGAAAAAGTTCACTCGATTCTGAAATCAGCTTTAGCGTCCGCCATGTGTCAGTTGAGTCTCGACGTAATTCAGTGGACTCACAAGTTTCTGTAAAAATCGCAGAAATGAAGACTAAAGTCGCATCTCGTACGCGTAATCACCACAGCAAACATGGAACTGCATCGACAGCCAATAAAAGATCGAGGCGCCGTGATTTCTTAACAGCTGCTAGTGGTGGTCGCAAGTACAATGGACGTCGAGAGAGTAGTACTTCAATAGAATCACAAGTTATCGCCTTAAAAAAGACAACCACTTATCCAAATACCAGTCATAGAGTAGGTTTGTTTGCGCAGAGCAGCAGCACAAAAAAGCATAACTCGAAGCGACGCAGCCTGGACCCGGCTGATATTGGTGCATTTTTAGCAAAAAACGGACAACTTATTCTTCCATTTTTGCAAAATCAGGGCATGACCACATCCTCCGAAGAGGACGAGGAAACATCACGAGCATCTTTCAAAATACACGACTCTCGGCTAGATGTGGTGCTGAAGCAAGAAGAGTTGAGCGATGAGGACGAATATGACGCGTTAATGAAATTAAATGTTGCAAGTGGACCTGGGCCTAAAATTGAAGAAATACACGAACCATACAATAAAAAACAAGCAGCACTCGAGCAATTTCTTAAGCACATGAAAAAGTCCAATGAATCAAACGGCGAGCGAAGCCGTCATTCTCGCAACTCTACGCGCAGTCGTCAATCTCGGAAATCTCAAGCAACGCAAAATATTAACAAACGCACAAAGGATGCCCGCACTACGACCTCAAGCAAATATAAAAGTGAACAAAATAATACCCAAGATCTGCTCGAAATGGGCGATTTTAATCTGAATTTCGCTCGCCTGCATAAAACTATCAATCCGAGTGATTCTCTAAGCTATTCGTCAGCAGCAGAATTAGACATTGGGCCCTTGGGTAGCATGCTACACAGTTCATACTCTGGCAAGTCATCAGGTAAACCTCACTCACGAAATAGCAAAACTAGTTGTGATGTCGGTATACAAGCCAATGCATATGAAATAGCGACTCACACATTTGCCTCGGATGATCTTCAGAAGGCTATGCGTTTACTAAATGATGCGGCTTCCCAACGAAAACGTAGCAGCGACGATAATTTGTCCGCCGATGCAACGGAACTACAATCTCTGCTGACTCATAACAATAGACATAACTATCATCACCATCAGCTGCAGAACCATAAGGATACAACTACGACGATGAGTGAATCGGACAAGTTGAAAATGCTACTACTGCCTTCGAAATAAATGAATCTCGTCCAGAATAGCATTTAACCAGATAGTGCATTTACATGCAGCGACTTTTAAATACTCATAGATATAGGTCAACTTTATAGCTTTAAGATAAGTTTTACAAGACTCGAATACAAGTATATTCACGTACAATTTTACATATTTGTAATTTTATACCATTCTTTTTTTATTCAAAACGAATCAATTAATTTGTAAATGACTGCTTCCCCAATTAGTCCGTAACTAGCCTTAGACTTAAATGATTGAACTAAAACAAAAATAACGAAGTGTATTAAATGTGCCTTAAAGTTTTAAAATGCATTTTTAAAAATTTAAGAGTAATTACTTTGTTTTAATGGTGGTCGTTGGAGTGCGGTATATTACATTTGTATTTTATTAACTCAATCTTTTTGCTTGAACTGCCTCTGTAGTTTTAATTCGGGTGCCCACACAATATTATTTAAGATCTCGCCAAGAAAGTAGCAACACATGTTAAATGCTACCAGTGCAGAGAACGTCAGATAGCGTAACGGTATACTCATAATCGACAACATTGGATAAACCCATCTTCCAGAGTAGTATCGAACTACATGAATCCAGACTATATAGGCCATCATAAAGGCAACGTTTCCACAGATTCCGACCCAGCGTTTCGGATATTTACGACAACAAGTAAACATGTCCATAATACACAGCATAAGCACATTTGTGTGCACGACATGATTCAGCCAACTGGAAAAGAATTTTTACATAAGCTGAGAAAAAATACTTTTTTCGTTCTTACTTGGGAAAAATATCGTCCAGAGCTGCTGGAAATATTAGTTCCCGATCCCAAGCATAGATAAGCCAAAATGAAATACAAACATTAGCTCCTACAGGAAAAGCCCACGCTGCAAAAATAAAATCGCGCAATTTTCGTAATATCGACGCGGGTTCATTGTTTGACACCGTATTAGAGCCGCATAGATCGTTTAGAACCGCTATGATATGGTAAATGGCTTGCAAAATCTAAACAAATAAAAATTGTAATAACCCAAAATAAGAAGAGTTTTTAGTTATCCCACGCTTTACATACCACATCCAGAAAGGTTAAATACCTGAACTTTCCACCCCAGCGTGCCACCCTCTTCAACTCGGCATCGATTCCTACTTCGCTTCGCTGTCCCAGCGGAGCACGAGACATATTATAATAATAGTAGGTTCCATATATAAATTGAAGCGCGGCAAGGCTATGCGTCAGTAGTCGAAGATATTTAAAGGCACCGGTGGTATAAGCCTCATTCACGTTGCTCATTTGGACATTGGTTTCATGTTCTGCCTCTTTCGTGGCTTGAAGTGCACGATATTGCTTCTTGCTCTTGGTCATGCTACAATAAAATAATGCTAACTTCCTATAATTATTAACCCGCGCGTGGAAATGCCACCGGTTTAATATATTCGGTGGAACAGCTGATTTCGTTTCGGAACTTTTGCGAGGGGCCAAATTGGGGTTGTGTAGCAATAAACGGCCAAAGCACTTCAAACTGTATGATACTCTACAATCGTATGAGTATCGCAGTTTGAGTTCATTCACACAAATATAATAAAGATTTCACCTTTGTACACTATTTTTTATGCGCTGACTACTTGTTTTACTAATTGAATTTTTGACTCATTAGCATTTGATTAGAATATAGAAATTCGAGTACAAGAAACATGTTTGGAATCAATAAATGTAGATAAGTATATATGTATGTTTATTTCGAATTACGACTTTAAAACTACTTTAATTAGTTCCGTTAATTTACTTTTCCAAAAACATTTTTTAAATTCATTTTGCGCATGTAAATTCCTAGACTACAGTGTTTAGTGACTAAACTTTAGTCTCTCTCACTAAACTTAACTTCCTCATCGAAAAATATTTCAACTATGTGGCAGATTTATGAAAAGTCAAGAGTAACTATTTGTTATAATATAATAACTTTAATGAGAAAAAGATGACTCAGTAGCAATGCCAGCGGTCATTGTAAAAAATCAGCTTCAGGCTTCTAAGTTGAAAATCGTTGTTAACGACACTGTCAATATATTGGCGTAAGCTTTAAAGCGTTTTTATAGCCTCTGATGTGTCGATTGATTTACTCTATTACCGCCCGCATCTCAGATAGTTTATCTATCAAGAAGGAGATTGAGGTTCGACTTTACCAGAGGTGACCGGTCATCGCACTACATGTCGTTAGCACGATTGGTTATTTCTTTTTGAAAATCCACGCTTAGAAATGTTTACCATCCGATATAATTTTTTATACACTGACGTCAGTTATTGTAAATGCGAAGTAGGGATCTTCTCTTACTTAATCATTACAACACGTGCCCAGTAGTCCTCTATTACATCATCCCCCAATTAAGTTTGGACCCCATGTAAACCATATGAGCTGGAAGTCTTCTGTTCGTTTAAATAAGATGACCAGCCCAGTGGAGCGCTGGAATTTTATGCACTGGACTATGTTCATCTCATTGAATAACTCATAAAGATCTTGGTTCATACGGGACTAAAACTGGTCGTTAACTCCGATAGGTCCAAAATCCTTGGGAATAATTTTTATCTGGAAGGGTCCCAAAGTCCTTTCATCTGATTCAATCACGGTCCATGATTCTGAGCCATAAAGTCGGGCCGGACTTACATTTTATAGATTTTTATTTTCATCATTCGAGAGAGGTCCCATTCACCACTAATTTATAACCGATTGATGTGAGACCTATTACACGTTAGTTGGCACATAAAGCGTGGTCCCTCTTCTTAAGAAAGACAAAAAACACGGAGTTTCCGATCGTTGGGTAAGCATTAATCGGACGTTTGTCGCCGAAATAACTCAGCTGGTAATGCTAACTAGCATGTTCCGACCTTGGCACCTAGCAACACTTACTATTGTCGAGGCAAAAAGTACAAGTACCAACGCACGGATTAGATGTGACAAAATGATTTTTAAGAGCAATTCTGTTTGATAACACACGACCAACAACCCAAGGGATATGTGAGGTAACGGACATTTGAGAGTTAATGACATTCCCCACTAATTATAAAATAGATCCCATAAAGTTTTATAATCTTGATCAATATCAAATGTCAAGTCGATCCGTCTGTCATATCCGACTGTCTGGCTGTGCGTATGAACAACGAAAATTAGGAGACTATAATTGCCTTCAAGTTCTGATATTTAATCTACTTATTCTCTCTTCAGATAACTAGTATTCAATGAACTAGTATATTAATATACGTTCCGTCCGATATGTACCTCATATAGCGAACCAGATCTTTTTTTATTCTGATTAGCTTAAAATATTTCATATGAGTATCATAAAAAATAATTTAGATGGAACTGGGTGATTGTGATAGCCGGTAGTCTAAGGGATAAGTTGCGGGAGGGAGAGAGAGTGTGTTGTGACGTGGTCTCATAAAGCAGAAACTCGAAGGGTTGTGTAGCAGAGCACGCGAGCCTAACTAAAAATGAAGAATAAATCAACATGCCAGGATAAATCAAATATTGTAAAATAAGACTTTAAAATTTTTAATATCGACGATATCTAACACTATCAATTCCCCAAGGGATAAAGTCCACTGACCCCCCAAGAGGTCAAGACCTTCCAAGGACGCAAGTCCATTTAGCCCAAGGGGGTTAAGTCCTCCTCCATGACTTTAGCTAGAGGTCGATTGCCTTGGTCAAAGAACATAATAATAATGGGTCAAGTCCAGACTTCCCAAAAAGTCAAGTCCATTGTCCTTACAAAATCAGCTATTCGGAGAACAAACAATCTTACATACAGACAGAAGGACAGATAGATACAAATTAGAAAAATTCTAATTTTGGCATCTATACCGTCTGAACTAATCTGATTCAAATGCACTTATTAAAAACTTGTTATTTTTATATCTAGGTAATACATATATGTATATTCAATGTTACATTGTTTTAATGGGAGCCATAACAGTGCTATAAAACATGTGTATTTTTATAAGCTTATTTCTCTTTTGTACTAATTCTGTAGTTTTAATTCGGATGCCCACACAGAATTATTCAAGATCTCGCCAAGAAAGTAACAAAACAGGGTAAACGCTATCACTATAGAAATCGTCATGTAGCGCATCGGTATACTCATACCAGCCAACATTGGATAAACCCATCGTCCAGAGTAGTATCGTATTATATGAATCCAGACAGCATAGACCAGCATAAAGACAAGGTTACCACAGATCCCGAACCAGCGTTTCGGATATTTACGATAACAAGTTAACATGTCCAGTATACAGAGTACAAGCACGTTTGTGTGCACGACGTGATTGAGCCAACTGGAAAAGAAGGATTTATTACATAAGGTAAAAAAGACATATTGCATAATTACTTGGGAAAAACATTGTCCAACGATGTAGGAAATATTAGTTCCCGATCCCAAGCATAGATAAGCCAAAAAGAAATACATACATTAGCTGCTACAGGAAATGCCCACACAGAAAAGATGAAATCGCGCAATTTTCGCAATATTGACGATGATCCATTATTGCTTGAAACCGCGTTAGAGCCGAATATATCGTTTAGAAGCGCTATGACATGGTAAATGGCTTGTAAAATCTAAGCAAAAGTAATAAATTATAATAATTCAAACTAAGTAGCGATTTAATTATTCCACACATTGCGTACCACATTGAGAAAAGTTAAATGTCTGAACTTGCCACCCCAACGTGACACCCTTAACACCGCATCTATTCCTTCTTCGCTTTGGTGTGCCGTCGGTGGATGAAAGTTGTAATAATAGTAGTAGGTTCCATATATAAATTGAAGCGCGGCAATGCTATGAGTCAATAATCGAAGATATTTATAAGCACCGGTGGTATATGCCTCATTTCCGTTGCTTGGTTGGACTTTGGTTTCATATTCCGTTTCTTTCATAGCTTGAAGTTCACGACATTGCTTTTTACTCTTGGCCAGGTCATAAAATAGTAATGCTAACTTCCAATGATTGTTAATCAGCGCTTTAAATTGACGGCGGTTTGATACATTCGGTAAAACAGCTGTTTTTTTTGGAATACCTTTGTAGAAGGGGCGGGTGTCTGATTTGGGGTATTGGAGCAATAAACGGCCAAAGCATTTCAAACTGTGTCGTATTCTACAATTGTATATGTATAGCGCCATAAGTTCGTTCACTCAAATATATTGAAGATTTTTGATTTGACCTTTGCACAGTTTCTCTTCTCTAATTGCTTAGTGACAGGCAACAATTGCTTTTTTTTTTTTTTGTTTTTATCACGACTTTGACTCAAAAAATACAATTACAACAAAGTTGTTTATTTTGTTGAAAACGTTACATATATTTGTTTTTTGAATTACGACTATAAAACTACTTTAATTAATGATTGAACTATTCAGTAAAACAAGATAAAACATCTGTAGTCATATTGAATATCTAATATTTCTACATTGTAACCAACTAGAATAAAATATTATTATTGATCAGAAAAATACTTTGCAAAGCTTATTAATTGTACAATCTCCAATTTACTTTAGAATATCATAAGAATGATCTTATCGCATCATCTTGCTTCGTCACTATTTTAAGATCGATTAATAAATATTATGGTAAATATGCAAGCAAAATCGTGTTTCAAATAGCTGCTATATGACCATCGCTATATTGACCAAATAGGTTTGGGTTTACTTTCGAATTTATTTACTTTGCCTTGCGTTGTGCCAATTTTAATTCCTTGGCCCAAACAATGTTATTCATAAATTCTCCCAGCAAATAGAGACCGAATGTGAAAGCCAGCACAGCGACAAAGAAGACAATACGTTGTGGAAGCTGCAAAACTTCAAGTACAGGGTATACCCAGACGCCGGAATAGTGCTTTATCACATGGATCCACACCAAATAGCTAACCATAAATATTCCAAGACCAGTGAGTCCCTTGCTGCGCTTTGGATATGCACGATATGAAGTGAAAAGCTCCAGTACAATAAATACGACTATATTTGTGTGCATGACGTGATTAAGCCAACTGAAAAAAGAATATCGGTGAGTTTGTTGAATAAAAGTCAACAATTATGTAGACTCACCTTGGAAAAACGGGATCGAGTATACGGGGAAATACCAATTCTCGATCGATGGCATAAAGACTCCAAAATGTTATTCCCACATTCAGTGCTACAGGAAATGCAAATGTAGCCATTAAGTAGTCCTTGAACTTACGTATGAGTGGCAGACGTTTTGGCGCAATTTCATTGGTACCCACAAAGTCATTTAGCAACGAGACGATATAGTAGAGGGTCTGTATGATCTGTAAAATAATAAAAATTATAAGTTAAATAACAAATTAGCAACAAATTTCTTAGAGCTTCGCAAAAATTACAAAAAGAAATTAATGCCACTGCCGCCGCATTTAAGCCGCCCACCCTGTGCGGTATTGCCGTACAGTAGGCATATACAAGTGATAAGATAATTGATAAATTGTTACGTTTTGTTTAATAGGTTTCAAGTCCGTTAGGCCAACAATTATCTAAGTATCTTACCGTGTCCAAAAACGTCAAGTATTTAAACTTTCCACCAAACGGATGGTGCATGTTTTTGGCGGAAGCCGGAAACTCCACATATTTCGAGTCGTAGTATATGGCGTACGAAAACTGCACGACAGCCGAAAAATGCATTAACACACGCAACGATTTGTAAACACCATTGTAGGCTACATCAGCGTGTTTATTGCTCATCTTGTTTTTCTGAACTAAATTGATTTTTCGCAAATAACCAAACAACTGAACGATTAACTGCTGCTTCTTCTTTAGACAGTGTTACTCAAATTGTGTCATTCACAGCGCAATGCTAGTGTATGGAGCGTATATTGTATATAAAGAAGCAGATATCAATTTGAATGTATTTGAAGTACTCTCTGTTATCTATCACTTGTAGATTGTTACAAGAATTAAAAGGCTTGTGACGTTAAAGTCTAGTGGTTGATTCGACCGATTAGCTACAAATATATATTAACATTTTCTATACCTATACCGCGGCCGATTTTGCTATCTGCGTACGTGTCAAGCAGTTAAAAAGAAATGCACGCCTACATATGTACATATGTATGTACGAACCTTTTTTTAAATAGTAATCTTGAGCAGGTCTAAATAAGTATTTATACATACAAGTACAATGCACACAATTAAAATAAAACTTAACATTTCTATGACGCATTTAATAATTGTATGCACTTACCGAACACAAGAATGTGAGAAACTTATATAGTCCTCCAAACGGATTGAAAATGCTGGCCGGCATTTCGACCTTTTCTTGAAAATAGTAGATACCATAGCTGAACTGAATAACTCCTGTAATATGTAGCATAAGCTGCAATCTACGATTAAAATTCTGGCTCGGATCTCTCTTATTTCGGTCTTTTGCCATGTTTTAAGTTCAAAGCGATGAATCGGACTGACAAAACAACACATCACAAACATAAACAAGTCAAGATTGCAGCAACTGAAGGCAACCGATAACAACTCATACGTCTGAATCTTTATATGTACATATGTATGTATATAGTGCCGGGCCGGGTCTGATAAGTGCTATCATCAGAAACAATAACAACGCCTATTGAATGTGATAATTGTAAAAAACGCTTTAGCTTATGGACCGTCAAATTATAGCAGATTTAATTTAGCTAGTTGAATGATTGGCAAGTTTTGCTTTGCCTTGAACTTTGTAGTAGATTATAAAAAATGGAACCTGTTCTACAACGTTTTGAGTGCACACACTGTTATACACCTAAATATGTATGTGTACATAAGAATGCTTGACCTGACTGATTCAATAATTGTCGTAGCTACGTACATAAAATATGTGTTGAGAGAAAAAAAGTGCGAACTCTTAAATACACAAATTTAATAAAACAAATAGTTTGTATACTCTACACATTAAATAACTAACCACGCGAATCACCGATTCTAGAAATATTAAACCCTTAAGAGTAAACGAGAGTCATAGGTTATATGGAAGAAATTAGGAGTTGTCTAGAATTGTTGTGGGACATTTTAATTATTATTTTTTATATTTGAAACTATTAAAACGATTTGCTAAACTTTACGTCGGGCAATGTAGGGATTAACTGCTAGTATAATATAAATATTATATAATTATTTTTGGAACGAATGGATAGTCCGTGTTGGTATGTATGTAGATAGAAGAACATAATAAGTATGTCTATTCATATGCTACTCTTTTATCGATATTGATTGCTACTGATGACAATATTAGGGCGGAAGGTCAATACGAAGAGAAAAGTGGTGCCGCTTGAGTATAAATTATAACTATGTATATGTACATATGTTTGTATATTTATTTATCGCTTATCGATTGACACATTATGTTTAAAAAGCGTTACCTTATTGGTATGCAATAGAAAATATTTTCAAATATATTTCTATGTATGTATATATTAGGTTTCAACTTCCTCATCGCTCTCCGCGTCGGAAGATTCCAGCTTGATTTCAGTCAGCTCTTGTTCTTCCATATTTTCAGCCACTTGTTGCGTAGGGCACACGGACTGCGATTTAGACATAGCATCTGGTTGTACCGATGTTTCTACTTCAACTTGCCGCCGCTGTATATTTTCACTGCCAAACATGGGATTGTCAAATGAACGCTCGCAAATCTCACCACTTTCAGCATCATAGGCCAAAATGCGTTCCTGCACCGATTCTACGCCGCTGTTTCGAACCAATCTAGCATTATCAAAGCGAGCAAAGACAAATGGTGACAAACGTAACTGCATCAACATACGCCAACGGTGAGGAATACGATTTAAATATTGGTTGTTTGGAGCGTAGTGCGCGAAAATAATCAAACCGACAATTGATACAAAAACCAGACAGAATACGATAAGCAGCACTGAACCCCAGGTGACATTTGGATTGTACGGACGTCCAGAAAGGTGTACCTCCAGTTGATGTTTGGCTTGAAGAAGTTTCGTTTCGTTGCCATTAGCCAGTAGCAGTTTTACAAAGCCAGTACTCCGCTCGCTGTACTCTCCACCACGATCGACTATAATTGCTTGCAAAAACTTTCCGTAATCAGTAGCACTGAAGTAGTCGACGTGTAAGTCCAATTCATTAGAAACTTCGTGCTCGGCCATAACATTTTTAATAGTTTTATCGAGAGAGTTGCTATACTGTGGACTACAATTTTCAAGTCCCGCAAATCTCAACACAGCGCCACAAATCGGGCAGCAAGCGCCAAATGGTGTCACGGGTGTCAGGCAATGGGGTCGCTCACACGAGACAGACGTACACACGGGCTCAATATACCTATTAAAGTCCTTGTGGCAACCACACGATTCGCGATAATACTCAACACGTACGCCCTCCGCATTATGGAAGAGCAGCTGGCCAATATCCGAGCTCAATAATTGTTGCAGATAGTCCTTAGAAATGGAGGAACCAGCCAAACTTAATTGACCCAGACGCAGAAATGGAGTATTTTCTAGATCAAATGCTATAGGTCCATCGGATCGTGTTACTACAACAGGTTCATTATTGCAAGGCACTTTCTCCAGCTCGGGCACTGCTGCGCGTTGTTGTAGCATTTTTGGATTAACCCAATTATGTGGATCGAACCATTTGCTGATCTTTGGCGGCTTGATGTACGACTTCTCACCAGAGCTGCTGCACGAAATGTCACTGTCAACTAGTTTTATAGTCGCATCCTGCGATAAGAGTAGAGCACCATCCCTGGGTAGCACAAAACCGTTGGCAGTTATCTCAGATGATGGTAGGGGGAGTACGGCGTCGTATAGCGCAGGAAAGACGATTAAATCGCTGGCACAAGGTTTTTCGCCTGAGAACCACGCGTCAACGCTGCCATATCCAGGACTACCGCTGTACCATTTATCGGCATATACGGGGGTATGGAGCCAATACCAGCACCAAGTCAAAGATAGCTTAAGGAGCCAGAAGTCTGGCATAATGACTGAATCAATTTGTGTTTTATGTGCAACTAAAATCATCGTCATTGTTGGTAATCGCACATTCGTTCAAATTCTATTTGGGGGCGTTGATTCTCATTGCTTTTAAGTATTAACGAAGTTGATTTTCGCTCAATGCTCATTAGTTGATTATGAAATTCAAATATTTCAATGCTTCAAATCAACTATAAACATTTTCAACCATTCAATTACTATTGATATACACATATGTACATATATGTATATATAAATGTATTATTTCTCAAATTGCCAAAACATATGTACATTCAATAAATTTAAGACCGGCTAAAACAATTTGTTTGGTCATCTTTCTTAGACATACTGATCATCTATCAGAATATTCGGCAAAGGCCATGTATTTCAAATGGAAAATGAAGTGGGGAGGAGAGATCTGACTATTTAGTATCATACATTTTTCAAATGGTTGCGTGGTTCAAATGTTTGTGCAAAAGAACAAAAAGCGAAATGTGGAAAAAGTTTATTTTGATTTTAATCGCGCTATAAACATTTTGCCGGTGTTGATTTGACGGAAATCATTGGAATGCCGCCGGATGAACGGATGGATGAATAGATGTCCAACCATCGCATTCAAACAAACATTTGTAAAAAATAGCGAGAAATATAAAAGCGAAACAAAGCATTTCAAAATGACGGTCGGCTAAGATCAAAGTAAGAAACATGGGCTTTTATTAATTTTTTTTCTTTAGTGTTATACTATTAGTGGTTTTTGGAGCAGTAATACTCAGAAGTATACATTAAGCAGCATTAAGATCGCAAGACCAATCGTTTATGACTTGGCGCAAATCACCAATTTCGAGCTACAAACCATTCCTGACAGTCTCAAAACTGCTGCAGCGTATGTGCCACCCCGAAATCGAATTGCTGATGGAAGGTATTTGTTTAAGTTGCAATAAAATTTGATTATAGCTTTGGGAGCTGAATAAAGTATATATAAAAAATAAATCTTTAGCTTTATACTATTAGTGGTTTTTTGACCATACTCGTAAGTATATTTAAGACATCTTGTAGAAATGAGTTATTAATCAGTCCCAGATTTTCCCATGGATCCTGAACAAAAAACTCTCAAGTGTATAATTTTAATATATATTTTGATAGACGAAGATGTTCACCCGTCATAAAATTTTGCTTAAATGCTTTAATGGCTAGAGATACAAAATATTTATTGTAGAATTATACAGTGGTCCTTAACATTACATTTATGAAAATTTTTTTAATGCTATTTCACACATCGGAGGACGCACTATTAAAAATTAACAGATATAATTTCACTTCCATGTTACAATGCAAACTTAATCTGCTAAATATCATAAAAAACATTTCGTAGAAATAATACCAATAACAAACCACAAATAGAGCAGCATTATAGTTTCGGTTAAGACATTTGGCTAGAAAATTTTATTCATTTGACTGTATTATTCTTCGCTTAAAACAATAAATAAAAGAAAAAAGTATTTAGTATACAAGAAAATGTACAAAGAGATTGTATTGCCGAGAAAATCCACTCGAATCGAACAGTTGTTGACCTCTTCAACGGTAACACGAATCATGCATATGGAATTAACCAAAAAAAAAAGAATCTTCCAGACATTAATAATATATGAAAATTTACATATCGTACATGTTTATATACAAGATAATTATTAAAAGGCAAATCGCATTGCCCAGAGACAATTTCCTTAATTGAAGTGCCTGAAATACGAGGACGCTGACAGTTATGTTGGTAAACGGGGCTAAAGAAAGGGGAGTAATTTGGTTTTTTAAATTGTTTACAGGAAAATGTGCCACATTTGCCGCAAAAATAGCATAAAAAATACAAAAACACATTGTAATTGTCGGACCGTCGATCTCTTTATTTGGGGACTTGAAAATGGAAAGAAGAGCTAAACATTAAACAGCTGCGTGTGGGAGACAGACAGAAGCGAATGAACGACCGATCGAATAGTATAAACGTACGGATGGGACGGACGCTGGACTGCGACAGACGGACGGTTCAATAAATCTGTCGAAAATTCAATTGAAATGCTAATTTTCGTTGGACGATAAAATGGGCAAATGAAATTTTGTTCACATCACACTCTGCCGTTCCTTCCAGAATGTGCGATATAATCAGAAAATATGCAACATGTATATGTATGTACTACTACCCATATACATATGTATGTAGAAATTGATCTTATATATGTTACGCCAAAAACAGCAACAACAACTTACCAAGCACCAATATGACAGGAATTTGATTTTCTGAGGCAACGTTTCAGGCACCAGGCGACGGCTGATGCTAGTTTTTAGTTTATAGCTGCGGTTAATTTCAAAGCTGCTGAAATATAATCCATATGCAAATTGTCCAAGAGCAAAAAGATGTATGATCGTTACGAAAACGCGCGATTTATAAAGTTCCACTTTAGTCATTGCGGTAAGGAGATATGTATGTGCGTTGATAAACCTAGATATATGCTAACTGGAGTATGGAAATAAAATGACGATTAAAAAAAAAATTAAAGGAAAATAACTTTAATAACACGGAATTATGTATAGCCTACTCATGCGATCTGAAGGGCACCACACGGAAGACTTCATTGATAAAGAAACCGCTACAACAAATTTCAAAAAGTTTGCATAAGAAATAAATTGTGGACAGCGGTCATAGATGCACAATATTTACATGAAATTTTAAAAGTTTCACAGGTCGTTTGCAGAAGTTCACATTGTGAAAAAATTTATTGCCTGAGATTCATTTGAGAATGGTCAACAAAGATTCATGTGCAAATGGCCTCGTAACAACCGTTCGGAGGTGAGCTAACTGTGAGAAGGTGACAAGTACTCCGCTTGATTAGGGGTTGGTTCGCTTGGCTTGGGATCCGCCACCGTAAAAAACAATTAACTCCAATGAAAACAAAATTTAAGCGTCGGATGAAATCCTATTATGACGGCCCCCGCAAACGATATAAGCAACACGATCTACGAAAATGCACCTGGAATGTCTGCATTCATAATTGAGATGGTGCAAATATCCAACTGGTTGATGTCCTCGAAAGATGTAAAGCTGACAACACCGCAATCCAAGAAATCCGATGGATAGGACAGGGTTGCTCTAAAAAAGCATCCTGTAGCATCTACTATAGCTGCGCCATTAGAGTAATCATGAATTTGGATGCGGTTTCGTGATAAGTAGGAAACTACTTAGCCTCGTCTCTAGATTCAGGCTAAAAAATTTAACATAACCCTAAAAGACGACGATGCTAAAGATGTCTTCTATGACAGTCCCAAACACGATGTAAAAATCATGCTGGGCGATTTAAACATCAAAATTGAGAAGGAAGGAAGAATTCACCTAACCGTCTCCAATCCAATAATAGAGAGGATAATCGATTTCACCGCAGGTCGGAACATTCATTTTTTTAATCTACTTGAAGATGATGAAGCGCACTGTAGAATATAGAGCGCCGATAGAGAAATCACACCGGAACCACCAGTTAATGATGACACTCTGGTTGAGCCACCGGACTATAACAAGGTCGATTTAGTTATCAAAAAGCTGACGATTGAGAATTTCAACTTGAGTGTTGTAGAAAACTTCATCTATATTGGATCCGAAATAACTAGCAACAACAATGTCAGCAAGGAGATCAGGCGAAGAATCACACTTTCTATTTTGAATTTCGAAATACGAAAATCAAGATCTGTAAGACGTTGATAATTCCGGTCCTACTGCATGGCGCAGATGCATAGGCCGTCATTGAGAGAAAGATTCTTCGCAGGATTTTTAGTGCTATTAGAGTCGGCGAAAAGCTGTATCACTTTGCACTGGGGTGGTCACCTAATTCGAATGGATGATAGAGCTGCAGCATACATGGATTTCATTGTGGGTGCAAACTTGATTGGTGGACCACCGGCACAACTGGCGCCAGCGCGAATAAGACTACAGCAGCTGGTGTGATTGGAAAATTCTCTGAGGCTAATATAAGAGCTAAAGACCCCAAACTTGGAATATTTAGTATTATATGCGTAGATCGAATTAATAATATTTTTTGATGTTACGCCCACCCTAGTATACACAATTTGCAATGCCTTTAAGCAGTACTATTGCTACGCCAAACTACAAAGAACGCTACAGACGAGTGGGATCGACCTCGAGATACCATATACATATGTATTGCTCCTTAAATTTGTATGGGACACATATTCATATCTTTACCCGTATTAGTTATTTTATTGGTATTAGCATAAGTTATACCAAATTTGTAGTGTGAAGCTTTTTCTTAAAAAACTTCGTGGAATAGGACAAGTTTGTGGTATGACGGCTGCTTTTTCAATTGATCTGATGTGAATTTCTATGGTATATTACAATACTTAAAAATTTAATATACACAATTTGGCATTTTTAACTAAAATAAATAATCTCCTAAATAGAGAGGTTGACGGGTCAATAATCAATACCTATCTGAAGAGTGAATAGGAGATATTAAATATGCAAAACTTTATGGTCTCCAAGTTCTTACTGTTCATAGCTAGACAGACTGACATGTCTATATCGACTTGACTCTCTCGTAGGAGCACCTGTTTCAACAGACCGATTAAGAATATTTTATTAGGACATATGCCAAGTTTGGCAAATTCAGCCAATCTGATTTACAACAAATTCTTTTCATGTAAAAACTCACAAAATTCGGAATGAATTTTTAACGGTTCGATCAATAGTATTTTTCATTAAAAAAAACGCAGAATGAGATGTAGGCTTTTACCATGCAACTATATACTAATTTTAAGGACTATTATTTATACAGGGTATATAAGAGTCAGATATGTTCGATGTAGTGTTCTTTTTAAAACTGGATCTAAATATATAAGGGGCGGTAATAGTGAACAAATGTAATTTACCTATTGTATCGGCATATGTATTTACATTAGAAAGTCTAAATCGATTTTGCGGAACACATTAAATATTTGTTTTTGTCTCTTAAAAATATGTTCTAAAATGATATTTATTTTTATTCAATTAACAAACAAAAATGTATACGAAATACAAATGTACTTACATATTTGTATGTAAATATACAAACATGTATCATAGTATGTAAATATGTATGTACATAATGACGCGTTGTTGATTTACTTAGGCACAACAAAGCATTTTAAACTCCAGGCCCTAATGCGACACCCTACAACCTTCACAAACCTCTACTCTTAGACGCTATACCAAACGTTGTTGGTTGGGACGAATGGGACGAGCTAACTAGTTGGCACCTAAGAACTTAGCGAAGACTCGCTTTCGTTTGTAATTTGAAAGAAAAAGTGTTTTGCTTACACAAGTGCAATCAATATTTGCGCTACTAACATAAATGAAATAAAGCGCTACACTCGACTTGACTACGCAGGCCATCCGTCAGTGACCTAGCACAAGCTGCTTTTAGTGTCCTTCTAAAGAGATATATATACATAGCTGAGGATTAAAGCAAAAGGAGTCGCTGTCACTATGAAAAGTTGTGTACAGAAATCATTAAATTATTTATAAAATCACGCACACTCAATTTGTTTTGGTTTTTTTCGCGTTATCCGCTGACTGAATTTTTCAGTCTGCCGTACCGTAACCCGTAGTTGTAAGTACCGTTCCGAACCGAACTCGAATGCAGAATGATGATGAGCGCGTAGTCGAAGCAAAATATGCGTATTCGAATTGTATACTGTTGCTTCTGTTCCAGTTGCCGAACGAATCGAGCGAACGAATGAGACGCACACAACGCGCATGACACAGCTGAGTTCACCTGCTCCTGCATTGCGTTCCGTTACTGGCCTTTTGCCGCCACGTCCGTACATTCGTCGGATGTCCACTGGTCGAAATTCAGATCGCTGCATTTCTTAAACGAAAGTCGCGCATCGAGCTTTTCATTCAAAACTGTTGTTGAAAGATGTTCTGCTTCGAGCTCGCTGTCATTACTATGCAGCTCTCTTTATCTCCTACAATAGCGCTATCTTCTTGATGGGCCGGAGCCTATTGCGAGTTTCTTATACTGCTTAACTTAATATTTAAATTAGCTTGGTATTACGCGAACAGATAACCGGCATAACGGAATATATTAAAGCATTTAAGTCTTCACATGTATCCAATGAAGTATATATTACTACATAGAATAAAACAAAGTCGCTTTTTCTGTCCCTATGTATGCTTAAATCTTTAAAAGTACGCAACGGATTTTGATGCGGTTTTTTTTTAATAGATAGAGTGATTAAGGAGGAAGGTTTATATGTATAAAACCTGTTAAGTTTGGACAAAATCGGATGGGGTGTTGCCTCACCCCCCATATAAGCGATAATCAAAATTTGTCATATCTTTGCATCCATTTAAGGTACAGAAATGAAATTTGGTATACATGTTAAGAAGATGAGGATAAGTCAACCTGTTAACTTCGGAAAAAATCGGAGGGGGCGTTAAGTTTGGACAAAATCGGAGGGGGCGTTGCCCCTCCCCATATAAGCGATAATCAAAATTTGTCATATCTTTGCATCCATTTAAGGTACTGAGATGAAGTTTGGTATACATGTTAAGAGGATCAAGAGAAGTCAACCAGTTAAGTTGACTTCTCTTGAGAGGGCAAAGCCCCACCCCCCATATAAGCGATAATCAAAATTTCTCATATCTTTGCATCCATTTAAGGTACAGAAATGAAATTTGGTATACATGTTAGGAGTGTCATAAGTAAACGGGTTAAGTTTGGTCAAAATTAGAAGGGCGGTACTCCACCCCCCATATGAGGCAAAATAAGAAAAGTAATTAGATATGCTACTTTTTATCGGAAGATCCGCGGACGAGGTCAAAAGGACGAGGTAAAAGCTAGTGTATATATAAATCTATTTTTGATCTAGTGAGTGATTTCGGCATCTCCGTCTATCTGTTGAACGCCTTCATTTGAACACACATCATTTGCAACGTCCTGATGGCTTTTGAAAGGACCTACTGTAGGATTGAAGATGACACAGGAGAATTTCGAACAGAATAATCTAAATATAATGGTCAGATGTATTGTTTTGTTTCAAGGTTGAAACAGAAATAGAAAGTTACTGCGAGTTATCACATCTCTAAACTGTAAACATCTCTCAAAGCAAACGTATATTTTTGGAAACAAATATCTGCTTTTAATATCCGATTTGAAGTTCATACACTGCATACAAAGAGTTTATTCAATTCACAATGTAAATTGTACATTTATATGAATAAAGTTTTTTCAACAATCTAGAGTGCTTGCTACGTGAGCAATTATAACATATTGGTATGTACTTCTTATAACCAGTGGTTTGACTATTGGGTTGCGCGCCCATACACAATTATAATTAATTAAATTAACTATTATTTTTTTAATATTAATTGAATTAAAATTGAATCCTATTAGGTTTGACATTAATCTTAACAATAATATCCTCCAACATCTATCTCAGCTTCTATAAGTATATAGACTTACTATAACTCGCTGTTCGTACCTTTCGCATACAAAAAGAGCTATTTTAGTCAACTTACTACCTCCGGCGATACAGCCTTAATTCTTAAAAATGCGATTAGTTTTTAAGGGTTTCATATGAAAATACATAATGAATTATGATGCCAGTTTTCATTTCTTTCCATAAAACATATATAGCTGGGAAGATTAATATAAATTGTACGCTTAGTTTATTAATTTACTTGTGGCATATAGTTTTTTTTTTCTTATTTCTTCCTTCTGCTAAAATATGACAAACTTTGTGAATATCTTATGAAGGCGTTGCACCAATCACGTTTTCAGTAGATTGCTTGACGTCCAAATCTCAAAACTTCGTGAACCTGATTTACTAAAAATACTTAATTTTCAGCTTCCATGTTACAATTTATACTTATTTATTTATTTTATATTTTCTTATCCTTATTTTTAAAATGGCTGACAACAAGACCTGAAGTCGTCGTCGAAGACTTTCAAAGCCGTTTCATCTGACTCAATTAGAGAGGGCTGTACTTCTAATTTGCTTGCTCAGCGGAAAAAAAGTATTTATTTGTCAGTTTGTTCTTTGTCCGATCTTCAGACTGGTCATTTCGGATCCATTGTAGGCGAAGTTTTCTACAACATTGAATTTAATTCCCCATCATTACAGACCGTCCAAGATGCGATGGCGGCGCTAAATCCATGAGCCGAAACTGTTTTTCAATCTTCGAGAACGCCTAGCTGATCCTAGCAGTCGGGCGTAGCCGATTGTAAGAGGCCCTGTACCAATACAGGTCGCCAAACAAACACCTTAAATGTTTTCCTAGCTTATGACAAAGCAGTCCAAAACAAAAAGGTAATTAAAATTAATAAGAAATATAGTACTGACGAAAAGTATTTTGCTCCTCCCACTTATCACTGTACGACTAAGTGCCTTATAACACATTTTTTTATGTATGAAAAGAAATGTGAGGACGGACGCATCATAGATCGTTCAAATTCAAATGCTTATAAAATCACCATTTATTGTCCGATTTTGATATACTTTTTGGATTTTGGCTAAGAGGAGCGTTTTCTCTATATTTTATTTTTTGTGCCAAGGAAATTTGTTAGCCTTGAGGGTGATTTTAGTCGAATGCAAAAAGAACGAAATCTCTATCAATTACCTATCTATTACGGACGGCCAGACGGACATGGCTAAATTGACTCCTCTATCACTCCTGTGGGGTTAACTTTGGTGGGTCTCCGACCATTATTTTACCAGTTACATACATTTGCACAAAACCAATAAGCTCTTGTACCTTCGGTACAGGGCCTAAAAAACGCGTGACAGCTCATTGCCCTGCCAGAAAGATCTCTTAGTATCAATTAGTTCATAGAGGGGTCTTTTATTATCTCTTAAGACAACGAAATCGTTCCGCGCTAACATTATAGATCTGTGAAACAATTGCAAATTCACGTTAGTGCTGTACAATGATGGTATTTCTGCGATTTCATTGAGTGTGTGAATTCACGACAGAGATGGTGCTTATTACTCACTCAATGTAAATAGACATATCGCTCATCACTATGAAAAATATACAGTAAAGCTCTTACGTATTTTGTGGGTGGTGGGTTCGATTCTCAGCTTTTTTGTTGTGTTACATGCTTTACCTCCCGGTTGGAGGATGTTTATACACTACACTACACTACAGTCCACGAACACAACACACATCACTGACACTGAACGTTTGCACTAAAACATAGCAAGCGCGCTGGGTAGTTTCGTAACTATTTGTTTTGTGAACAAATTAATGAGAATATCAATGAAAATCCTGTTAAATTTAAATTTTTTGAGGTAGTGGGTTACATTTTGGTTTAGCGACTAGCGCACAATATGTCGGTGGCGTCGAAAGCAACACTTGGTTTGGCGGTGGCCATTTCAAGTGCCATTATAGGTTATGTGCATTTTAAACAGGCAAATGACCGGTAAGTTATGTACATATATCTGTTTGTCGGTTAATTTCAATATTTTTGAATATAAAACGGATTGCAAACTGAGTCACTTGAATTTGTGTTTCAGCATTAAACTTCACGAAGGCGTTATACGCGACGTGGAGCAGCAAAAACGACGGCAAAACGAGAACACTTATCAGTTGCAGAAACAAATTGATTTAACTAAACATCTGGTCGACACGGGACACGGTAACCCAAAAGATGATGTGAAGCCTAAACCGCAGCCTGCAACTAGACAGGAACCACAGCCACAACAACAACCAGAGCCACAACAAGAATCAGCGCATGGACAGCAAATCCGGGCTTCAAGAGAAAACCGGGTGCATGTAGACGAGCGAGTGGTTCATGCTCCTCCTCAACAACATAACAAACAGCAACAGCATCCACCGATTCAAGAACATACCAATGAGCAGCAAATTACAAATGTTGCACCAAGTCAGCCAACAACTTCTGTTGGTGCAAATTCAGATGTGGAAAGAGGCGTGCCTACATACAAATCCGTCGGCGTCGGTCAAAGTGGCCAAGCAACGAGTTCTTTGCCCAACTCAGAAAGTGATGATGTGCTAGATACGCAACCACCTCAAGAACCACTACCTTCGCGTCAAACACCCCTTCCTCCTGATAAAAAATAAAATTTCCGAATAGCCTATAAATAAAATTTTCGTTTTGTATCTTCTAGTTTGATGCATGATTTCTAGTTTTGTTTATATACGTGTAAATGTGTATTCATTTTATTAATTATAATTACAATTCTAGTGGTTGTTAAAGTAAGATGTTACTCTATATGAAGGAGCGAGTTATGTCCGCATATGTCCGTCAGATAATTATTTCCAAAAGGGAAAGCATAATCAATCCATTGCGCTGTCCATCTGTGGGCCGCCACTCCGGCACTCACTTTAATTTCTTCTAATAGCGTCCGCCTTTACGCCTTTCATTGTTCCTTTCATTGTTCCTTTCATTGTTCCTTTCATTATTCCTTTCATTATTCCGGCGACGTGACGGAGAACGTGAACCGCCACGACTACGCGACCGACGACGTGGAGAACGGGAACGTGGCGATCGTGACCGGCGACGACGCGAATACAAATATCTGCATAATTGAAAAATGATCTCAAAAACTGTAGACAATTACAATATGTTCACAAAGCAAGCTTACCTGCGTAATTCCCTTGATATTGGTTTCAAGTGCATAAAATTGCAAAATCCAGATCGCGTGCATTCGCCCATTTCGTACTGACGACAACACGCTTCGCGAAAATCAGTTACAGGCGATAATTCCGAGTACACGGGACGTCCGCCAAACCATCGATTGTTTAGATCTTTAGCCGCCTTATCGGCGTCCGCTTCATTGCGAAATTTGATGTAGACATTACCTACTAGGTGGTCGCCCAGGTTGTCACACACATTCATCTCCTCGATCTCGCCGTACTTGTCCTCGCACTCGACAAATACATCCTCAAAAAAATTGTCGTAGTGTTCCTGCATTTCTTCGTCGGAAACATTTGCAACAAGATGCGAGCCGTCCGCCGACTTTGCCGAATTCTGCGGGTTGACGTATAGATTTTGCAGCAGTACTGTTTGCGAAAATGTTGGTTTGTTGTGAATTCTGGAACAGCGATCGCCGTGTCGGCACGCGCCAATCTTGAAGTAGAACGAACAGTTCACCCTAGAAACAAGGATGGATTGTTTAAAACCGAATTCGACACATTTGTACAACAAATTCATTCATTGGTGATGCTGTCCAAGCCGTAATTGACGGCGTTGCTAGTTACTTACTTATCTTTCTCCGTGCCGAAAATACTTGCCAAATACTCGGCCATGTTTCAAGAGCCGCAACCACTCTCAACTCAATTCCGGTGAATAATTACTAATAATTGGATAATGGCTATTTATTGGAACGGCAGGCGGGAAGTTTCTTTGCTTTTGTGCTGGCGTGTGAGCTATTCTTACATATATATACATATATTATTTTTTCGCACGCAAATACTACAGCGTCTGTCTAGTGCGTTGCCAGAAAAACGTGTGATGCTTAGTGTTGCCATGGTGTTGCCATACACTTGGTTTATGTTGCCAACTGTGGTTAATTCACAATGACTGGGACCAAAGCAGTCATTGTGAATATAAAAGTGGTCCGGACCATTTCCCCGGTTTGGCTTTGTGCGAACCGGGTCTTTTCGTTATCGGTCATAGTGTCGACAAAGGAAGAAGAGGAAGGTTCATTCTAGAAAAGTCGGCACGCATTGCATTGCATTATTTTCATTAAGCGTTTCTCAGAAAACTTTTCTGTAAAAATTTTGAGTTTAACGATCGCGTCACTAGCAGATCTCGACCACCAACGAATTGAAATATGGATAAGGTAGGCCATGTTGTAGACATATTTTCTTTACAAAATTTGCATTACATGCGAATCACAATTTTGCAGGTGAATGAACTAAAGGAGAAGGGCAATCAGGCTTTGAACGCTGAAAAATTTGACGAAGCTGTTGCTGCTTATACAGAGGCCATCGCAATCGATGATAAGAACCATGTGCTGTACAGCAACCGGTCGGCTGCATATGCCAAAGCTGGAAAGTTCGCTGAAGCGCTTGAGGATGCCGAAAAGACAATTGCCCTCAATCCCACTTGGCCGAAAGGTTATTCGCGCAAGGGTGCGGCTTCTGCTGGCTTGCGAGACTACATGAAGGCCTTCGAAGCGTACAATGAAGGTAAGCAATTTTTCAGAAATTTTGTGGCTTTTGTTTTTCGACTTAACCTCACTTAATTACAAATCGCTGTTTCTTCAGGTTTGAAGTATGATCCACAAAATGCTATTTTGTTGCAAGGACGTCAAGAAATTACCTCAGCCGTTCTGTCGTTTATGTCACAGAAGGGCGATATGCCAATGGATATCGATCCTGATTCCACAAGCAATACCAATACTGCCTCACCTAAGCCGCAAGCCAGCAAACCCGCTGAGCCACCAAAGCCGGCCGAACCAAATCCTGACGAAATGAATGAGGATGACCGCAAAAAATTCTTTGCAAAAAAAGAAAAGGAACTGGGCAACGCTGCCTACAAAAAGAAAGAATTTGATGATGCTCTGAAACACTACAACGCAGCCATTGGACACGATCCAAATGATATCACTTTTTACAACAATATTGCGGCTGTGTACTTTGAACGTAAGGAGTATGAGGTTTGCATCAAGCAATGCGAGAAAGGCATCGAAGTGGGCCGTGAGAATCGTGCTGATTTTAAACTAATTGCAAAGTCGTTTGCGCGCATTGGCAATTCCTATCGCAAATTAGAAAACTATTATCAAGCCAAGATCTATTTTGAGAAGGCTATGTCGGAGCATCGTACACCGGAGATTAAGACCTCGTTGAGCGAGGTTGAAGCAAAAATCAAGGAAGAAGAACGTCGTGCCTATATTGATCCAACCAAAGCAGAAGAAGAAAAGGAGAAGGGAAATGAGCTCTTTAAAAAAGGAGACTACAGCACTGCCGTTAAGCATTATTCCGAAGCCATTAAGCGCAACCCGGACGATCCAAAGCTGTACAGCAATCGTGCAGCATGTTATACAAAGTTGGCTGCCTTTGATTTGGGTTTGAAGGACTGCGAAACCTGCATTAAGCTAGATGAAAAGTTCATCAAGGGTTACATCCGCAAGGGAAAAATCCTACAGGGCATGCAGCAACAGTCGAAGGCGTCGTCCGCATACCAAAAGGCGCTTGAAATCGATCCAAACAACGCTGAAGCGGTTGATGGTTACCGACAGTGCTCTATGAACTTCCAACGCAATCCTCAAGAGGTGCTCAAAAATGCCATGTCTGATCCTGAAATTCAGCAAATTCTTAAAGATCCGGCCATGCGTATGATTCTAGAACAAATGCAAAATGATCCGAACGCTGTAAAAGAGTATGTATAAATTATGAATATGAATCGATTTGAAACATTTTCATACTTTTTTCTATTTTCTTAGGCACTTGCAGAATCCGGCAATCGCCGACAAGATAATGAAGCTGTTGGAGTCTGGGATCATACAGATTCACTAGACCACTGAGCAACATGGCTCTATTCTTGATTACCAGACAGACAAATTCAGCTATCTGCAACAACAAAAAAGCTTCGTACGCTTCAACAATTTTGATTAGAAAGAACAGAAAAGAAGAGGGGATGCATTTTAATTTCTAGGTTTGCCGCTCCGACAACAGTCTCTTATTTGCAAAAAAAGAAAAAAAAATATTGAATTTGTGTAATTGATTTACACGCACTAAAACAACTTTCTCTGGTATTCTTAAAATGATTTACTAAATCCATTTTATAACTTAGATTTAAATAAGTTTTTTGATTGTAAAATACATTATTTCAAATATATTAAAACAAAAATACATTCGATTGGTTAATAAGAAACTATTTAACATAAATATTATATGAACCAATTTTTTCCAATTAATCAAAGTCACCAAAAACAAATTATTTAGCTGTGCGACTAATTTATCCTTCGAATTGCTTATATAAAATACATGTTTAACAAACGAGTGTATAAATCTATATTATTTTTTTTAATGTTACGGAATTTTAAAGAGTGGTATAATATGATGTATCATATCTGGAACATAGTCGAAAAAAACAAATTGAAGGAATAAAATTTGACGGCGGTACCGTCACATAGAAGAGGAGAGCAATATATTAAATTGAAACAATCAGGTGGGGAGACAGACCCCATAAAGTAACAAGTAAGGAAATTTCAGTCGGGCGTAACCGACTGTAAGAGGCCCTGTACCAGTTCAGTTCGCCTAACAAACACATTAAATGTTTCCCGAGCTTATGACCAAACACATGACCACTTCTCACTGCGCGAATATGAATGAAAAGAAAAGGGGGGTCGTTCAAATTCAATTGCTTATAAAATCGTCATTTATTATCCGATTTTGATGAACTTTTCGGATTTTGGCTAAGAAGGACAATATCTCTATACTGGCATACTTACTTTTTTTTGTGCCGAGGAAATTTTTACCCTTGGGGGTGATTTTATGGGGAAGGGGGGAGGGGCAAGTTTTTAAAATAAACTTGTGAAATTCCGGAGCAGTCCTAGTCGAATGCAAAAAACACGAAGTCTCTATCTATTACCGTTTCCGAGATCCTTTCGTTCATACAGACGGACATGTCTATATCGACACCTCTATCACTCCTGACCATAATGGGGGTAACTTTGGGGGGTCTCCGACCATTATTTCTACCTGTTACATACATTTGCACAAACCCAATAGGCTCTTGTACCTTCGGTACAGGGCCTAAAAATGATTTTGTACTTTTATGCGGATTCGGATAGAGTTTGAGACGCTCTTTAAAAACAACAAAAGTCACCGTGTGCTTTAAAACGATGTACTAACGTTCGTAACGCTTCTTCCCACATGCATGTTTACCTATAACAACTGTTTTCTCGAAAACTTATTTTCGCTCGCAGTCCTTCGACATATGTATATATTCATCAGCATTTAAAGTCGCATTAGACGTGTACGTCTGTTTGGTTGTCCGTATGTTTAAGGATAACTTGGAAACCATAAGGGTTGTAGCCTAAATGCTTATGTTTGTATATTTATCTGCCATAGTCCTCCAGATAAATAGTATTAAATAATATTATAGAGACGCTATTAGTGATACTACCACACATAGTGTAATAATACCATGCTACCACATATTGATAATTATACTCTTCTGTTCTCTCTTTAGACAAAGTACATAGACTAAATTACCATGCGAATTATAATACGATGTGGGCATAGTTGCACCCATCCTAATAAATTATCCGGTATATATGTATATTTGCGTCTAATATGGAATATAGCCCCAATACAAATCTATTGAAAAAATACCCTTAAACTAGGTACAGATTACCTCAAAGTGGAGTAACGTTCTTCGATTTAAAATTTGTGTTTTGCCAGAGTTTTACAGATGCTGCTCTTTTATTTATTTTTTAAGAATTATATTTTAACACGAACTAAGAGTTTGAAATGTCGTTCGGTCATGGCGCATCAGCTGTTGAGCTCTTGCTACTAAACTTCTAGAAAAATTTAAATTAAAGTGTTTATACCAACATCCCAACTATTAACTCAACGAAAGACAGACAGACGGACATGCCTAGATCGAATGGCCTTGTCGAGATGATTAGGAATATACATGTATGTATTCTTTATAGCATTTCAATTGCTTCCCTTAAGACTGAAAATATTGTGATTAAATTATTAATTGTCTATGTGAAGTGTAGAACAATTCAATACAAACAAATACTAATACTCTGCGCTCATATTTTTTCTAGATACTCGCTGATTTACCTCGAATTTTGCTAATTTAAAAAAAAAAAAAAAAAGGTTAAGACAATATACAATTAAAACAAATATATCAAAAGAATTCCTGTGTATTTATGCTCGATGGTTTTTACTATTGCTGTTAGATAAACTTGTAAAGTGCTTCTAGCAAAAATTTAAACTCGTGTGTGTAGATATATTCACAAAATAAATATGTCCACATATGTTTCAACACTAGTAGAAACTGAATTGTAACTTAAGAACATTACTTAAATTGTAAATAAATAATAGCTTCAATTTTAACTATATCAATTCAATATGGTGTAAATTTATGTAGTTAACTCTTTTCGAATCCCTGATTAAAACTCCGAACGGGTTGCTGAGTTGCTAATTCAATACCATGTGAACGGCAACTTGTCACTGTGAATGGCAGCACCTCTACTTCTTTCTTCAAGAAAAATGGTGCCTCGGTGATCAAGTTGGTCAATTAGTTAGTTTTCTGGGCCATTTAAATCTTTTCTAATTATTACAACTGCACCGATACGTGGAGAAAGGATTAAACACGCAAAAATTAAACAAATTTCGAACGCGAATAATCTTTTTTCTTCGTTTTTTCTCTGTCAACGTTTTTAAAAACGAGTGTGGTGTTTGATTGTATGTATTGTGTGCTTGTGCGTGCGCGTGTGTATGTGTAAACTTTATTCGGCCATCGCAAAAAGGAAATTAAATCGGCCGCAGCAACAGTGGAACGAACGAACGGCTGTAGTGCAGTTTTTGAGTGGAATTGTCGACAGTAAATAAAAAGAGCTACCGAAAGTAAGTACATACGTACATACATGTGTATGCACCTTAATAATTTTACTTTTTATATACATAAAAATCTATGTGTATTCATAAATGTATTAATGCATTTCGTATTTGTATTTTTTTTATTTGCGACTTGAAAAACAAAAAAAAAAAGAAAACTAAAAGTAAATTATATTATGTCTTTACAGTGCACCACCCTTCGCCACTGCATTACTCGACAATGCGGCCGCAGGCACCTGCGGCAGCAACACTAACCCATGATCCAAAAGACGACGAACTACGCTGTGCCGAGTGGTATTGGGGCAAAATTACACGCGAAGAAGCTAAGAATATATTATCAGGAAAGCCGGACGGTAGTTTTCTGGTACGTGATGCACTCTCCAAGGAAGGAGAGTACACGCTAACGCTGATTAAGGATGGCAGCGAGAAGTTAATCAAAATTTGCCACATGGACGGAAAGTATGGATTCGTGGAAGGCAAATTCAATTCGGTCGTCGAAATGATTAACTACTATAAGGTGAACTCGTTAGAGATGTACAACAAAATGCTGGACGTAACGTTAAGTAATCCAATTGTGCGCGCTTACGATGATGAGGATGCTCAACCTTATGGTGATCTCCGTGTTCTCGTCGAGGACTTTATTAGTGCGCACCAGCTCTTGTTGAACCATCAACAGACGCTTGATCAAAAGTTGGATGTATTCAAACGAATCGAAATTGAGTTGCATGAGAAAAAATTGCACCAGGAAGTGTTTCAGCGGGCTGAAAAGATGTTTCAAAACCAGTTGGCCGTAATTGAATCGTTTATTAAATCTCCAATGCAGTCGTCCACTGGCGGAACCTTAGGTCGTAATGCTGGAAGCGGCACCGCAGGCGGTGGAAAGAATGCCTCGAATACGGCAAACAACAGTGCAAATCGTCAAGTGGAGCAGGAGCAGTTACAAGAGAATGCAGCACAGTTAAAATCGCACCTTACGAAGCTTATTAACGAAATGCAAAAGTTGAACAACTACGTGAAGGAGAAAAAGGATGAGTTCATGTTGCTTGAACGGCAGATAAATTCACTTAAACCTGAACTCCAAACTCTGGTTACGCGCAAGGACAAATACATGGAGTAAGTTTTAAATTGAATTTCAATAGAGCATGCTTGAATCAAACAATCGGGCAGGCACTCAAACTTCCGAAATTTGTTTCGTGTTTATGCATTTTATTTATTTTTATTCATTTTGTCGCTCGTCAAAAAAAAAAAAAAAAAAAGAATTTTAATACAAACAGTTCTGGCTCATTTTACATGGTATTATGATATTATCGGTTGTGTATAAGTATATAGGTTTTTCGTACCTGATGCGATTTGAAAATACGCCGGACGTCTGACTTTGAAAACGAATTAGCCATGCTGCAACATAATAGTAACGACGGCAATTATTATTGTCGCCGACGGCTTAAAATTGTATACAAAACATATATGTATATTAAAAGCAGGAGCTGCGTAGTGCATATGATATTATTTTGGATGATTAACTGTATAAATCTCCGCGCATGCATGAAGGGGGTTTTAGTAGAATTGTTCATAGAAAATACAATTGTTTTTCCACATGTGCTAAATATGTTATTCGTTTTTCTGTTTACGAAGCACTACTGTGTATTGATTCTTACTTAATTTTAGTTAAACCAAAGTAGGGTTACAAATCTTTGATACAGTCATGCAGTAATGTTAAAACTTATTAGCTCATGGACAGAATGAATCTCAAATCTTTCAAAGTTAAAGAAACGCAAAAGGGGCAATTTCTATTTTATTTAAAATTTTTCCGCTAAGGTCTAAACTTTAAACTAATTTATTTTTTGTACTTATGTTCAATTTTTTATCTATAGGCATTCATATTTATTAAGTTTCTCCAACTACTATCATTTTTTTAAATCTCGAATGGTTTCAATTCATATCGTTTCTTTTAACTTTTTTTTTTTATTTCAAGCTACGTTGATCTGTATGAGCGTAGGTCGCTTTTTTATTGCAAACAAAACTTTATCAACATTCGAAAAAAGATAAGACAAAGTGATGATAGGGTCATTAAATATTGGATTCCTGATAAGCATTAAGGAAATTGTGAAAAAAAAAATACAACTAGCGCACTTTTGCAAACTATTGGCAAGTGCAGTCATTGCCAATTGAATATTGTATGGTTAAAATAATTAATTTATATTGTTTAATTTACAACAAAGAACATATCGCAGATCGATAAGGAATTGCGACAAAGACATGGCTGCAATGACATGACAGTGGGTTAGCTAAGAGTACGTTTACACAATTCTGTTTGGGCCTAAATGCGTTACTTTTATACCCTTCACACAGGTTATTTGAATCATTTTATCAGTCTCGCGGATAATTTGTAAAGCATTCAAAAAAAGCATCGTTGGGGTTCATTAGTATATTCGCATATACATACATACTTATACTCGTATATATATCTTCCAGTAATTCTTATTTCAATTGGTGTCCTTTAATAAAATTTAAACTAATTGTATTTGCACAGAAAATTGAATTTTTAAATCCTCAAGCGTTTCAAACAAATTATTACTTACTAAAATAGCCTTCAACTGTTTTTCGATTGGAATTCCAAAATTGCAGAATTCACTCCATAATTAGTCGTTTCAATGCCCGATCGTTCACTATTTTATCGCCACCAATTAGTTTTCGGCCACCCCATGTAAACCAAGCATGCTGGAGTTTCATTTAAAATGCCGATCCCTGTGCCGACGCTGTATTTTTATGCCTAGACTATACCAAACTCTTCGAATAACTCATCATCTTTCATTCGAAAACTCGCATAAAAAAAATGAATACCAAGCCTCCAACTATTTTAATGGATTATTGAATGTAATATATGTTAAAAAGCTCAAATTCAATTTATAGTAAAACATTTATAAAGATTTTAAAGATATTTCATATGAAGAGTAATACAGCTTCGGTGTTACCGAAATTAATTTTTTCATACAATTGGAAATGAGATTTCTCACTGTCGGGGCAATGTGATTCATGAACTGATTTCACCAATTTAGCTAAAAAATGGCTACTACTGCTGATAGCAGAACGGCCTTCCAAAGCATGTTCGAAATGTAGCAGACATTGTGTTGCCAGCACACACAAGAGATGTTTTCTGTGAGCTATTTAATGTCTTTAAAAGCGTCTGTTTCATTCTATTTGTAATATTTTTTTTTAATTCACACTTTTATGCTTTCTTTTATATTTCTTAACTAGACGTCTTAAGGACTTTAATCTGACGGACGAGGATTTGAAAGCCATTCTCGAAATGGGTTTCGATGAATGGCAGCAACGTCACGAAATTGTTTCGAACCAACCGCATAAAAACGAATCGCTGTGGTTCCTCAGGGACTACAAACGTCAAGATGCCGAAGATCTATTAAAAGGCGCTCCGACCGGCACATTCCTGATACGTGCCCGCGAAGTTGGACACTTTGCGCTCTCTATTGTGTGCAAGTCGAGCATACACCATTGTATTATATATGAAACCGAAAGTGGATTCGGTTTTGCAGCGCCATACAACATTTACCTCAATCTTAAAGATTTGGTTGAACATTATTCGACTAATTCGCTAGAGGAACACAACGATACACTGACAACGACATTGCGCATACCAGTGATGTATTGGCATCAGAATAAGGAGTACATAATGCAACAACTGCTAGAAGAGCTTGAGTATGAACAACTAAATGAGATGACAATGACGGCACCAGTGGCTAGCAGTGCACCCATACCTATGCCCAGCGGTGGACAAGGACGTGCGACAGCCGGCCTTGATATTGTCAATCTAGCTGGCAGCAGTGCTGCTACAGATACACCACCATCCTCCATCTCACCATCGAACTTCAGCACATCGCAATAATGATGAATCCCAGGCGCCGAAGTGAAAGTTCTTTTAACGCTGTTCCGCACAGCGCTTCATCGATGTTGCATTTGTAAGTTAATCGTGTATAGTTTAAGCACTATCGCCACTATCTAATATTTCTACTACTACCACTGCTGCCGCAACTATTATAGACAACCAGCGCATCTCAATGCTTCATCTAATCTCTCGCTCCGATTCAAAATTCTTCCCACACAGCCTCAACCCTACAATCCCACTATTTCGCTCTTTCTCTCTACCTACCTATCTATTTTTAAACAAAATAATTGTATGTGATTAGTGCTGTTGGTACAACTGACGGTAAATTAAGCTTTTCCCTGCGCTTTGCAAAAACAAAATATATATATATCGAAAAAATAAAATGCAAAGTTGGAGAAGTCAGTTTTTTATAAAGATATACATTTATACAAAACAAACATCTATGATGATGATGATAATGTTATTAATCTGATAATCAAGTTGACGTTGTTTATTTTATTATTATATTTGTAGTCGTAAAAAGAAAAAAGCGAAAGATCGCAACCGCATTGAAAGGCGGCCGTCTGTCGGCGAATCTAAAACCTTTTTAAGGAGTGGCAAATCGATATTTTGAGTCGGCGACAGTTGAAAAGAAAAGAATAAGAATTAAATCGAAAATAATAAGTGTAATAATGCATTTCGCGTGATATCTTAAGTGACCAAGCATATTGATGTGAAACAAACATAATTTTTTACTTAGATTTATACGAATACAACAAAACCTAGGTTTACACATATACATACATATATACTACTATTTATATTTGATGATCGTATTTATATATTTAGATTTGCGAAATGTTTTCATTGTCTATCGGTTTTTAGGCACTGTTTTTTCGATAGCAAAAATGTACGTCCGATGTATATTTATAAAAAATTTCGTTCGTTTTGGAAAATGTTCATTGTAAATATTACTTATTTAAAAAAAAAACCCTGTAATTGCAAGTTGACCGTGCAAAATTTTGTAAAGAAAGAAATTTTTATGTACGAGTTTTTAGACATATTTTTTTCTAATTGTAAAAATTATTAGATGATTGTTTATAGTTATTCTTAAGAGATTGGCATATGCTATATAACTACATATTTATATATTGTGATCAGTTAATTTGTTGCTAATTTTGTAAATTTTTAAAAACATTTTCTCTAATTTATTTGAACTGTTTAAAAGCTTTTCAAGAAGTTCTTTGCTTTGATGAATTGAAATATACTGAAATCGTTTATTAAAAAAAAAGAACATGCAACGATTCTTTGCAATTCGTTAAGCGAACAAAAGTGCAATTGATTTTAAAAAAAAGAAACAGTATAATATTGTTGTTGTTTTTTTTTTTCTAATCCTTTTACTGAATTTCCTTGTAAAAATTAAATGCTTTAAGGCGTAAATTGTCTACCGAGTAAATTCTTTCACCCACCTAGACTTAAAGAAAAAACTTTTGTTACTGTTCAATCAATCTCTGTGCTCCATAATTTTCCACTGAATGAAGTGTTGAAAGTTTTTAACATAACATAATATATACATAAATATAAAATGTGCTTCCGCGATAATTGTTTGAAAATATTTTAAAATCTGTATTTAATTATGCAACTATATTCTTCACTAATTCTATGAGATTTCAGAGATCTCGTATGTTGTAGTATTTGTAAGTTTTAAACGTTAATTATAGTTATGTGTACATTTAACAAGATAAAAACTAAAAATAAAAAAAATGAAACAAAAAAATATATAATATATTATATTGTAATAAATAATATACATAATTACAAATGATGTAAAATTTTGCCATATGGACAGACCACGCAGTGCGTGTTCATCCTTTCTGTTCTGTTCAAAAACAAAATTCCATTTTTTGTTAATTTGCGCACGTGCGCAGTAATTTTGTATGCCAACTTAATACTTGGAATGAAACCCAGTTCTTTTGGGCTTATGTCAATGGACGTCAATAGAAACAAACACACAATGACTAAATATATGATTTTTTTTTTTTTTTGTATTTTTGATATATTTTAGTTTTTAGTAATAAGCATTAAAATTAAAATTTGCATGAATGATTTTTGTTAGATTATTTGACAACTTTTACATTTGTACCAACAAACCCGACACAGCCAAGAGTTGATAATTTTGTTTTTTTTTTTACAAAATATTGATAAACACAAAAAGTTTGGTGTTTTAATTTAGACCCATTTAATATTCATATTATTTCTAGAATTGCCAATTCGCAATGCATATTTGTTAATCTTAAAACCTTATAAATCTGTTTTAAATTTTAATAAATATAAATCAACAACAAACAATTATTGTCTAAAAAGAAAGAATAAAAAGAACAGCAAAATGCAACGAATGATTATGTATTGAAAAAAATGATATACTTATATAAAATAAAGTTTCGCATAATAAAAAGTGTTGGTTTTCAATGAATCGAAAATTAGCTGAGTCCGTGCCTAAATGTGCACGTTTTGCTGCGGTGCCAACACCATTCGCTGAATGGATGACTCGAAATGTGCTGCGTTAACAAAAAAATAAACAAAAGATGAGATATCTGCAGTATGTCACGTACTGAATAGTGAGTGCAATTAAAGGTGTCACACCAGTAAGGATACATAGTAAATCAATTGAAAAAAAATATTTCGTTAGAATTTTGTATCGCAAGTGTGTCGAAATCTCTACAAAATTTTATTATATTAGTATTGTGTAATGGTAGGGTTGGTTGACACTTAGCTTCTGCGTTGTTGTATGAAAAAATTTTTATTGTTGTTAATTTAGTAACGCACATGTCTTTCTGGCTGTCCATCGAGGACTTGGAGACTTTGAAAGATAGAGCCTTTTGTATTTAGTCGACCCTATTCACTCTTCCGGTACCTAGTATTTCCCGATAATGCTAACCTTTCTCCCTTATTGTTTGTTGTTTAAACGCTAAGCTAAAAATGCCGAAGTTGATGTATCTTACATCTATTCTTATAAAATATTCCATATAAGTCTTTTATGGATCGCTAAAAATAAGGAACTCATTCTAGTTTGGTCCCCTAAATAGATATGTTCACCAAAGCCAATTATCGATAATTTCAATTCAAAGTCAATTATAATATATTTAAAACATTTTAAACGGCGTTTTATTGCTTAACTGATTTTCATTAATTTTTGTACCATTCGCACATAGAATGAGTTTTTTTTATCAGTTTGTCTAACATTTTTTCACGTAAATATGTGAAGGGTTCGATGGCACAAGTCGATCTACCCATGTCCATCTGTCTCACTTTTTGTGGATGTATTTTGAAGAAATACAGTTGAAACTCGTGAATTAATATTATTTTTGCAGCCAAAATAATTAACAAAATTGACATGCCGCTGGACAGTCTCCCAAAAATCTTCCTAAGATGCAGCGGCATTAGATTTAGAAGCACGTCTAACGTCGGACTAGGAGAGGTTTGCATTGTTCCTGTTATAGTTATACAAGCTAACCTTTGAATTCTATTAAGTTATTTGCTGGCTACTGCAATTTTAACCCTATCCGTCCAAAAAATGCTGCCCTATGTTATTATAGGTCTGACTTGTGAGATATTTCCACTTCATTATGTTAGGGACACACCCTCAATTTTTCCCAGCAATGACTTAGCAAATCATAATTGACATCGTGTCTTTCTTCATTGATCTTTGACCTCCTTGGAGAATTATATCAACGTGTCATTCACCCATATTCGATTGAGTAATTTCAGCTTGTATTTCCTAGAAAAGGAATAATTTAGTTTTAGCTGGGTTAATACTCAGTCCCACTTTGGAGCACCAACATTGTATACATCGTTTGCATTTATTTGTTTCCTTTTTTTTTTAAATAAGTAAACGGTCGGTGCTTAATATTGTAATGAGTTTTGTTGGTTTGGTATCGAATAGATTTCTTCAATCTATTTTGCTCATGATTCAATAGATATTAGGTTATGTAACTTGGTTAGAAATTAGTTACTGTGCATACTTACTTAAATAGACTTCAATCGCCTCTCGGTCAAGGCCGCTTTTAGGAAGGCGCGCCAGATTCCATAATATTGTGCGCGCTGGCGCCAGTTGTTTTTAGTCCCAAGTACGGGATTCATACTCCCAGTTGTCCTCTATTTCGGCATCTTCCAATCAAGTTTCGACCCCTATGTAAGCCATTGTCGCTGAAACTCATTCATGCATTCGAATGAGGTGACCAGCCCAGTGCAAGAATCTAGCGGAGAATCTTCCTCTCAAAGACTCCAACGCTGTTTCATCTGACTCAATCGCGGTCGATGCCTCTGTGCCATATAAGAGGAGTATCAGCGTCTGTTTGCAAGCCTGATACTTCTTCTCATCTCCAGGCTGACGTTGTTATTGCTGGTTATTTCAGATCCAAGATAGAGGAAGTTTTCTACAACACAATGTCACTGACCGTACAATAATTTCCATCAGCAGATTGAAAAAATCGCACGACAGCGCATCACCCTGCCTGAAACATCTCGTGGTATCAAAGAAGGTTGGAGAGGTTTTCCCCACCCTGACAACGCTTTGTGTGTGAGATGGCGTCGTCATGCAAAGACGAACGATTTTCGCCGAAAGAGCGTCGAAAAACTTCGATCGTATCGGCGTGTCGAAAGCGGCTTAATAATCAACAAATAGGCGGTGTATGTCCTTCTTAAACTCAAGGGTTTTATCCAGGACTTGCCATTATGTGAATATTTAGTCACTGGTCGGCCTTATTGGTGTAAAGCCTATTAGTGAATCAGTATATGGTTGTTGCATATTACATAATATGCGCGACAGAATCTTATATCCAATGGAAAGGCAACTTATTTCGCGATAGTTGACGAAAACAGCGGCGTTTTTTTTTTTAAAGATAGTACCAAGAACTCTGAGATTCCTGTCATTGGGTATACGTTGATCGGATCATATCTTGCATAAAAGTTGCTTTCTACTAACCAACTGTTCGCCGCCGATCTTAAATAACTCGTTTTAGTCCCGTGGTTCTACAGTAGTGCCATCATTAACTGGTGACTCCGGTGTCATTTCCGGTGCGCATTATTGTAGTTTATCAAAAAGACTCGTCCATACTCTCAGCGATTCTTGTGCATCTGTAGCCAGTTTTCCACTTTCGTCTTTACAAAAACTTACTCCGGTGGTCAGATGCTTGACCTTTTGATAAAATGTTCGTGCTTCATTTCTGCCGAATAACCTCTCACCATCTTCAAGTTTAGGCCTTGCTCCTTCTTCTTGCGGTTGAAAAGGGGTTTCTCCTCCCTCCCTTTCTCACGATATTGCTCTCTAACAGTTCCCGGAGCTGTCGGGAAAGTGTGTTTGAAAAGGCTTCGACGGCAGAAGATTGCTGCTTGCCGACGTCTAGCTTTCGTTGCATGTTGGGACGTGCGGCGTGCACCACGCTGAGCCTACTGCGTATTTTGGCTGCGACAATATAGTGGTCTGAGTTGATGTTGGGGCCAAGTAACGTTCGCACATCCAACACACTCGATGCGTGCCTTCCGTCAATCAAAACATAATCAATTAAGTTGCGTACAATTTGATCTGGACTCAGCCTTGTAGTCTTGTGAATATTGAGGTGTTGAAATCTGGTGCTGCTAACAACCATGTGCCGACCTACGACGAAATCGATAACCCTCTCCATTATTAGAGGTTATGTCGTGAAGGTTAAATTTTCCCACTGTTGCGCCAAAGATTCCTTCCTTCCCGATTTTGGCGATTTGGTTGGAATCGCCAAGGACAGCGCTCATAAAGACGTTATAATTGCTCGTAGAATTCATCCTTAGCTTCGTTGTCTTATTTTCCGTCGGAGCATGCGCACAAATGAGGCTTATATTAAAATAACACTAAGCATGTAAAAAATTTAAATCTGCATGAAGTAGAAAACATTAGGAGACATCAGAATACAAGCATAATTCAACATCATCAGCGTGAATTTGGTTCGGACTATAACGAGGTCGATTCAGTTATTAAAATGCTGAAACATAACAAAGCGGCAGGCTCTGATGGACAAAAGCTAGACAGCGGCAAGCTGCAATCAGAATAGACCACCGAACGCTTCTCAAACACGCTCTCCCGACTGCTCCGTAAAACCAAAACGTCTTCTCGATATATATGTGAGCAGTGGAAACATATCAACCGCTTCATGGATAAGGCTGCCACTCAGGTCATTGGATATACAAAACCTGAGACTAATTCGTGGTAAGACGAGGAGTGTCTCAATGCTATTGCAGAGAAAAACGACTTCTATCAGCAAATTCTGTAGAACGGAGAGAGGAGAAACGCCTTTTCAGTCGCAAGATTCTATCAAGGTTGATTCGGTTATCAAAATGCTGAAAAAAAATCGGTTCAGGCACTGATGGGTCGTTCAAGACCGGCGGCGAAGAGTTTGTAAGGAGTACGCAACAACTTTTATGCAAGATATGGTTCGATAAACGGATACCCAATGACTGAAATCTCAGTGTTCTCTGTCCTATCTTTGAGAAAGGAGACCCCGCTGAATAGTCTGAAGCCATATACGGATTCACTGATAGGACTATATCAGTGTGGCTTCAAACCAAAAAGGTCGACCAAAGAAAAACAGTCTCGGCTCATGGGTCTAGCGGTGAATGAGGACAAGAAGAAGTGCTTGGTGTCTTTTCGCACTCCGCCATCGAGGCTTCGACGGTCAGTGACAATGGAGATTTTCAACTTCAGTGTTGTAGAAAACTTCATCTATCTTGGATCCGAGATAACCAGCAACAATCCGGCGAAGAATCACGCTTGCAAACATGCTTTTTTGGACTGAGCAAGCAAATGAGAAGTAAAGCCCAATATCTATAAGACGCTGATACTCCCGGTCCTATTGTATGGCACAGAGGCATGGACCGTGATTGAGTCAGATGAAATAGCGTTGGAAGTCTTCTAGAGGAAGATTCTTCGCAGGATTTTCGGTCATATTAGAGTCGGCGACGAGTTTCAATAAGGTTGACATAGTCCAGCGCATAAAATTCCATAGGCTGCACTGGGCTGGGCACCTCATTCGAATGCATGAAAGCATGCATGGCTTACATGAGGGGGTTCAAACTTGATTGGAGAACGCCGAAATAGAGGACGACCGGGCACGCTTTGGAATGACCAGGTATTGAGAGATCTCTCCGTACTTGGCATTCATTATTAACAATAGAAGAGAATTCTAGTACATTTGAACAAACTGATCTATCTTTAACAAATCCATCAGAAATAACTTTTTCAAATAACTAAGGAATTGCATTAAGTTTGGCAACAACCCTATAATTCGAGATATCTGACTTATTGCTTTTTTTTGTGAAATGGAATGATAAAGTATTGTTTCCAAAGAGTCGGAAACTTGGCTTGTTTTATTATTATTAGGTAATAGGCACTGCGACCTTTACAGGTCTATTGTACCCTAACAGTGGTTGACTTACAGCAACTCATCATTCAGCCCTACTGCCCTGAAAAAGGCCACTAGGTTTTTGGGATTGAGTGCATGCAACGCCCTTCCTGTCATTTGGTAATTGCCAAGATATATGTGCCTGGTTTGGGTCAGAGCTGGGCAGTCTCCCAAGTCATCCTCCAGACAGAATCTACAAGTGCTATCACTTTTGATTCCAATTTTACACAAGTGTCTCCTAAGTCTACAGTGTCCAGTCAGGAAGCCCGAAATCATTCTTAGATCGTTTCTTTGAAGACCGTTGCTAATTTCCGATCTCCTCTTGTTGTAAGGGCCTAACAGCTTTTTGCTCTGTCTTAATCCTTCACATTTTTCCCAGAAAAAGTCTCTTGCTTTCTTTTCTTTCTCTTATACCAGGATTCTCATTGTTCCTGATTCGAGCCCGCAGAATGGCTCTAGACCCATGAAAGGGGACGCTGCCTTTCTCCTGGCCAAGTCATCTGCTTGCTAGTTTCCTGGAATGCCCGCATGTCCGGTACTCAGTACAGATTGTTTAGTTTACATATACATTCCATGACCAGTTTGGATTTGATCACAGGCGAACTTACTGCTCTAATAGCAGCCTGGCTATCGGAGAAGATAGCGATGTTTTGGTTCTTGTACCCCCTATTTAAATTGAATTGAGCACATCTTTCTATTGCATATATTTCTGCCTGAAAGGTACTAGTGAATTTCCCTAGTCATTCGAAGTTTTTAGCGCAAGGTCCGAAGACTCCTACGCCACTTCCTTCGACTGTTAGGGAACCATTTGTGTACCAGCCAATTGCACTTGATTTGATATTGTAGTTCAGCGTTATATTTCCCCATTCTTCTTTATTGCTAAGTCCTACTTTAAATCTTTTAGTGAAGTTGTTCATTATGCCTAGGTTGTTACTAAGGTATTGCAGGAGTGGGCGTCTTTCATATTAACACTTGTTTTAGCAATGGCTCTGTCAGCCTGTTGTTGGATATGAAGATGCAGGGGCATAAGATTTAGTAGTACGTCTAATGCCACACTAGGACAGGTTCGCATTGCTCCTGTTATAGATATACAAGCTAACCTCTAAACTTTGTTCAGTTGCTTACTAGCTGTTGTCAATTTAGCTCTGCCCGCTCAGACAATGGCACCATATGTTATTATGGGTCTGACCATTGTGAGGTACATCCATTTCATTATTTTGGGGGTACATCCCCAATTCTTATCCAATAGCTTTCCTCACTGCATGTTCTAAGTGAGTCTTCCATGTGGTACGCTTGTCAAATATTACTCCTAGGTATTTTACCTCCTTGGAGAATTCTATCAGCGTGCCATTCACCCATATTGGCTTGAGTAACTTCATCTTATACTTCCTAGAGAAAGGAACGCTAGTAGTTTTAGATGGGTTAATACTCAGTCCTACCTTAGAGCACCAAGATCTTGTGATATTAATGCCCATCTTAATTTGATCACACAGTGTGTCTTCATGCTTCTTTATCCAGATAATAACTATGTCGTCCGCATAGCCTTGGCATATGATGCCATTATCTGTAAGAAGCTCTAATAGTTCATCCACCACGAGACACCACAGGAGTGGTGATAAAACGCCCCCCTGTGAGCATCCTTTTGTGGTTTTCACTATAATATTTTTATCAGGTAGGCTAGTCTCGACTGTTCTTGAGTCCAGTAATTGTACTAACCATCTGATAAGGTAATGATCTATACTCCTCTTGTTAAGTGCCTTTGAAAATTTCGTGTGAGATGTGTTGTCAAAGGCACTTTCGATGTCCATGAAAGCACAAATGGTTGTTCCTTTGTCTCTTATGACATTACGAATTAGGGTGTCTAGCTGGTATAGGGCAGTTTCAGTGGATTTGCCAGACCTATATGCATGTGGATTTCTGTGAAGTGGTTCCATAATCAAGTAAGTGGTCCTTATGTGGTTATGCACTAGTTTTTCTAAAGTCTTCAGCATAATTGAGGTAAGGCTTATGAGAAGGGGTCTTTCTTGCCCGCTTTCGGGATAAACACCACCTTTGCTTTTCTCCAGCACATAGGTATAAAACTAAGTGCCAGGCTACTTCTAAACATTTTCAGCATTGGGCCTATTAGAAGGTCTCGTCCCCTCTGTAGCAGTGCTGGGAATATTTCGTCGACCCCAGGGGACTTAAAAGGTTTGAATGAGCCGATGGCCTATATTAGCCTATCTTCCGTGCAAATATCACTTGTTTCCAGTTCGCTCTTCTGGTGTTACCATGCTGCAAATATTCTGGTGTATTTTCTTGCAGTATGGAATGTGAGTTACAAGTAAAAAGCGTGCTTTCTCCTCCTCATCTTTCGGTAATGTACCATCTGGCTTCTTTAGACAGAATCCTTGAACTGTTATCCTATGATCTGATATAGATGGCTCATCTGAAATCCTCCAATTATATACAAAATATCCCATAAGGGCATTGCAGAAGGTGATGTCAATCACCTCTTGCCTTGCTCTAGTGACAAAGGTATTTCCTACGTTCAATATATTGAGCTCCCTTTGTAGGAGCAATTCTAGTAGGTACTCACCCTGTTCAAGCTTGAATATAGATCTGTGTGGTGATTACAGCATCTGTACAGGCTGATAAAGCGAGCCATGTCTACAGTGATATGCTTGCTTGTTTCGTTTGACTGTTTGGGTCATAAAACTGCGGTTCCCAGCGATAGCAAATCAAATGGACTAGTGATGAGAAATAATCAGATATAATTAGAAACATCATCTAGGTATAATGTTTCCACACACAAAATATCAAACAGTCCACTTAAGCGAAACATATTCTGAGCAGCCATAAATCTCTGAGCTGCTGATAGATATATGTACAAAACGAACATAAACTATATAAGCATGAATTTTAGAAATAATAAAACAGTATCTTACAAGTACTCATACCGCATATGTCTTAATACACACCCCTTCTATTTGTATTGGTGCTTCCCCACACAAGATTATGTGCGTTGGATGTGATATCCAATTAACAGCGGTAGATTTCGTGTTAGGCAGTGTTGCATCAATCTCTCCATCTCTTTGGTTGGAGGTTCGGTTTGCTCGCCTGGAAGGTACCCAGTCCCGATCACCACCTCACGTAGTCTTCCGCCTATATCCAGTTTTAGTTGGATAGCGACCAGATCCTCTGTTAAAAATTCTGAATGGCAAGTGTATGTAATGTCCTCAGTAAGATGCGTGTTCTTGGTTTGTCAGATCTGACATCCCAAATCACCTGCGTTTTTTGAGTGCCCAGTCCCCTTATACCTCCTTTATAAATCCAGGGTTCCTGAATTAGCACTAAGCCCAGGTCCAGCCTGGCGGTCAACCTGGCGATCACAGCAGATGCTGCTTTCTCATGGTGGATCTCATGGCTATCTTGGTGCTTGCCGTAATGCTGTTGTAGCAACGGGCTCATAGGCCCATCGCCCTCATCCGGAAGGGAGACAGTCTCCTCCTCCGACATTGGCGTGTCATCGTACAGCGAAGCTATCTTCATGTCGTCAATCGAATCCAGCTCGCCTGGGAGAAGGTCGATTTCCTACTACTTCTCGGGTGGTGCTTCTCGTACTGCCTGTACCTTGATTGGCGACAGCTCGTTCGCTACCATACCTGTCGGTTCGGTCGCTTCACTTTTCTCCCTTTTCTTGTGCACATGAACCGGTAATTTACCAAATTTAATTTAATTTAATTTTAATTTATTTTGCTGTTCCGCTTTTGGATATCCTTCATGGACTGCTCATCGATTCCGATCGTGAGCAGCTAGCCAGTTCCCGACTCTTTGCATCGCAATGTCTTCCACACCTGGATGTTGAGTTCTGCGTTCTGTATTTTCAACAGTTTATACAACTCATCAGGTTGCTTCCCAGCGCTTCTTGAGAGGTACATATTCACGATGTGCATACTGGAGATTTCGTCCCCACTAAACGTCGTCATGGTTGTCTCCAGCACTTTCATCCTAGGCACCACATCCTTCAGCCAGTTAGCTGAGCCTTGATCCTCGCAGTCGATTAGTATCAGACCCGACCTAAAGTGGATGCCATTGAATCCTAGCTGTTCCGACCAGCCTTGCATCATGGCAACTATGAGTGCTTCTTCCATCTTGCCCAGGTCTTCCGGGGATAGGATGACTTCCGGATAGGAGCATGGAAGAACAGCAATTTTTATGACCTTCGCTAGGTCAGCATAGCTAGGTCCATCCCTGCAGCTTTTAGTGGCCGTTTGGTTGCTCCTTTTGGGCCCCGCCATGTTTGGGGACGTAATTTGCGCTCTTTTCTTTAGCGCGTTGGTGCTATCCACCTCTGTCTCCGGCTTGTTTTAATGACAGTTTAAAAAGAATAGACAAAGAAATTAGAAACTAGGGAATGTAACAAAAATATTTACTTGTTTATAATAGTCAAAACATTTTATAAATCAGTATTTTTGCGTTGAGACGATTAAATTTAATTCGTATATACATCTTAAATATTGCAGACGAACCAGCCAATCTTTTCCTGGCAGAAACTATTACTTCGCTGTTGGCTAAGAAATACAAAATATTTCCAAATATTTCCACAAATGCATTTCTTTTGAATGAGTGCCTTGAATAAGTCCTCCATGAGCCTTCATTACCAATATAGGCGAGTATTTTCTACTATCTACGTTTCGGACTGGTCCGATTTACAGTTTTAAAATGAAAGTTTATTGAATCAATTCACATTGAATTCCTACAATAAATCTTTCTGTACCACAAATTAAAGAAATCTTGCCTACTCAGAGAGTAGTCTTTCTAATGGCCTTAAGGCTTCAACGACGTGTGGATAATGGTGCTGTGAGGTCATTTTGGTGCGTTTTGTTACAAATACCCCACAGCTGCACTCAGTACCTCCAGATAGGAGCAACGGCAAGTGTGTAGACAGCTCTCATGTAGCGCAAGGCCAGTTGTTTCGTCTGTTTACCAGCCAGTAGAGCTGCCGACAACGGGTGACCAAGTTTTTAGTGTCGCGCGAACGTCAACCTTTAGTCTAGCGTCCACCCAAGGTATCTGATCTCATTTGCCTGCGTGAGGACGGTGCCAGACATTGGAAGGACTTCTTTTGAAGCACACGTTATTGCTTTTGGCCGGATTTAGTTTTTCGACCAAGTACAGAAGCGGACCCAGCACGTTTCCTTGGCGGACATCAGATTTTACAGCATACATTTTGGACAGCTTATCTCGCACTTTCACTTGGAAGCGACGTTCCTTCAGATAAGATCGGACCATCACAAAAAGGGGTGCTGAGAGTAGCGCCTTGCATTACTCATTGTCGTCGAATGCCTGCAAGACTCGGCTTACCACTCTGTGGACTGTATTGTGCCATGACCAGATATAAAGCCGCATTGGTGGTCAGGCAGGGCTGTTTGATAGCCTATCAGCGCGGTAACTTGCGAGGCAAAAAGTCGGTAGGAGACTTATTGGTCGATACGAGTTTGGATGATACTCAGGCTTGCCAGGCTTGTGGATTATCGTAATTCTGGCTATCTTTCATGTGGTGGGAAAATAATGCATCCTCAACATAGCCATAGAGATTTACGTTGTGTAGAGGAGCCCTCATTGGCACAGCTTTTAGTGTTTTATAACATATATTGTCGTGTCCTGGGGCCTTGTTTGTGGACAGCTTCCTGACTGCGTCACCTACTTCCACAGGTCGAACAGCCTTAATCGGGAGGTGCAATTGGAGAAGAGTTTTGAGGGTATGAAGAACATTATACGTTTTAGAATTAAAAGAGGTTGCTTCTTCAAAAAGATTTATTTCTTCTTTGAAAAATTTCAGCTTGAAAGTATGTTACGATTTACGTATTTACATCTACAGACGTTTCGCGTAATATGCGCAAAGATGTTGACACAATAAATAACAATTTAATTGTAAATACATGTGTCTGAATGTATGTACTGTTAATTGTAAGATTTAATCAATCTGCGCTGCGCAGTTTGTACTCTTACGTGTGCGACGCGTTGTGCAAAAGTGTTTGTTGCTTAGTTTGTTTAAATCATTCATGTATGTACTGTATTTAATTATTGCTCATGCCATTTTGCGGAACGTGCTTATACGCAAATCAGCAAATACCGTCGTGCGAAAGCGGGGGCAGACGTCTTTTAATGGGCGAACTATTTGCTTATATTTTGTCTATACATAGTGTTTTTATCGCGCTCTTTCGTTCTCAATAAAATTTTCTGACCGGTGGCGCCCGCAAAAAAAAAAAAGGCCGCAAACAATGAAAGAAAGACAGATTAATATTAAACTCGTTAGAACCGAATTTTTGATACCCTTTATGTGCTATCTTAAAAATAGCGTCTTTATTTTATCACCCTTAAACCATAGGATAAAATGGTTTGTACAAATGTTTATACCAGTTCCCGTTATCAAATTTTTGAGTTTTTGTGCGCAAAATGCTTTGTTTTTTTAATTAAACTAAATACATATGTAAAAACTATATTTATCGGGCCCGCCAAATAATTTTTTTTTTTTTTAAATGCTATAAAATGATAAGAGATTTTTTCATATTTTTTTTTTAATTTGAAAGCTCAATCATTCTGGTTAATGATATATGATTCATATGGCTGCCACGGCTAGCCATGCAGTACCCAATACGGTCGGTCCAATTTTTGAGTACATTTTCGACTACGTGCAGCCCTAAGTCGGCTATGGTATCGCGAATGTTGTTCTTCAAAGTTTCAATTGTCTCTGGTTTGTTGGCGTAACACTTATCTTTGACGACTCCCCACAAATAATAGTCCAACGGTGTCAAATCGCAGCTCCTTGGTGACCAAACGACATCAGAATTTCGACTGATAATTCGATCTTCAAAAACAGTGCTCAAAAGATCGATTGTAACATTGGCTGTGTGACACGGAGCGCCATCCTGTTGAAACCAAATGTCACCAAGGTCCTCATCTTCAATTGTTGTTAACAAAAATTCACTTAACATGGCCCGATAGCGCTCACCATTGACTGTAACCGTCTCACCTGCTTCATTTTCAAAGAAAAATGGTCCAATGATGCCTTTCGACCAAAATCCACACCAAACAGTCACTCGTAATGGGTGCATCGGCAATTTTTCAGTTACGTGTGGGTTCTCCGTGCCCCAAATACGACAATTTTGCTTGTTGACATAACCACCAAGATGAAAATGAGCGTCATCTGAAAAGATGATTTTTTTTTTCACAAAATCAGCATCGATTTCAAGTCGATCGTGTACACAACCATATTTGTTCCGCGGAATAATAATACTAACTTCCTGTCAAATCCGTCCTGAGCTAAGTGTTGCCAGGCTCGGAATAACCGGTAGTTAAAAAAAAAACGTTAGATGGCGGACCCGATATTATTATTCATTCATTCATTCATCATATTAGACTTCGACACCCCATGAACAATCATGATGAAAATTGGAACATATGTACATTTTTAATGAAGTACGGTTTTATGGTTTAACTCGCCACTCGATAACGCTCCATCACATAAAATTCAACGAGCTATAAAAAAGTAAAAACAAGTTTCAGTAACTATTTAAAACAGATCTGTTACACGTGTATGTTAAGGGCATCGAAAGAAATAAGAACCACTGGAACTGAAACCACCGTGGTATGCTTAAGGGACACTTAGTATTACATATTTGTATTCAGTTTCGGCGTCTCTTTCTGGCATAAATTCAGACAGATTATATTGTATTGTAATTTTTTGTTTACACTTTGTTCCAATAAATATTTAGAAATATAAATAACAGGCAGAAGTAGGCGTGGCAGGCACCAACAAGAATAAATAAATAGAGTCTTTAAATATGCATATTTAGATTATATTATTCATTCTTCAGTTAACTTGCAGTTAATGAACACACTAACCACCCTTCCCTTAGGGTGTTGCCACTTACCATGCAAATCAACACCTTATTCTGAGTTATTGTATAAAACTATTTTGTTGTTGTTGTTTATTTAGCTAGAAATACTAATTTTGGGTTACATTACGTTAATCCTTATCATATCTTTCATTCAGGTCCAGTTCAGAGTTTTTGTATACAATTTTTTGTTACTGTTGTTTATTTAGCTGGAAACATTTTTTGTATCTTGCATGATTCCTAAAAAAATATTCCATAGCCCTCACACAAATCGTTAGAAATAGAGTGTCTCGTAGAGCAACACTCGACTGCAGCGTTCTTATTTTTTATGTACATTTAAAAGCCCGATAAACTCAAAATGGGTGTAGCGTATCAAAAGTATTAAAATTGACATTTGAAAAACTACGCAGTAGAAAATATTCACGCGTAGTTTTTTGATACATATGTATATATGAGTTCATATTTATATATACATACATACATATATACATAAAATTTTGTTTGCTTAACTTTTTACGTTTTAAAAGACCGGTTTACTGTGCCTTTTTCCATATGTACATGCACTTTGTTTGGATAAGATCTGAAGTAAACACACTGGTTATGGTACATTTTAGCAAAAAAAAATATAGTTTATTATTAATTTGTGCCGGCCGGTGTTTTTTTTTTTTTGCGGCAAATAAGCAGTTGTTTAGTTTTTTTTTATTCCAAAAACCTAACGCAATTATGAACTGTTTGGGTTGCACATGGCTTGGTTCAAGGCAACATTGGAACAGTTAATTACTTCCCAAGGTCACTGTAGCACAGTTCGATGACAAAGACTTTATTTAGATCTAGTCTCATTTAAACACTTGTTTAATGCCTTGTTCTGGTATCTTTTCTTAACACTTGCCAATGATGAATCATGCAAACAAATTATTGTTAAAATACATTTCGTCTTCCCGTACTTTGCATTATTCATCATTCACGGCAAAGTTGTCGAACACGTTGCCCATCATATCTCAAGGTAAACAGTTGAGATATAGTCAATTGATAAGGAACTTTCCCCTTTACCAAACATTATTAACACAATTATTTTTTTTTTAAATAAATTAATATGTTTATTGGAAGATTACTTTAGACAAATAATGATTTATAAAAAAAAAACACAACATCTTAAATAGTTAAACAATTTCCAATTTGTTGCCACAGTCAATATGACCGAGCGTGTTCTTTTAAAAACAGTATTTCCTTTTTTTCAGATCAGTTAAGTAGAACTAAACTTATTGATGACACTTAAGACTAGATATTAAATATATATGCATGAAATCAGAAAAAGTTCCATAGATGCACAGATGTGCCCAATTGACTACAAATATTGCATAACAGTGATGTGAGTGTGGACGTAAGAATACTTGAGTAGTGAGTGATTTATGTTTGTAGTGTCATTTAGTAGTTAAGGCAGCCGTTTTTTGGAATTGCTTGCCTTACAAAAACTTTTCCGGCTAATAGTAGCATCTGCAACTTATTTCTCCCTCCCGGTATCGACCCCCGATCATATGGCTAATTATTGTAAGCGGCAGGAATGGCAATTTAAATGATTATTGTCTACAATTCCAGCTGGAATTGTTCCTGATCCTCGATTTTCAGTGATTCGGTCTTTTTCACCAAATCAGCCGGCATCGGTACACACTTGCGGAAAGGTGTACGCGGAGTTCCACGCAACAGACAAGTGGGTATGTTGTTCGGCGGCGTCTGACTTAATGGAGAACCACGCAAATTCTTCATGAAAGCACGTTCGTATATCAGCTTAGTACCTGCAATTAAAAATTATGTAGAAATATTTAGCATGCTTTTCGAAATGAGCACTTTATCGCACACGAGTTAGTCGAGTCATGCAATAAAATTTCATCAGTTTAATGGACTTTTTCAGTCGATTAATATTGATGATGACATTTCCGTCTAGAATTGCAACTTACCACCGGGTGTCGTTGAATAGAGTGTACCACCGGGTGTGGATGAGTACACGTCCGGCATTTGAATTGGATCTGAAATCACAATCTTCTTAGTTTTCACCATCGTCGGCATGGCGTGGTAGACGGCTTGACGTGCTGTTGGTGATGCAGACATTTTGATGTTGTTTTTTTGTTTGTTCTTCAGTTAATTTTTGGTTTTAAATTAATTCGCTTTTAGCGTTAAATAGAAAATTTTATTTATCAATGTTTCTTCACTTTGTTTAGAATTTGTTAATATAGTTTAAACAAACTACTTTGTTTTGATTCTATATTAAATTATATTGCAACCGCTTCTACTACCAGTTTGAAAGCTGTGAACGTTTTGTTCGTTCAAAAAAAGTGACACGAGTATTTATACTGATGTGCTTCTTCTTCGTATTGTCACGTCACAATTCTGCCGCTCTCTCGCTCTTAATAGCTCTGCGTTTGCGTTGCGTTTTGTTTTGCACTCATTCATTCTAGCACACACCACACTCGTCTGTTTGTCTGTCGGCTGTTGTTGTTATTGTCGCGTGTGATAAAAATATTATGTATATTATATATTATTATGTTAATCAAATAACAAGAATGCAAAAGTTCACGACATCGAAATACCCTGCAAGTTTATAATATGAAATCTTCACACATTAAAATGAAGCGACAACAATAACCGAAATTGCTTAGCTACGAACATTGTTTCGGGCGCAGATACGAATCGTGAGCAGTACGCTGTCTATAATATGTATCATATCATGCCTTTTCAATACATTAAATTATATACAGGTATGTAACGATGATTGATATTGAATTAAAAATATATTCGTCTTAAAACGTATTCATTTTATTCAATTTATCTACTTACAGATAGGAAGTGTTCAAATATTACTACCCGCTTCTTTGCGGTTACATATAAGTGCTCAACGTAGTATACCCTCGTTTCTTTGGCTACAGGGCATAAGTATTGCGCATTGCATTCTCTTTCGTTTTCATTCTCTCGATCAAAAATTCATTAGAAATACAGTCATCTTGTTGTTGTTTTCTCTTTAGCGTGTTTTGCGTATTTTGTTGGAGATCTTCGTTATCACCCCCGCACATAGACGTTTTTTCATACTGGCTGCCTTGAAAGTTGTTGACTCGGCTTTAATCTTTCTTCGGCATTTCACTCAATTTGTTTTTTTTTTATTCTAAAAGGCTTTTGTTATAAACAACATGGAATTAGCTGTAAACAAATTTGAAAAATAGAATATAAAAAAAGACAAAAATATTAAACAAGCAATCAGACGACCGGCATATGTAACTAATTGCCCTTGCATATCGCTTGTTTTATTTTTCTCAGCCGTTTATTTTTTTCAGAATTTCCACCAAGTGTTTTGCAGTTTTATTCACCTTTTGCGCGAATTATTTAATCATCAATGTTTGTTCAGTTGTTTGTAAATGTGTTTATATACAAACATATCCAAGTAAACAAATATGCATGCTGAATTATTTGTTGCAATCTAAACTTGCAATTCGACTAAACTTGTAATTCGACTAAATAATTTAATTTTTTAAAAACACTAGACGAATAAGCAACTTAAAAAAGATATGCGTTCGAGACGCGGCAGTTAAGTTTAAACGTAGAATGCATTATATATGTATGTAAATGTTGCAAAATTTAAATATAATATGATAAAGTAGCCTTGTCTTCTTCCGACCTGTACTTTTATATTGAACAGAGTTACCATTTATACAAATTGCTCGAAAATGTAAGTACAAAATATTAGTTGAGTGTAATAATAGATAATAAATAATAATTTGCACAGAATTGATATCTCTGAACAGCCAAAAAATAATGGAATGTTATATGGTCATAAATTTTATTTTTGTATAGCAACATTAAATTTATATGTAGCTATATTATTTTTAAAATATAATTTGAAAGTAAACATATTAAATGAGAGGTCTGCATACTTTAAATTTCTGATTTGTGTATATAAAGTATAGAAAAATGCTGCAAAGTGAATGATTTTTGCTCGAAATTGCGCACAATTGCATTTGTGTAAAAATTTATAAATGTACATAGATATATCAATAATTTTTTAAACATTTTATAGAAATTGGCACTAAACGGTATGCCTTGTCTGAAAGATTATCCAAACTACATATGTATATACATATGTATGTATATCAAAACAAATAAGAAACACAAGCTAAACTGCAATTTTCTAGAAAAATAAAAATCGAATCTTATACCATATTTTTATTTTATAATTAAACAATAACAATTTTTTAGACTGCAGGGTTAAAAAACTGACTGTATTTTTCTTTCATTCAGATAACCCAAAGCATGCTGCGCACAATAGTAAACTCTGATTGCTGTATAAAACAAGAAGGCGGCTAACCTAATCTCCAGACTTGTATACAACCAAACATTTTTCGAAGGTTCATTCACTAGGAACTAAAAGAGAAGCTACTGGAAGAAAATTAATTCAATGTCTAAACTGCACACAGAAGTAACCAAAAGTTATTTCAAATTAGACTAATGCTTCGTGTGCTTAGATACATCTATGGAAGCTTCGTTTTTTTGAAGGTACTAGTTAGATATACACTGAAAGTTCAACAAACCCAATATAGCCTTTCACCTATACAAGGGTGCAGGGTATAAAAAGTGGAAAAGACAAAAATATATTAGCTGATGCAATAATCAAATCGTACAAACAACAAATGCGTCAAACCACTCGACTCGGTCAAGGAAAATTTGTCAAAATAATCAACAGATTCGATTCGCAGCATTTCAGAATGCTTACAACGCAAGAGAACTGCTGAGACAAACAGAGAAAATTGTGGATGCAAAAGCGAAAGAACGAGCTAATAAAAAAAGAGAGCTCACACCCCACGTGTTGCCGATCACTTGGTGTTTTGAAAAGAGGAAGTATGGGGCGGTGTAGAATGTTGCGATTTATGGGAACTCAGCCAGATAAATGTATAGAGAAGCGCGTGGCGGCAAACAGTTCAGCTTATTTTGAATGCGACGCAAATATGTACATATATATCTGGCGACACGTTTCTCCAAATGCGTGGGCGTTGTCCCTCACTGAGATGTTGATCTATTGTATACTCGTCTATTTCAATGAAAACGATTTGCCGGCAGATCCACTTTTTTCATTGAGTTTCTACGAATGTGTACGCGAATCAAATAAGATTATTTGCATGATTTTTTCGTGGATTAACCCGGCGCTATTTTATGTATTTAAAATCAGAAAAGGGTTTAAATTATGCTACCAAGATTTGTAGTTTGTGAGTACTTTTATTATTACACACAAAAAGAACCCCCATGGAACCTTAAACTTGTATTGGGGATATATGGTCCTATCTTGATCCGTTGTACGCTATCTAGTTGTCCGTTCTGGGCATATACATAAGTAATAATTTATAATGATTAACGTTAAATAAAATTTGGCTAAATAAAAAAGTGTATACTAATCAAAAACATATACATATACTTTATGAGGTCTGCCTCGCTCACCTTCTGCCTGTTACATACATTTCCACAAACTTAATATACTCTACTCCTCTCTGGGTATAGGGTACGAAAAAACTAATTGGGTTAGTGGAAATCCTAGCTAAAATGAATTGTGAGTAGTCTGGTCCATCGAATAGCCTACTTTTTGTGTAATTATTAAATTTGTTATTTTGAAAATATAATTGAATAAATATAATTAAAATATTAAACATATTTACAAACGCATACACGCAAACATACATTTCAACATAAAAGAATAAACTGATAAAAAATGCTGCGTAGCTACGCTCTCTCCTTCCCTAACAAAGCATTAATGTAATACAGCACGTAGCCCAAATTTTCGGCGCTACGTGCGACTTGTCATGTTTCCCAATTTCAGACTTTTCTCGCTTCTCATTTTGAATTTTTCGCCTGTAAATTATCCCTTCATTGAGAAAACCTGTCCATTGAAGGGCTTGTTTGTTCCTGCGCAGTGCTGCACTTTTCTATTGCGTTATAAAATTTTCTACCGTCAAACAATGCGACTCGACCGGATTGGACCGGCAGAGCAGAACGTTGAATAAATTGCGTCTTTGGAAATTTCATCTATGCGTGAATACTTACATACGCACACACATGCATAAATACTTTGTCATCAACGCATAATATCTGAATTATTTTGTTCTTCAATTTTGGGCTCAGCTGCACTTTTAAATTTCAGTGAAAAGCTTTTCAAGCTGACGTACATATAGGAACATAGATAGTAAAGCTTATCTATAAACGCGCTAGTCTGGAAACTCGACAGATACTCATACTCATGTTGTTATTGTTGTCAAATTCTTTGGCTCATGACTCACAATTCTTTGAAGAAATGTTCTGAAAATGCATATCAGAAGATTGTATAGATGAGTGCGCTAAGTAAAAGTAGACTAATTACTTCTGGGTTGTCCCATGAGCAAAGTGATTTTTTTCACTTAAATTTAATGATGTCATAGTCGTACCGCCGCACGTAAGAGAAATTTATATTTTGTAGAAAAAGTATGAAAAATAAAACTGCAGACGGCTTCGTCTGCGCTTCGCTAGTTTTTTTAATAATTGTGAAATATTTATGGCTTTAACTAAAACTCCGCCAATCACTAAAAGTACTACTCTTAAGCTGAAAAAAGAACAGTTAGTTGCTATTGGGCATTCGGAAAATTTGATCCTCAAGATTGTAAAGAAGAAGAGTGCCATGCTTATAGTATTGTGTTGTCAGATTGTAGAACGGCCCAAGCTGACAACGTCCTCTAGGACAAGTATCTCTTAGGTAGCCTTTAACCACCCGTTCGTAGTTCAGCTAACTGGCAACAAGGCGACAAACACCCCGTTGATTAGGGATTAGTGTGCTGGGCTTGGTATCCGAACCGTAAAAAGAAAATCATGTCCATAAAAACGAAAAGGAAGCCTAGGATAAGCCCCCCGCAAACAATATAAGGACCACGATTTAAGGATATGCACCTGGAATGTCCGCACCCTTAACTGGGATGGTGCAAGTATCCAGCTGGTTGATGTCCTCGAAAAATTCAAGGCTGACATCACTTGTCTAAAAAAGTGTTCTGTGACATCTACTATAGCTGCCTTGGGAATAAGCACGAATTTGCATGCGGTTTCGTGGTAAGTAGGAAACTACGTAGCCTCGTCTCCAGATTCTCGCCTGTGGACGAGCGTCTAGCCGCGACACGCATCAAGCCTAAATATTTTAATATAAGCGTGAATTGTGCGCACGCCCCGACGGAATAGAAGGACGATGATGCTAAAGCTGAGTACTATGAGCGCTTGGAACGTCTGTACGAGCGCTGTTTCAAACACGATGTCAGAAGGGAAGGATGGAATCTTTGGCTCAAACGTCGAAAAAATTAGCCTTCACTGCACTACCTCCAATAATGGAGAGAGGCTTATCGATTTCGCCGCAGGCCGAAACGTGGTTGTTAGCAGCACCAGATTTCAACACCTCAATATCCACAAGGCTACATGGCTGAATCCCGATCAAATTACACGCAACCATATTGATCATGTTTCGATTGACGGAAGCTACGTATCGAACGTGTTAGACGTGCGAACGTTACGAGGTCCCAACATCGACTCAGACTACTATCTTATCGCAGCCAAGGAACGCACTATGCTGCACGTCCCAACGGTCAACAAAAGCTAGACAGCGGCAAGCTGCAATCAGAATAGACCACCGAACGCTTCTCAAACACGCTCTCCCGACTGCTCCGTGAAACCACCACGTCTTCTCGATATATATGTGAGCAGTAGAAACATATCAACCGCTTCATAGATAAGGCTGCCACTCAGGTCATTGGATATACAAAACCTGAGACTAATTCGTGGTAAGACGAGGAGTGTCTCAATGCTATTGCAGAGAAAAACGACTTCTATCAGCAAATTCTGTAGAACGGAGAGAGGAGAAACGCCTTTTCAGTCGCAATATTCTATCAAGGTTGATTCGGTTATCAAAATGCTGAAAAAAAATCGCTTCAGGCACTGGCGGCGGCGAAGAGTTTATAAGGAGTACGCAACAACTTTTATGCAAGATATGGTTCGATAAACGGATACCCAATGACTGAAATCTCAGTGTTCTCTGTCCTTTCTTTAAGTAAGGAGACCCCGCTGCTTACGCCAAATAAGTCTTCTTTCCATCGGATAAAAGATTCTGTTGCGCATTACGACTAATCCTGGAAAAGTCACACACCATCGATTTGTCGATTAAAAATCGCTTTCGACACGCTCATATGAACGGCAAAGCTCGTTCGTCTTTGGATGATTACGCTATCAAACACACTAAGCGTTGTCAGGATAGCAAAGAACCTTTTCAAACCCTTTGATATCAAGAGAGCATTCAAGCAGGATGCGCTGTCGTGCTATTTTTCAATCTACTGATGGAATACATCCTACGCAAAAATCCGTACAATGCCCGGATCATGGGTCTTGCGGTGAATGAGGGCAAGACGAAGTACGTGGTGTCTTCTAGCACGCCGGACGGTCAGTGACGATGGATATTTTTAACTTCAAAGTTATAGAAAACTTCGTCTATCTTGGACCCGAAAGGACTATCAACAACAACGTCAGCCTGCAAATCACCCGAATGATGCCTTACACATAGATGCTATTTTGGGCTCTGCAAGCAATTTAGAAGTAAATCCCTCTCTCGAAAGACGAAAATCAATATCTATAAGACGCTGATACTCCCGGTCCTACTGTATGGCGCAGAGGCATGGACTGTGGTTGAGTTAGACGAAACCGCCATGGAAGCCTTTGAGTGGAAGGTTCTGTCTGAGCCGCTAGCTATATGATCTATTCGATGAAGTTGAGACATAATCCAGCTCAAAAACTCTAGCGGCTGCACTTGGCCAGTCAACTCATTCGAATGGATGAAAGATTGGAAGAAAGATTATTGGACCAGGTATGGAGATATCTCAGCATACTTGGCATTGAAAGCAACTGGCGCCAGCACGCACAAGACTACAACAGCTGGAGCGCCTTCCTGAATGCTGATATGACCGATTTACGTTTGAAGGCCATCTAAGGAAGTAAGTAATCAAACGAAGTTTTATTAGTCCACCCTTAAATTAATTAAAACATTTCTTATTGTATTGTCTTAACCTCCAATCTCTCCAATTTCTAACGGGTTTTGGAACTATCCAATGTTTATCTTTGGTTTACGATCTTCCGTTGCAAAATTAAAGGTTTTGTGTGCAACAGCATTTATCAATCAATTATAACCTTCTTATTTAGTATAAAACTATTACATGAAGTTGCATTAAATATTTTTATGAGTATGTAATCTTTCTAAAATATTTAACAAATCTAATTAGTATATAGATGTATCTTTAAGTAACAATTTGTTTGTGAATGAATATTCATTCGGTCTCGTACTACTTATTTATTTTGTAAACATTTTCAGCGATTGTTGTTTTGTGGATGACCCACATTTTGGCAGCACCGACCAAAAAATATTTAAATACTTTATATTATTCTCAGTGGCGTTTTGTTTATTGAACATTTTATCTTGTTTTTGTTTTCTTGTTTTAAGATACACTAGAACGGATCACGCGCTGTGCGTCAATTTCTAACGTTGATGTTGGTGATTTTTCAGCGAAAGCATTGCTTTGGTCCATTTGGTATGTATTAATGGATACGTGACTATTGTGAAGTAGATACATCAATATGTAGTTAAAAAACTTTTATTGCATTCAGTGACCTCCAAAAACGAAGTGTACAAATATGTATGAAAACCTGCTCGAATGAAAAAATTCGAATACATTTTGAAAATATGTTTTCATATTGAAACAGTTTTGGTTTTTTATTTTTCTTTTGGATAAAGATGCAAGATTTATATAAAATTACATCAGCAAATTGTCAAATGTTTGATAACGAGAAAACTTTTAACAATGTTAGAAAACGGTAACTTTGTTGGAGGCAAAATATACCCCAAAAGGTTTGTGGAACATGACCAGTAATGTATGTGAAGAGTTCATCCATACGATGAACACTTTATGTATCAATACATCTTTTTATATCTTGATTTGAAGTCAGCTTCAGATATATATTTGTCTTTCGAAGTATATATATGAGTTGAAGATCAATATACTAGTTTAAACCAAGTTGTCCAAGTTCGACAAATGATCTCCACATTTTGAATGTCATGACTCTTCAGTTGTTTGTCGTTCAACTTCCGAAAATCCATACCCAATACTTTCTTCTTCACGACATTCTCGTCAAATCCTTTTTTATGCATCACCCAGATGCGATTATTGCACTTCGATGGCCAAAGGCGCAACTCCGACAGGGTAAGAATACAACTTAGCATAGGTGGAGTGCTCTTTCCCGGCGCAAATGTTGCTTCTAAATTGGCGCTGTCGGGTAGCGCCCTATTCGAATATGTCCAAAGACCGCACTATAGCACTCGCATTATAACAGCATGAAATAAAATCGGTCTGTATTAGCAAGTGTCCTCATTTCTGCTGGCGAGAAGAAATAGGTTTTACTATGTCAAAGTCTTGCTCTATAAGTTTCTTCTTTAAAGTAGTTGAGTCGATTAAACAAATCCATCCCTATAATACCAACAAATGATGTTAGATCCGATAAAAACTTAAAGCCAGAGTTTACTCTAAATAAATTGACTTTGGACTTGTTGGATATATTTATAAGATAATTGACCTCCTTAAGATACTTAAGATCTAAAATATAATTTATCAAAGCTCCTGAGCTCGTAGTGTTCTTAAAACATAGAGTAGGAGCGACCTTCCGCTAATAAGTTCATATCATCTAACTTGATTGACCCAGCTACTGCTTTATTCATTTCCCCATAAATAGAACCAATTGAGGAATAAGTTTCTCCTAATTTGTGTGGATATCTCTTTGGATCTTTGTTCCTGTTATGACGGTGAGATATAGCATTTTTATTAATTTTTCGAAGTTGGAAAAATGTTGAAAAAATGTAGAATTGAATCACAAAACAGTGTTATTTTTTTTAAATTTTCATAGAATCACTGTGACTGAGTTTTGGCAGGCTGGAGGTCGTATTTGGGAGATGCGGCAATTGCAGATTTGCATTCATTGGGAAATGGACAACAATGATTCTTGTGCTCAAGCAACTCACAACGTCTTTTTGGGTAGTTTCTGAACAGCCGTACGGAGGTGAGGTAACCGTGAGAAGGCGACAAACACCCCTCTTGATAACACCTACTACCGTAAAAAAAAAATCAAAAAACAAAAGGGAAGCCTCGGATGGAAACCTCGGATGGAAATAATGACGACCGCCGCATTCTTAGAAGGGTTGGTGCAAATATTCAGCTGGTTGATGTCCTTGAAAGCTGTAAGGCTGACATCACTACAATCCAGGAAATACGGAAGAAATGAATCTTTGGCCGTCGGAAATTTAGCCTTCACGACACTACCTTTAAAAATGGAGAACGGATAAACGACTTTGCCTCGGAATATGGTACTTAACAGCACCATATTTCAACACCTCCACATTCTCAAGGCAACGTGGCTAAGTCCTGATCAAATTACACGTAACAAAATTGATCATGTTAAGATTGAACGTTACGTGGTCCCAATATCGACTCGGGCAGCTACTTTGTCGCAACTAAGGAACGCACTAGATTCAGCATGGTGCACGCCCCACGTCCCAACATGGAAGGAAAGCCAGACGTCGACAAGCTGCAATCGCAACATGCCGCCGAAGCTTTCTAAAACACACTCTCCCGACTGATCCGGGAACATCTCTTCTCAGGATATATGTGACCTGTGGAAACATATCACTCGCTCCATGGATAGGGCTGCCAAAACCTGTGACTAATACTTGATACGAGTGTGGTTATGCTACTGCAGAGAAGAATCCCTCCATCAGGGTACTCTGCAAACGGGAGCTGTTAGAGTGATATCGAGAGAAACGGAGAGAGAATAAACGCCTTTTCAGACGCAAGCAAAAAGGAGCACTAAAGGCGTGAGTTTGAGGATGTTAAAAGGTAATGTGAAAGAATTGAAGATAGAAAGTTTATTTAAAGGTCATGCCGAAGGTTGTAAACCCTTAGTAACTTCTGTAAAGACGAAAGTGGAAATCTGGTTACAGATGCACAGGAATCACTTAGATTACGAAGTCATTTTCCAACCTACTAGAGTACGATGAAGCGCACAATACCGCCTATAAAGAAATTACATCGGAATCATTAGTAAATGATGACACCGGACATAAAGAGGTCGATTCGGTTATTAAACAGCTGATAAATATTAAAGCAACAAGCTCTGATCGGATGCCAGATGAGCTATTCAAGGCCAGCAGTGAAGAGTTGGTTAGCAGTATGCACCAACTTTTATGCAAGATATGGACCCCTCTGTTTGCAACAACTAGATACCGTGGAATATGTGTCCTTTCCATCGGATATAAGATTCTGTTGCGCGTATAGTATAATAGGCTGAAGCCATATACGGATTTATTGGTAGAACTATATAAGTGTGGCTTCAGACCAAAATGGTCGAGCAGTGACCAAATATTCACATTACGACAAATCTTGGAAAAGACCCGTGAGTTTAACAAAGACACTCACCACCTATTTGTCTACTATGAAGCCGCTTTCGAAACGCTGAAACGAATGTAGTTTCCCGACGCCCTGTCTGGACTACGTATCCCGGCAAACATCGTTCGTTTTTGCATGATAACGCTATCACACACGCGTTCTGAGGGTAGGGAAGAATCTCCTGTAACCCTTTGATACCAAGGGAGGTTTCAGGAATGGAAATGCGCTGTCGTGGAATTTTTTCAATCTGCTGATTGATGAAATACATCATGCGCCAGTGGGGCTCTACGCCATCACGGGATCATCGCGTCTTGGACGGTCAGTGACGATGGAGAATTTCAACTTTAATGTTGTAAAAAACTTCGTCTATCTGGATCCGAAATGACCAACAACAAAAGCGTCAGCCTGGAGATGAGAGGAAGAATCACGCTTGCAAATATATGCTTTTTTGGGCTGAGCAAGAAAAAAAAGAAGTTAAGCCCTCTTCGTGTTAGAATGCTTTGAGAGAAAGATTCTCCGCCGGATTTTTGGTCTTATTAGAGTAGGCGACAAGTTTAGGTGCCGTATGAACCGAGAGCTGTATGAGCGATTCGATAATATTAAAATAATCCAGCGCATAAAATTCCAGCGGCTGCACTGGGCTGGTCACCTCATTCGAATGAATAGAAGAGCTTCAGAACGCATGGTTTACATGGGAGGCTCAAGTTTGGTCAAAATCGGTACGGCAGTCCCCCGCGTCCACGTTCAGATACATTTTCAACATGCCGTCGCCCAAGAATTCCTTGAAAAAAAGTGCAGCGTAGAAAGTCTGTTAACTCTGATGGCTGCAGCTAACAAAACAGTTAAAAATGTCAACAAACCAACCAAATCAACTGATCAACGACCTGGAAGGATCGATTGGCTATGCCAAAAATTCGGACTGGATGCATAAGCCGAATTCGTAAAATTCATAGAACATTTCATCGTGAAGAGCCTCTCATCGACGGCACACCTTTTTTGTTGCTTCGGAGAATGTATAGATACGGAGAATGAAGATAAACGGATCAATAAATGGCACGCATTAGTAACCATTTTCATCATAAAAGGATACTTCTTTCCAAATAGGTCAAGGACTTAAACAAGTATATATGTACATAGAAAAATGTACCATTAAATTCGAATTGTATTGTCAAGTCTATAAACAAGTTTCATCAAATTTAAATGTAACAAGTATGCTGCAGTACACAACTTTAAAATATCCTTCGAAGAAATTCAAATTTGATGGCTCTAGCAATGTTCACAAGAATATAGCTACATAGAACCCACTTTTGATGTTGATATAGATTTTACACTCTGCCTGTATATACATTTGCAAATGTACTTCAGGGCATTTGAAGAATCGTCATAAAGTTACGTTAAAAAATTTGAATTTTTTTGCATACGGAACTGACACTTATAACGTCACTTAATGTTAATACAAAGGGTATAAATATAGGATATGTATACATAGCACTGCAACTGTATCTGAATCTTTATTTGCTATAAATTGCGCCAATAAAATTTATAAACCTTCAGAGAGTACGACGAACTCTTTTATATATGTACGAGTATGGATGTATGAACAGATTTCTTGCCTCTCGCTATCATTTCTTCCGATTTTTTTAGTTCTTTGAACTTGTCCGAGTAGTCGCCGCGACGACGCTTTATCAAAGAGAAGAGCACATGGCGCGGTACTCAGATTTGTTAATAACCTAGCGAACAGAGCAGAGCAGCGGCGTTACTTGAGAAAGCGCGTTCGGTAGAATTACCCGAAAAGCCATCGACTCATTGGAATTTTGTCAGATAGCATCGAACGATCCATTGGTTTAGTCTTATTTGATGTGCGCATATTTCTGAGAAATAATAATGATTTGAATTATACTCGTACATTCTCAAATAGGGGAGTCAATTTTATTGTACACAAGTATGTTGGAACATTTTTTTAATTGTCTAATGATTGCTAATGTGTTTCATCCAATCCATCAAAGAACTTGTCCAGCTGCTCATTATTGATCTGACCAAATTGCCAACGTTGGCGTTCATTGGATGCATCGCAATTATTTGTTACGACATGCGGTTCCTCTTCGGTGTCCGATACAATCGCCTCCAAGCATTTTGATCCATGTATACCATGTACAAGCCATTTATTGCTTCGATTATAGTACCAAAATTGATTACCGCCAGAATTGTGACACGACCAGATCCAGACTGTTGCATTTGCCAATGACTCCTGCACGTCCAAACAGTCTGAGCGTTGATACAGTCGCAAATCTCGATCTGCCGTAAGAGACCAAAATTGGTTGGGCTGTGGATTCGTTAGATTTGAAGCGCACTCATATAGACCCACAGCATGATTATTGCCCTTGCCCAATGTGTCCAGACAGTACTTGGAATATGCAAGACTTTGCACTGCACCCTGCGCGTAGTTGGGTGGCTCAACGGGCGGGAATTTTTTCAAAAAATCGTGCGCAATGACGTTCATGAACCAATGAAATGATTTGCATTTGAGACGTTCCCGAATTGCGAGTTGATTTGTCATGTTACCCGCATCGATGGTATGGTAAGTAGGATCACGGTCATAAACATATTGTTTGTATTCATCCATCCACACCTCGGCGACGCGTTTATGGTTCTATGGAAAAAAAATATAAAAGTATCAATAAAACAGATGCAAATTTAATATCATTCAGTATTCTTACCCGCATTACAAAATTATAATTTCGCGGACTAGGTCGCGCTTCCATTGGGCCGCGGAATATGTGCGCTACTCGTGAACAAGGTATATCGAGCAACATACCGCCACACATCCATATCTTGAAACTAAGCTCGTACTGCTCACCGCCCCAGATATCCAGCTCTTCATCGTAGCCACCCAGGTCCCAGAAAAATGTTCTAGAGATGGCAAATATTCCACCCATCATTACTGGACTTCGGAATGGTAGCGATTTGTCAATGCTATCCTCGGGAAGCACAGGCAGTTGCTTGTAAAGGAAGCGCCAGTCAAACCCACCACGCGAACCTTCCTGATAGCCCCCGTTATACGCAAAGTTATTGTAGTCGATAATGTCGATGATGGGACAGGTACAAATCTTTCTGTTGATTGCAATGGGCTCGAGCAACGGCGGTAGCCAATTGTGGTTAACCTCGATGTGTGAATCAAAAAATACCAAAACATCGGCCGTAGCAACCTTTGCACCTTCCAAGCGAGCACCAATCAGACCCAGCCGTGTTGGATTGCGCACAAGTTTTACAAGACCAGGTTCCCAGTTAACAGCAATGAAATCGTCTAATTGATCTTTCAGTTCTTCACGCTCGCTACCATCGTCAACAAGTATGATCTCTTTGAGTAATTCGGTGGGAGAGCGGTTTAAAGTGCTGTATATGGTACGCAAAAGTGTGCTAAAGTGTTCGTTGAAGAATATCACCACAACGCTGACAGTGGGTAATTTGGCGAGGTACTCACGTGTGCGGCAGCTGTGGGAGAATGAAACAATAACAGGAGTTTTGAAATAAACTGGCCTGGTACTTACACTTCTTTGCGCACATCCGGCACAGAGCGATTTACAGAAATCATATCGGACAGCAAACCATTGAAACCATTTTTCTTAAATAATCTGTCCTCCAGCTCTTTTTCAACATCTCCAACACTTGCAGGCTGGCCGTGTTCACCTAGTCCAACTCGTTTTTTTTCCAGTTCCATAGCCTCATAATCGTGCCAGTCTTTCTTAGCGGCGTTTGGTGTGGGCAGCTGAAATTGTGCGTCATCGTCGACATTAAGCAAGGATTCCAGATCTACCTCAACCAGGGGTTTTACTTCCAGTGGCAAATTGCGTGGTTGATAAGGCGGTCGTGGTCTACGTGGCGTTACTACTGGCACCAGTTGGCTAAAAGGCTGCGTCGTCGGATCGCCATTGAAATCGAGATCTTCTTCCTTTGTAGTTTTATCGCCGCCCAAGCGTTTCTCTACTATCATGGTTGTGACTAGAGAAATGAAGGCGATTGTCATTATAAAAAATGCGATTTTTCGCACCAATCGCTTTACGTAGCGCTTCTTCATTCTACGATCTGAACTCGAAACCAGGGGAATTTGACTGCGCTAATTGTCGCCTATTGATGTGTGACTATGATACAACTCCGGACATATTTCATAATTGAGAGTGCTTTCCGTTGTGATAGTTAAAAAGACAAGATACACGAACAATGGCGCGGTGATAAGAAAATGAATGTTATCTCGACTGCAAGTTGTGAGAAAATCTAGAGATCACAATATTGCTTTTGATTTCAGTATCGATAAATGTGGCCGAGATATTTCTTCCACTACATTTTATTTGCGACTAATTGTGTATCAGCGTAAAATTCCATAACATTGCGAGTGAACCGCAAACAAAAAACTAAAATTAAACTAAAAGTTTAATTTCTTTCTTGTGGGCAGACTGTCATTATATAGCTGCAATAACGTCGAGGATAAACAAGCTGGAAAAAAATATAATTAAAAATTAATAACGAATATAATGTTCGGTATTATCGGTAGAAGCGAAAGTGGTGCTAATAATACATCAGCTCCTTTAATCGATATACAATTTATGCAATATTAAATTTTATTATTGAAACTTAATGTGTACTACACCTTGTACCCACCATCCCCCCTTGGACACACCCTTGTGTAAACTAGTTCCAGATTTTAATGTTGCCAAGGTCATTGCAACACTTGACCGGTATTTCCCTATTACGTATTCCAGTAATCCAAAAGAATCTTTCTCTGAAAGACTCGCAAAGCCTTTTCCTTTGAAATCATCAGGGTCAATGTTTCTACATCACGACCGGGATTTTCAGCGTTTTGTGTGCTCAACTTCTAATTTGCTGGCTGAGCCTAAAGCAGCATCTATTAGCTAGCGTGATTTTTCGCCTCATATCCAGGCTGATTAGTTTTGTACCCAGATAACAAAGGGATCGTTTGCAGAAGGTCACATTGTGAGAAAAGTTGTTGACTGCCATTCACTTGGCCATGACCAACAATGATTCTTATGCAAACGGCCCAAGCAGCACGCAACCTCTGAACAGCTTTTCAGAGGTGAGCTAACTGTAAGAAGGCAACAAACACACTCCCCCCTTAATTTGGTGTTGTTGAGCTGGCCACCGTAAAAAAAATCCACCCAAATAAAACAAAAAGAAAGCGAAGGATAAAACCATATGATGACGAACCCCGCAAACGATATGCGGAATATCCGTATGCTTAATAGAAATACTGCAAATATCCAGCTGGTTACTGTCCTCGAAAGATACAAAGCTGACATCACTGTAATCTAAAAAAGCATCCTGTGACATCTACTATATTACCGCCGAAGCTTTTTCAAACAAGCTCTCCCGACTACGTCTTTTCAAGATATATGTGAGCAGTGGAAACAGTTCACCCGCTCGGGAACTCTGAAACGGAGAGAGGAGAAACGCCTTTTCAGAAGCAATAAGAAGGAGCTAGAAAGGCGTGAGTTTGAGGATGTTGAGATGTTATGTGAAAAAAATGAAGCTCGACAATTTTTTCAAAAAGCTGAAAAAAAACAAAGCGGCAGGCTTCGATTGGCGACCAGCTAAGTTATTCAAGAACGGCGGTGAAAATGATATTGATTTCATAGGTACACAAGAATGGCGGGTCAGAAAGGCGTTTTCGGTGATTGAAATTCCAGCGGCTGTACTGGGCTGGTCACCTCATTCGAATGGATGAAAGGGCGTCAGCACGCATGGTTTACATGGGGGTCTCAAATTTGATTGGAGGGCGCCAAAATAGAGTTGGAATGACCATGTATAGAGAGATCTCTCCATACTAGGCAAAAGACTACAGAAGCTGGTGCGTCTTCCTGAACGCGGCCATGGCCGATTAAAAATGTGTTGTCTATTTAAAATATGCGACATATTTCATACTCAACAGAAGAAACACAAATTACACATACCTCAGCAAGTAGTACATATGCTAATAATACTTGCAAAACAAAAATTTAGTGGAACATTGGGTAGTGGTACTTCCATTAGTGAACAAGTCTCAGTATGTTTCCAGAAGAAATGGAAGCATCTACTCGTTCAAACTTTTTCATTTTGAAAAGGTTAAAGTAAATATTTAATATGATACATTAAAAGCGAATTTAAAAGTTGGCAAAAAAAGGAATGCCTGTTATCGAAATAAATAAATGGTTCTGTTAGCTATCTTGAAAGTGATTTACAATCAGTTATTTATACATCTGTACCTGTGATGTATAAATAACTGATAGTTGTACCCGGCACGCTTTGCTGCGCCCAGTAAAAATTATTTTCATTACACAATATATTCTCCTCCTACTCGACTCCAAGCGATTCTCTACTTCTTCCAGCAAGATTCAAAACCGATAAATCAAATAACTTTTTATATCTTTAAAACTATGAAACTTTATTCTCTTTTTTTAACTTGATTACTTCAACCGATCCCTTTAACATGTATACCAAATTTCATCCATGTAATTCAAATGGATGCAAATTTTTTTGTATGGGATGGATGCAGAGATATATTAAATTTTTTATATCTTTCTTATGGGGGGTGGCATATAGCCCCCTCCGATTTTGACCAAACTTAACACGATTACTTTTCCCGATCCCATTAACATGTGTAATAAATTTCGTCCCCGTACCTAAGATGGATGCAAAGATATAGAATTTTGTTTATCGCTTGTATGGGGAGTGGGGCACAGCACCCTCCGATTTCGACCAAACTTTACTCGAACACTCTCCTGAATGAACTGAAGATCGTCTTCGAATTTCAGCTCAATCGGTTGGATGATTTAGCTTCCTATAAGGAACATCCATACATACATAGATATATACAAGATTCATTTTTATATACATACTAGCTGTACCCGGCACGCTTTGCTGCGCCCAGTAAAAATTATTTTTATTACACAATATATATATTTTATATTTTTTAAACTATGAAACTTTATTCTCTTTTCTTAACTTGATTACTTCATCCGATCCCATTAATATGTACACCAAATTTCATCCATGTACTTCAAATGGATGCAAAGGTATGTTGAATTTTGTTTGTCGCTTGTATGGGGGTAGGGCACAGCCCCCTTCTATTTTGACCAACTTAACACGATTACTTTTCACGATCCCATTAACATGTGTAATAAATTTCGTTCCGTACCTCAAATGGATGCAAAGATATGTTGAATTTTATTTATCATTTGTATGGGGGTGGGGCACAGCCCCCTCCCATTTTGTCGAGCCTTAACACGATTACTTTTCCCGATCCTATTATCATGTGTAATAAATTCCGTCCCCGTACCTTAGATGGATGCAAAGATATGATGAATTTTGTTTATCGCTTGTATGGGGGATGGGGCATAGCCCCCTCCGATATTGACCAAACGTAACACTATTACTTTTCCCGATCCCATTAACATGTGTAATAAATTTCGTCCCCGTACATCAGATGGATGCAAAGATATGATGAATTTTGTTTATCGCTTGTATGGGGGGTGGGGAATAGCCCCCTCCAATATTAACCAAACGTAACACAAATACTTTTCCCGATCCCATTAACATGTGTAATAAATTTCGTCCCCGTACCTCAGTTGGATGCAAAGATATGTTGAATTTTGTTTAGCGCTTGTATGGGGGAGGGGGGGCGTCATAGACCCCTCCGATATTGACCAAATGTAACACAATTACTTTTCTCGATCCCAATAACATGTGTAATAAATTTCGTCCCCGCACCTCAGAAGGATGCAAAGATATGATGAATTTTGTTAGTATGGGGGGTGGGGCACAGCCCCCTCCGATTTTGAGCCAACCTTTACTCGAACACTCTCCTGAATGAACTGAAGATCGTCTGTGAATTTCAGCTCAATCGATTTGATGGTTTTGCTTCCTATAAGGAACATACATACATAGATATATACAAGATTCATTTTTAGGCCCTGTACCGAAGGTACAAGAGCCTATTGGGTTTGTGCAAATGTATGTAACAGGTAGAAATAATGGTCGGAGACCCCCCAAAGTTACCCCCATTATGGTCAGGAGTGATAGAGGAGTCGATATAGACATGTCCGTCTGTCCGTCCGTCCGTCCGTATGAACGAAAGGATCTCGGAAACGGTAATAGATAGAGACTTCGTGTTTTTTGCATTCGACTAGGACTGCTCCGGAATTTCACAAGTTTATTTTAAAAACTTGACCATTACAAATATTTAGACAAACTTAAAATCGCTTTCAATATCTTTAATATTTTATCTTACATCTTGTATTATAAAACCCTTATACGAAGCCTCAACCGATTGAGCTAAAATTCACAGACGAACATCAGTTAGGCCAGGAAATGAATCCTGTCTTATTTGCTTAAATCGGTGTGGTCTATGCCTCACCTACTATATAAGTGATAAACAAAATCCAAACACATCGTTGCATCCATTTGAAGCACAGAGATGTAGTTTGTTGTATATAATAATGAAATCGGGAGAAGTAAGCCTGTTCAGTTTGGTCAAAATCGGAGAGGGCTATTCCCAACCATATATAAAAGCGATAAACCAAATTTAACATATCTTTGCTAAATGAGGTATAGAAATTAAATTTGGTGTATATGCTAATGGGAGAAGTATTTCTGTTAAGTTTGGTCGAAATCGGAAGTGGCTATTCCAAACCCCCATAAAAGCGATAAACGAAATTTAACATATCATGCATAAATTTGATGTTCAGGGATGAAATTTGTTTCCCATGTCAATGTGATCATGAGAAGTAATCCTGTAAAGATTGGTCAAAATCGTAGGGGCTATGCTTGACCATTTATATAAGCGATAAATAATATTTGTCATACCCTTGCAATTATTTGAAGAACAGGGATGATATTCTTATGCATGTTATTAGAATCGCGAGAAGTCAGAATAAAGTAAATTTTTGGTCCAAGTCGGAAGGGCGATGAATAGCCCTTATATATTATAAACGTTTGTGGTACAGGCACACATACACAGGCACAGCATTCATTATGACAATAGTTTTTACTGATCGCAGCAAAACGTGCCGGGTACACCTAATATTCAATAATCAATAATTACCATTCAGCTACTACCATGTGACGTATTCCAACGCCTACGATTGCTCCTGTTGGCGACAAGTCATTTAGATATACCGCAGATTGTTAGTCAGTGCCTATTATTTTGCAACTAGCCATTCGCACCAGGATACATTGTCAGATTGATTCCAAGTAGACGTATAACCATTGTCAGTTTTATGACAGCGCTTTAAAAGAAAATATATGTTTAATTGAAAATGTCTTATTTGTTTAATTTTTAGTTTTACCTGTATTTGTCACTCCAAATGCTTGAGCAGTTTAAATTTCTTCATGCGTTTGCTGAATCCGAGAGTGAATGGCGAAACCATTTGGAATGAATAAACCGCTAACACAGACATATTAGAACGCTAATTGGACCCAACGATAAAAACGAATCTAAATTCTGTTTTTTCTTTTTTGTTTTGTGGATCGTGGAGCCAGTTGATTTATTAATAGGGTTGTCTATCAACATTTTTAAAATGTCCAGAAGATAATACGATATTTTTACCGAGTCGATATTTGTAATATCGATATTTCGTGATATATATTATTATAATAATCGTTTTATACGATGGCGTTATTGATGAAAACATTTCATAAAATGCCAAAATTTGTTCGTAAATATTTTTCTATTTCATGTATTTCTTCCGTCGTTGCCACCTTAAAAATTCGATATTGTGTGGCAAATTTGAAATATATATGGCACTTTATTAGCGAAAAATTTGAATTTGTGCTGATTTTGTTTTGTTTTTATTTTCGAATAGCACGAAATCATCAAACGATTTGGACAAAATCAGTATTGTGCAGCTGTATTTGTATATGTCAAGCAAGTCTTCGATCGAGTTTGGCACAAAGGCCTTCTTTATAAAATAAGGCAGTTATTACCTGCTCCTCAGTTCCATTTCCTTCGATCTTACATAACGGTTACCGAGTCGATTTTAATAATATTCTCATACGCATGTGCAATGAAGTAAAATATCTGGGCATGATTTTAGATAAACATTTCACATGGAAGCACATGGAAATTAAAACACAGCGAATGCACTGGTTACTGGGTTCCCGATCCAAACTCAGTCCTGAAAACAATGTAAGGCTGTATAAAGCTATGCTAAAGCCAGTATGTGGGGCACTGCTACTAAGTCTAACATAAATATTTATAAATATTTCAAAAATATCAAAATATGTACTACACTTTGCATGATCACTGGCGCACCTCGCACCTGGTATGCTCGAAATATTAAATGCTTTGTCTGATGTTTTTCTGAGGACTGAGTGGAAATAAAGTAAATAATAATTATAAAAAATAAAGTTCGAAGACCGTCAACAAAAAAATTGATGTCAGATGGACATTATTTCAATTCCGCTTTATTATATGATAGTATTTTCTAGATTACCCGGATTGATGCGACCCCTCTTTGTCATCCTTTTGTAAATGTGTGGTTTTGCTGAGAATGAAATTTTGTAAGTCTAACTTTGCAATATTTACTATACCCCTTTCCGACCTATAGCCGATCCAAGTGATAGATTTATCTAATTTTTTAAATTCTGTTATTTCTGTGTACATAGAACATTTTAAGGTATTAAGATTTGTTAGTAAGACCTTTTATCCTTTTTTTCCAGGATACGCACAATTGTTGCAGTCCGGTTTAATTTCAAAACAAAAAAACAGTCTCTTTGAAACAATGTTATTAGTTTTTTATTTTTTAGTTTTTAGTTTTTATTTTTCGGTATGGTATTTTAGGAAACAATTTTGTTTTTTACTAAGACATAAATATACCTTACATTTTGAACAATATGTTCGCGTTCTGGATTTACATCCGGCAAGTCGGCAGCATCTTGCTGATGACAAATCATGCTCAAGCGGCCAGTGTTTGTATCCATCAAGTCTTTTGTCTTGGCATGGTTATTCGAATGGACGATATTTTTTGGCCACATTCTGGGGTTCTTCATCTTCAGATTCATCTTCATATTCGATATTTTTTTTTTATCTATAGCTACTAGTTGTTTAGCTAATGCTATCTTAAAACTTAACAAGTCGTGAGTGTTTTTCCGAAGTTGGGAATTCATTTTGCAATGATCTCTGTATTGCATCCAGGCGTTGCAACACACAAGATCAATGAAGTGAATAAAAACTTTTAAAGTCCATTTTCGAGTTTTAAAAAATGACCTATACGATTCCATCAATTGATCACAAACATCAACGCCGCCCATACTCTTGTTGCATTCCCTCACGATTCTAGGAGCTGGAACTTCCACATACCTTTTCTCTTTTTTTTCCCAGCGTTTCACGTGCTCAACTGGGCCACACCCGTAAGCTGACGATGCAAGAATTACCGACTTTGAATCTTTCCACTGCACCACAACAATATTATCTTCACTATGACAAAATTCCTCCATATCAGCCCTTTTCATTTGTTTCTCATTCGTGAAGTGTACGTTTTTTATTCTGTTCCTCATTATTGTTCCAGTTGCATAGATTCCACGTTTTAACAGAGCTTGTAGTAGTGGTATTGTTGTGAAGTAACGGTCAAAAAAGAGCTTGGAACCTTCAGGAAGCGTTTCAGCCAATCGCAAAACAAAGCCAGGTCCTAATCCTAAATTCGAGTTTGGAAGTGGTGTAGTCTTGCCTTGATAAATCTCAAAGTCAAGGACCAGCCCCTCAGATGTTGTTAAAACTTCGTTTTTTAATCCCACTCCTCTAGGTTTATTTGGAAGACTTTGTCTAACAGGGCACCGGCCAGTAAATGGTATCATTTGTTCGTCAATTGAGTAATTAGCGTTGCATTTTCGTGGAATATTTCTACAAGCAGATCTAACACGTTCAAGCAATGGATTTATTTTCCAAAACACGTTTGATTGTTTCGCTGCATCCGTAACTTCATTGTTGTCCACCACATGTAGACACATGCGCAAGAGAAAGAATCGATCACGACTCATGGTATCAGCAACAATAGGGAGTCTTGTGGTTTTCTCCCAGTACATGCGTAGCCTTGGATACCGAATGCAACCCATCGCAATGACGATACCAAAAAAAATTTTTATTTCAGCTACTGACGCTCCCAATGCTTTGCCCCTCTCGGCAACATGGTACCTGTTTGTGTACTCCGTAACTTTTTCCAAAAACTCATCATTGAAATACACGGAAAAATATTGATAAGGCGTCTCTATAGGTGTGTTTGTGTCCGTAGTTGCACAAGAGCTGCTTTCCAACTGAATTTCAAACGGTCTTCTTTTCCAAATATCACGACGATTGGCAGTTTGACTGACATCTGGTGGTGTGTCCGATAGAGCATTTACCTCTTCTTCATTGTCGCTTTCCTTGTCTGCCAAATCATTTATTATAACGGGTAATTCCCAAGCTGCATCCACACACTCATCATCGCTACTAAAATCATTCAAATCCGAATTTAAAAGTTCAGCTAAGATAGCGTCTTCAGTTAGTTTACCTTAGAAGAAGAACAAGAAAAATAACATTTTTTTTTTAATATAGTCCTAACACGCACAATTGTAGCACTTCAAACAAATTTGTCGTAAAAATATCAAAAATCACAAAATAATCATGCTGTTGCACTTCACATACAATATTTAATATTTTTTGTTATTGAAAACACTTGTTTGATAAAAGATTTCACAATTTAAATAATTTTTAAATTGAATGCAAACTCACCCCTTCGACTCATTTTTACAAATGCGCAAAGTACACAACTGAAACCACGAAATTCATAAGAAAAACAAAAACTGAAAACGGTACTTCACAATATTAAACAAAGACAAAGCATACACAATTGTGTTTTGCCGGTCTTTTTGCAAAAGGTCATATATTAATGAAATTATAGAGACTTGAACTTACCCGCACAATTGTGCGTACACGGTCGGAAAGGGCTATATCCCTTTGTTTGTTTGTTTTTTTTTTTTTTTGAGACCACGTCAAAACGTATCTAGTGACTATAGATTCCCTGATGTCTGCTGTTACCTTCTACGCAAAATGGTAGGCTGCAAAGTTTATTAATGGTTTTACATACCTTTAGCCGCCTTTGGGTTGGATTTTGAAGAAAGCCAAGAGTTGTAATCCAGCACACTTGCCCTAACACGTACCGCTCTATCAACAGTTCTATTCGATTAGCACACTTTCCCACCCTCGCATCCTAGCCGCGAATTATAAAATAGCACTATCACTGTCAGCTACTCATCATATCACACTCTGCCTCCCGGGCGCTCAACCTCCCTCGATCTCGATCTATGTATGTACATATATCGATTTAGGATAGATGTTTATATGTATTATGCCTATACTATGCGCAGGAGAGTATTCAAGAACTTCCCAAAGTTTAATGGTGAATGAATGGTTAAGAAATCCATAAAGGATAGATATATGTACAAACATTCAAACATTAATATATATATATGCATACATATGTACATATAGACATTGAATTTTTGCTAAAATTCTGCTTCATATATTGCTTTAGCATAATGTTAAACACTTTAGGAGATACATTTCAAAACAAGTGAGAAAAGTACAGTCGGGCGTAAAAGACTGTAAGAGGCCCTGTACCAGTGCAGGTCGCCTAACAAACACATTAAATGTTTCCCGAGCTTATGACCAAGCACATGACCACTTCTCACTGCACAAATAAGTGAATAAGTGCAAGTGTGAAATTCCGGAGCAGTCCTAGTCGAATGCAAAAATCACGAAGTCTCTATCTAGTACCGTTTCCGAGAGCCTTTCGTTCATACAGACGGACGGACGGACATGGCTATATCGACTCGTCTATCACTCCTAACCATAATGGGGGTAACTTTGGGGGGTCTCCGGCCATTGTTTCTACCTGTTACATACATTTCCACAAAACCAATAGGCTCTTGTACCTTCGGTACAGGGTCTAAAAAGGCAGCCTCTACCAAAAATTAAATGGACAGTTTCTACATTTTGAAATTTAATGCTGACTACAGTCAGCGGAATTTTCGCTTTTATATATACATATACATATGTACATATAAGAGATTTAAATGAAATAATGTTAAAATTTCACAAAAACCAAAAAAACAAAACCCCCTTTGGGGATTCCTTGTGAATCCTATATTCAAAAAAAAGTGTGAAAGAGAAAGAAAACATATTTCACTCAAGTATAGATACTTACTGCAAAGTTACCATATGTAACGTAAAGCGTTGCCATGTAGTCTACGCAGCGCAGTAAGCGTATTAAGGGCGATTAACAATAATAAGTGAATAGTGTGTGTTTAAGATAGATGGGCTAAATCTTTGATCTAACCAAAGGATCAGGGCTAAGTAGGGTTAAGACTTATTACTTAAAAATATTTCTAGCTGTACATTTGCAGCGCCCTGTACAAAACTACTTTCTTCAAACTTTCGGGGTGCCCTCCAAACCCTCCGATTGTATGGCAACGTTCTTGTCTAAATTGCACAGCTGTGCAAATTGAACTGTTCAGATGTGCGCTGCTAAAGTTAAAAGCACCAACAGCTCCATACACTGACCACTCACTCTTGTGTAAATTCCTCAGCTGTACAAATTGAACTGTTCAGGCGGCTAAACGCCATTAGCATTTAAATATGGTATAGTATAATATACATTTTTCATTTCGTTGTCAATCGAGTATAAGTTCGGAAGCAAAGTGGTCGAGTTAAAACGTTGCGGAAATTGCATATTCAAATAATCGAAAGAGAATTATCTCGTGAACAGTCATTCGCCAATCATAATTTTAAAATTTGTCCATGTATATTATAATCATTCGTGCAAATAAAAACAATTTACTATAAAATATAGTGCATAAAAGGTAGATAATATTGAAGAATAAAATATGTGAAGTGATGCAACAACAACAAGTGGCCATTTTGATTAAATAAAATGAGAAAAAAATATACGAAAATAGATAGAGCGAGAAAGTGTTTACAAAGCGGATGCTGAGACAAGATTTTTTGCATATTATTTCTTTTATATAAAACAATTTTAAAAGTTTGTGCCTTCTGCTTTATTTTGCTAGTTGCCTTAATCTTAATAAATAATGTGCTTCCAATAAAACTGGAATAAGATTTAATTTCAATTATGTTAGTAATTATTCCCGCACATGCTGTTATCACTCTTGTTGACCTTTTACTGAAGCGGGGAAATCGGTGCTTCTAAAGTGCGCAATTATATATAAAGTTTTTTTTTTATTTATCAGTTATTGTTCTCCCAGTCACGCAGTCTCGCTCTCTCTTCCTCTATCACAAACTCGGTTTTGTACTCAAAGACGCGATCGTCAAACTGTGTTTGTGTGTATCGAAGCGAAGCTTAATATTAAAGGTCATATATCTAACGTCAATTTTCAGATATAATTAAAGAAAATAAACAAAATACATAAGAAGTCAAGAAGAAGCAAATAAAAATAACATTTGGTGACAAACAAATACAAAAGAAAACAATACCGTTAAAAAGCAAACAATAACAATAAGACAAAAAAAAAAAAACAAAATGTGGAATCCAACAACACCGAAAGCGGAAAAGAACACAACAGCTTCAGCCGATGATAGTAAGAACAAGGAGGAAGTAGCGGATTGTAGTTGTAGTGACAGCAGTGTTGGACAGCAGCGGCAGCAAACAACATCAGCAACTGAATCTAACAGTAAAGCCCAATTTGGCGGCAAATTGCCTAAAGATCAAGGCGCTGGTGTTGACGACGACGACTATAACGCAGCAGGAGGAGCGGGTGGTGCAAATAAAAAAGGAGTTATTGCTGCCGAGACCGTGGATTCTGGGTTCATTAGTGGACCACTAGCCGGGCAGTCCGATTACAGCGACGAAGAGGAAGCCATTGCAGAAGAAGTCGATACCACTGCCAAAGTTGAGAATAAAAAATCACAGGACGATAATAAAGCTGCTGGATCGTCATTCAGTACCGGCGACTCCAATCGCGGTACAAAGTCACAAGCCGACGAGTGTATCGATTCGGGTGTCATTGAAAACACTGATTACGAAGCTGAAGCCGAAGTTGAGGCTGTCGTCGCCTCCGATGTTGAAACTGATAAGGCACAATTAGAAGTAGAATCGTCGTCGAACTCAACAGTTGCAACCAGTTGCAGCAGCACAACTCCAAACCCAGCTTCCACCATTAATCCCGCCGCCAACAACACGCCAGCTGAAGACAAAATGAAATTCAAGCACAGCGTTGTGGCAAGCGCAACGGAGTGGACATGCGATGTACAAAATTCGAATAATTTGAATGCCGCTGGTGGCAGAACAAGCGCACCGACATCTACTCCGAGCCTACAGAGCAATGTGAATCTACAAGTTACTCGTGCACCAGACAGTGGTACAGCAGGAGCTGCAGCATGCGCAGCAGCGGCTGCAATAAGTCGTGCCAGCACATTCCCTTGGGAACAGTTTTACAAACAAAACGACGACGGCGACACGTAAGTAACATAAAATATTATTTTCCACTTATTCACGCTAAATGCTTGTGAAAGCATTTCCGTCAGAATTTCCAAAATTTGGATTCGTTCATAAATCGTTCTCACTGACGCCACACTGATTCATACTTTTTTGCTGCGTAAATTCCAAAATCCCTGACTTGATATTAGAACAGGTGTTTGCATGCAGGTATGAATTTGTGTGACTTGAGCCAATGTATGTTTTATTTTCGCAAGTGTATAATGCATCCTTTTTCAAAGGTTTACATGCATCTTAGAATGAACATCAACAGGTTTTACCAGCCCGTTTGGGGTTTTTCCGAATGACAGGTGAAACGCACCTGTTTGAGGATTATAACAAGTTTATGATATAGCTACCTGTTGTTCTGTTTATGGTAGTACTAATACATTTATTTATTTCCTTCTGCTGCAGCGCCCTACACTTGGCCTGTATTGCCGGCTGTATTGATGTGATCACCGCACTCATACGCATGGCACCGCATCCATGCCTACTCAATATACAGAACGATGAAGCACAGACGCCACTGCATTTGGCTGCGCTTACGGCACAACCAAATGTGCTACGCATACTGCTACTCGCCGGCGCAGAGGTAAGCATTAGATAAAAAGGACTCTGCCAATCGAAAATTAGCACTTGACTGTGTTTTTTTCTGCTTTTTATAATTTTGTAGCCCACTATACGTGATCGTCATGGCAACACCGCACTGCATCTGGCCTGCATATCTGGCGAGATTCAATGCGTACGTGCTTTAACTGAAACATTTGCCGCCTCGGAGATACATGAGGCACATCGTCAGTATGGACATCGTTCAAATGACAAAGCTGTCTCGTCGTTGAGCTATGCGCGTTTGCCTTCTGATCTGGAAATACGCAATTATGATGGTGAGTAAGATTATGCACTAAAATATATATGTAAAATATTATTTATTAACTGCTTTTATACCAGTTGCAACTGCTTGCAACACTTGGCTTTCGTGCCAAATATTTGACATTTTCATAAGTTTTCTCGCAAAGCATCATAAAAATAATTTTTCTTATGGCATTCATTGTCTATACTGTCCCGCCGCTGGCTAGCCATAAGACGAGACAGTTTTTCATGTGAAAATCGTCTCTGCAGTCTACACGCCTCGAACCTCCTGCTTTGATCTGTTAATTTGGCAGCCAACGCTGAAAAATTTACGCTTAGTCGCAGATTTTTCGACGAAAATAAAATGGCTTTTGTAATTAATTTTATGAACAAATTTTCCGACACATATTTGCAAAATTTTCCTTGTTCTGCTGGTTAAAAATAGATCAAAAAATTTAAAAGCAATGCCGCAGCAAAATGTGTTCACTTCTTGACGTCAGCAATGGTTTTTTTTATTTGAATTTCTTTATATTTTCGAATATCAAGAAATGGTTCTAAAATACGTTTGAAAGAAAACTTATAGTTTTCCAACTAAAACTACTACATTTTTCCAGCATTGTAGCAATAAAAAGTTTCCAGTTAATATAACTTTCTCACAGATACACATTCACAAGCGTATCTCGGCATATCTGTTTGTTTGTATCTATGTATCTGAATTGTTTGTTGTACCTGTTTTTCGTTTCCTTATTTGTTTATTGTATGTGTGCCAATTTTTTGACTAAATTATTGATTTTTCATCTACTGCTGCTCGCATTTGTATTAGGATTTAATGAAATCTGTTTTAGTTAGTTTTAGGCGGTTTTTTCACAGTTGAACTGCCCAGAACTGTATTGAAATATTTACGGCAGAGCATTTTGAAAAAATTTTGAAAATTGCCTCAGGTAAATTTTTTAATGATATATTTCCTAGGGCTCGACACACATTTTTTCACTAGTAAAACATTTTTCTTATAAAGAGTATTAGCAAAAAGTAAAAGTTTTCATTTTTTATTTGCTCTTTTACGTTTTTTGTGTCAAAAACGTGCGCTGTCAAAAGGTTATTAAACCTAAAACGATGAAATGTGAACGCAGTTGATGATAGGTAGTGTGAGGCGGCGAGGGCAAAGGCAGTTAAAAAACAATTTATATTGTTGCTTTTATTTATTTATTTTTATTTAAGCCAAATGTAAAAACCACATTGAAGGAAACTCCCTTTTTTTTAATGTACTTGAATAGAACGCGAAAATCAGTTTGCGTGTCGACATTTTTGGCCTTTATTGAAAGTAGTTATAGTCATAGTATATATTGTTTACCTGCCACTTGTTTGTTTAATCGATTTTGTATCATTAACCTTGCTATTATAAGCTGGCAGTATTTTGACATTACATTGTATCTCTTCAATACAAATTAAAAAGTTTTTATATAAAAGTTCAGGAAAAATATATTTTTTGTGATTTTTTAAAAATACATATGAACACTTGAAATAAATAAATTTTTTACAGAGAGAGTAAACAAGGCCTAAAACAAAACGTAATTTTGTAAAACGAAAAGAAAATTAAACCTTATCTGTTTTCCAATCAATAAGTAGTAAGGGGTATTAGAGGGATTAATCTTCCATAGCTTTAAAATGTATCTAAATGATGTATTCCCATGAACAATTGGTTCAGCATAGGCTTTGATGTTGACTTTTTTCTTTTATATATAATTTTTTTTCTTATATATATTAATTTTTTCTCTTTTCAATTTGAACATTTTATACAATGTTATGTCAAAAAAGTATCTATGCCACTGCATCAGTTTATAGATACAAGCAATCTCAAAAGAAATTGACATTAGAAAATTTTAAATTAGACCTTGTATTGTGCAAAATAAACATAAATACATTTGGGGATAGATACAATATTACAAAAGTAGAAACGTCTTTTTGACGATGACAGCAGCGAGCTAGACTACCGAGCAGACAACGCTAAAGATAAATAAAAGAAGCAGAAAGCTTTAACTGAAAGCAGCTAAAATGAAACAGCGCAGACAGCTGTAATAAAAAATTATATATGTATATTATTTATAAAATTCGTACGAATATACAATATATTTTTAAAAATTTTTGGCAGCGTTGCTTGTGACGTTTTCGGTTTGCTGTTGCTCTTGGTTAAACAAAAATCGAAAATATTGTTATTTTTTGGTTTTTCCCCAAAAACAACAATGTTTGCAGCATGAACACTGTTGTAGATTTTCGATGGGTATATATTGGTATATATATATATGTATGTATATATTGTATAAACGAATATTTGAGATTGTGCGGCAGACGACCTCTTTAAGTCTGGTCAGGCATTTATTTTTTAAAAAAATTGCAAATAAACCAGAAATTTATAAATCTTTATATATGAATCAGATTCTCTGGGAAAGTGCTTTGAAGCATGAATGAACTCTAAGTCCTCATTAGTTTTGGTTTTTTTTACGAAAATATTCCATAGAAACATTACATGGCAACATTTTTTGGTTTATATGTTAATGAGTAATTTGCTTTTCAGCAACTATTCATGAATGTTTTTTTTTTTTATTATTTCACTAATTATACTTTAATTACCTTGCTCGAGCAATAAGTGAAGATCAATAACATTTAATTGTTGTATTTATAATTACAGTGTTTATACTATAATTAGCTGTTAAATACATTAACAATTTCTGTTTTTTTATTTACTTCAAATATATTTATAGGCAGAAATCATTAAAATTGTCTTCATCTATTTTTTTAAATTATTTTGTATCGGTGCAGTTAGTGAGTTCATAAATAAAATAGAAAATTTCTAAATTTTTAATTTAGTATACAATATCTGAATTATATTGGCAAATGCCACAAAAGACCCTAGTGTTTTGTCTTCTCCAACTAAACTTATAACCATGCACTTCAAATAAACAATTAAAACCCAAAAGGGGTGTACTGGCTTGATCTGAAACGATTACTGAAGTAGCCTTTATCGATTTAAAAAAAAAAGATAAATTATAAACTGCTTTAAGTTAGTACTGTTTTGTCGAGCTGATCAAATTATTATGTATATGTGTACTGATAACTGCTTTTTGTATGTTACAAATTCCGTACCCAAATGAATATACTTACTACATATACATATAAGACGATAATGCATTGGAAAATCCCGCACTGGCAACAGCCTGCCATATCGTTCCGTTCGTCAGTACTTGTGCGTGGCGCGGTGCGTGCTTAATGCTATATTTAGTCGAAATAAATACGTTGCATGCCACAACATGAAGTTAATTTAATCATTAATTAATGCATAAGGCGGTATGAGGCAAGAAATACGAAACAACGAGCAGCACCGCGACTATTTCCGCAGCTAATATTGCACAGAAAAAAATGCGAACAGTCAAAATTCTTAAAAGTATTTGCTATTTATGTCTGAATGCCTTTAATACGCTGCTTTCTGAAGTGTCGGTCTATATGAATCAGTAGAGCGCTTTATATTTATTTTATTTATATATATTTTATTTATATATAATTAGAATATATAACAAAAAATTTAACTTGTTTGGACAAGGCGCTGTATCTGTTGCGTGTTATATACACGATTGATTTGAGTACCAAATTTAGTTTAGTTACTATTGCTAACTATTTTTATGTATGTACTATTTCTTATATAAATATTTATATTCCCTTGCATGATTATGAGATTTTCTGGATAAACAATTTCAATAGTTAAAGCTGTTGTAACTTTTATTGTTAGCTTTTCACATTTTGTAAAAACTAATGTTTAAAATTCAAATTTTTATAAAAAAGTTTACAAATAACATTGGTTGTCAGTCTCTCCAAAACAAAAGAGTTTTATTTGCTTTACATTAGGCATATACATATGTATTTATTATATCTGTTATTTTTACTCTCAATAACTTCCAAGCGCATCATATTATTGCCTTGCTTGTACCTTTTAAATTGCAAGGGAAATCCCCTAGTAAAATATTAAAAAAAAAATTTAAAATTTTAAACAGCAAAAATTTGCGGTATGTAAAAAACTTCGGCATAACAACTAGTTACAGCGACTTATCAGTAAAACCGGGCGCGTCATGGTAATCAAAGGTAGTTATGAACACTTAAATTTCTTTTGTTATCAAAATATTCTACAATATCCATATATGTATATGTACATATATTGACTGTATTTGCCATAACCAATTGGACATCAAATTGTATGTGTGAATTATTAAAAAAAACCTCCTTATCTTTAGGAAAACCCATGCCAGTGCGCTTTTAGATAGCATTTGTCGTCCATAAGGTATTTTTCGTTGTTGTTGTATGTTCGAATATACATTATTAGAATAATTGAAGCGTTTACTTGGGTTTTCGGTTTTTGCTAGCTAGCGTCAGCTGATAACTTATCATTCGACGAAGCACAAGCAAGCCATAGTGAGTAAGAAGTAAATGCTTGATTTTGGCTAATGATGTACTGGGGAATCAACGTTAATCGCGTGTGTTACCAAGTTCGCTTCATGTTGGCCTTTTCGGTGGGAATTTTAAATTGAACTATGCACGTGCTGCGGTTCGCATCAGCTCAGCATGACTTTGGAATTCTATACTTAGTATATTTTGCAATAAAATGACTAGCATGGGACTTTATATCGTTCATATTTAGGTAGGTTTTTCTTGTTGGTCAATGAACTTGAAAATTAAAGCGAATCGCGTGAGTCGAACGCGACCAGCCACGACCGCATTTAGTAGGTACAATAGTGTACTGCAACAAAACATATAATTTATACAGATATTTGAAAAGTCTTCCACACTATTGTCTGTCTAACATTTACTAGACGCTCTCGTTCTCGAGCAACATTCTAGTTATTATCACATCTGCTGTGAGTAATTTTCCCCAGTTGCAATTGTGGTTTTCCATTACGTAAACCGACACCCAGCGCCAAGTAGTTATTTTCCTGCGTAGTTTCTATTTGTTTGTACTTTATAACAAAAAAACGTTTCTCAAACTGGTTTCTCTCGTGATTTTTATATAAACTGTCTTTTCTACATACAAAATATACATACTAATATATCTCGCTCTTATTCATTGAGATTTAATATTAATGCAATTAATATTATTTATATCCAATCATTTTTAGATTTATTCAGTTGTTAAATTACTCACACAGACACTCTCAGGTTGAAATCTCTCCATTGATTTGAAATGCTGATCAAAATAGCAAAACAAAAACAACAAAAAATTGAATTACTCATTTAAAGCTGGGAGTTTCTATATTTGCATAATATTGTGGCAAAAGGAATCATTTGTGATTGTTCACAATACTCGGAATAATGGAAATTTAGACACCAAATAGCAGGCAATGATTACATATTTCTCCGTTTAATTACGTTAGTATGATGCAATGCGGAAATGCTTTTCCACATTTATTTATTTATTATTTTTGTTAGTGTTAAGCATTTTACTTCCGTGCTCTGCAATTTTTATTAAATTTTGTATAGCGTATATGCTAGTCGGTACAGTCATATTTGCACTCATTTTGTTTTGAGGACGCGCTGATAGAGAATCACAGCTGGTTTAACCGTTCGTTACTATGAGTACATGTTAATCACATTTCAAGAGACAAGCAGTAGATAGTGTTCCAAAAAAAAAAATATATATATGTAAAAAAATAAAATTTACAATGAGTCTGATCGCAAGCACTATTGACGCACGGAGCATAGCATCATGTTTTGTTTTCGTCTTTTATGTAGTGTGTCGAATGCGATATATACAATTAACTATTTTTGTATCATGTTTCATATATGTAGGTAAACAAATAAACAGATACATTTCCTAAGATTGCGGTAATGTACATCGGTAGAAGTCATTGACAGGCCCAGCACAGATATGTTTCTTTTCAATATTAAAACTAGAATCGAAAAAGCTGTCTACCTGTTGAAATTTTGGAGATGATACAAATATGTTAATCCAACTATGTACGTACAGTCAAATTTCTGTATAGTGAATCCCCACAGGGCCAGAAAATTACTTCGTTATATATGAAAATTCGTTAAACAGAAATTATGATTTTTTTTTTTTAATTTTTATTTGAAGTTAATAGTAATACACTTATTGTAATGTTGTTAGTGTATAATGCCTTGGTCCATTTGCTGAAGTAACGAAGTTTTTTTGGGAGGAAAATGTGCAAGATTAATATTTTTCAATTTATCTTTTACATCCTTAGGATAAAAAGTGCAGTTATCAAAATAGTAGATGCGAAACCTTCCTTTCTTGAGAATCAAATTTATTTTTCAGCTTCCAAATCCATTTCGTAAAAATTTCACTAATCCATATTTACAGATTCCTTTAAAGCATCGTAGATTTTTTTTTCCTATGACAAGTGATATAAGCCTCTTATGTTATGCTCTCTTTGCTCTGTTTCGAAACCTTTTTCATTTTTAAATATCAGTGTTTATTTGGCAAACATTTGAAAAACAATTCTGTCTCATGGGCATTATAGATATCATCTATATCATATTTCTGAATCAATATTGGCAAAATATCCATTACCCATTCATCTCGATTATGAATGTTGGCATCAGCACTTTCACCGCATTAGGTTTTTTGAATTTATTCAACCATCCAATACTCGCTTCAAACTCTTCGTGTCTTTGACTCCTTGTTTCAATAGTGGTACAGAAATAGAAAGTTTACTACCACGTGCGGCGGTTATCCATTTTAGCAGCAAAGCTTCATCAATATCCTCAAAAAGATAGGTTCAAAACATTTTGCGTTTAGTGTATAAATCGTCGCCTTCTACATTTTTTAAAAACACTGCCTTCTGCTTTAAATTTTTAGATAAGCTGCTGGGGGAATTCCAAACTGATTAGCAAAATCTTTTTTTTTGTTATTCCTTCTTTATGATTAATAATTTATTAATTAATAATTTATTAATTTATTATTAATAATTTTTTATGAAGAGAAAGACTTCTTTTTTGCGATGTTTTCACTTCGATCTATGACTGAATGCAGTTATTTTTATTTGCAATTTTTAGGGATCCCCTAATTATTTTTTTGTAGGCTTATTTTTGCACTAAGCATATATATTGATATTGATCAGTCATGCCAACTTTTTGGAATAGCCTCCAAAAAAAGTGCATTTAAAAACTCGTTTGAAGGGCATTAATGCTTCGCTCCACCGATGCTAGCGTTTTTTTATGTTTTACGATTCAATTATTTTATCTTGAAAATATTTGCTGGGCTCTATTTAAAAGCTGGATTTAACCCTCAGATTTTAAATTTGCAGGGAGAATTCCTTAACGCAATATGGTGAAACCATAAATGGAAATTTTTGCGATAAGATAAAGCAGAAATTTATTTATAAACGAAGAGTCAGAAAATGTATGTAAATGAGGTCAATATATGTTAACTGTTCCAATGCCCTTAAGATTGGTTTGAATAAAATATTATCTGGACTGTGATGGCTTTTAATTGGCCAGCGGTTACATTAGGAAATGTTTTTATCACTTTTTATTATATTTCAGAATGAAACGTCTAAACCAGAATTGTAGGTCCAATTGGCAATTGGTCTAAAACTTGGATTGAACTGCTTAGCAACCAGATTCGACTCATTCGATTGCGATCATTTTGTACATTTGTGGCTGCTAATCTCTTCTTTTAACCTATTAAATTTGGAAATTCCGAAATTTTAATTATGATTGTCATGATACAATTTATTTGGTATTTTTTTTCTCGTTTTTTGCTGAAATTATTTTTATTATCTCGTCGACATTTTGCAAGCTTCGAGTTCCGATCGAATATGCAGTCTGCTGTGATAAAAACAACGATTTTGAGCTTGTTAGCAGATGAAGATTAAAAATGCCAACCAAGAGAAAGGAAATAAAAAAAAAAAAGTTGAGGCAATGACATAACTTGGCACCTTTCTCCTCATGCGCTTCTCTAGCTCTTTTCTTTCTCAATCTATCTGTCGTTGGCTCTTTATTTTTTGCCTCGCAACGTCTTGGGCTTTTTTGAGCTCCACATCTGCTCTTCACGATGTCGTTTTTGGGTTTTTTTGCGGCGCGTGCTTTGTCAACAAATCCAACCAACCAACCCAGCCAGCTAGCAAGTCAAAGCGCGATCAGCCGGCGTTCCAAGTCAAGTGACGATCGCATTTTTGTTTGCTGGCTCAAAACTATTTGCGCTTTTTCAACACTTTCATTGCCAACTTTTTTTCTTTTTTGTTTAGTCACTTCTTTGTCTATTTGTTTTTCGCTATTACCTTATATGCCAGTCGGATGATGGCTCTGTGGAAAATCCAACATTTTATTGTGTTAAGTTTTTTAACGAACACGTTTCAATTGCTTTTATTTTTGCCTGTTGTCTTTGTTGTTGTTGGTGCTTTTTAAATTATTGGGTTTTCTAGCAATGGTGACGGCTTTGTGCCAAATAAATAAAATTTCCACTCAAATACTTTCCAATGTTTTCTTGTTATTTCTTTAAAGTGTTAACAGCAAAAAAAAAAAAATTATTTCAAAATAAAACGCAGCTTCAAGACGCTTATTTAACATAAAATATGTAAATATTTGCTCAGTTGTTTTTCCTTGGTTTTTTGGAGCAGAAATTTTAATTGCTTTGCAAGGCAAGTCGAGTAGAAAATAATAGTTTTTTTTTTTTTAAGATTGCAGAAATGTGTTTTAAAAACTCCAGACATTTCCGCACTAACATTCTCTGTACTATGTAGTTTATAAACAAAATTTCCCCAATTCAGCATTCGTTCTGTTTAAATAAACTGCGCAGCTATTCTTGCGGTTAAAAAAACATATTGGAACATTCGAAGATTAAAGTTCCTCCCAACAATTAAGCTGGATCTAAATGCTCAATATTCAATAATTTATTTTTATTTTGGATTTCTGCGAAGTGCTATGGGAAATTCTTTAGGTTAAATGTTTTTGTTTAGCTGCGACAACTTAATTAAATTGAAATTCTGGAGTTTCCACATTCTAAAAATATTATTGGGGCATTGACGCATTTCGATTAGATCAGATTAAACGAAATGAACCACCTTGAACTCTGCTCACACAGCATCGAAAGCATCAACAACAATAATACAATAATACAAGTACAGATCATCATTAAAATTTTACCTAATAGCAAGTTTGTTTCGTTTTTTCATTGCTTTTAAGTTAAGTTATATTTTAATTCATGATATTCCATATTAAATTTTAATATTGGAAAAAAAAATGTAATCAAATTAATTATTATTAAAACAAAATTATAATAATGATTTAACAATATATATTGGAATCTAAAAGTAATTATAAATCAATGAACTTTTAAGCTAATCAAAGTGAAGGACAACTTTATGTTTTTTAAGCCAGTGCGGAATTAGATTCCGCTTACAGTAAAAACTTGACAAAATTAAATTCAATTCTTAACTTGTAATTAAAATGTTAAAAACAAGTTTTCTTGTTCTGGTATTTAAAGACCTTCTCTGAAATTTGTAACTTTTAAAAACAAAATATTTTTAAGCTCTGGTTAAAACTTTCAGAAACTAAATAAAGGTTAACGATAAGGTATCAGGTCAAGAATACGATCTTTCAATAGACAGTGTTACTTATTTATTTAGCTGGCCTTCAACAGTCGCTCGGTTATGAACGCATTCGTTCTCGGTCCTATGTTATATGTTCTATAAACTTCAGACATACCAACGGATCACAGACTTACAATATCCACATTTTCTGATGACACATCAATCTTAAGTAGATCTCGATGCCCAATAAGAGCAACTAGACTACTAGCAGACCATCTCATTCTCCTCGAGGAGTGGCTAGCTAACTGGCGCATAAAAGTTAATGAACAAAAAAGCAAACACGTCACATTCACTCTAAACAGAGATACTTGTCCATCGCTGACTCTAAACAACATTGTGATCCCACAGGCCAATGACGTCGTGCATCTCGGCATTCATCTCGAAAAACGGCTCACTTATCGTAAACATATTGAATCCAAGAAAACACAGATAAAGCTAAAAGCCAACTCCCTACACTGGCTTATAAATCCGCGGTCCCAATTAAGCTTGGACTACAAATTGCTTCTTTACAACTCCGTAATAAAGCCTATTTGGACGTACGGCTCACAGTTATGGGGCAATGCGAGTTCCAGTAACGTGGATATAATACAAAGAGCTCAATCAATACTTAGAACTCTCACCGGAGTACCTTGGTATATTCGCAATACTCACATTCACAATGATCTGAACATCCCAACTGTGACCACTGAAATAGATCGATTCAAGCAGACCTATGAATGTAAACTCAACTCTCACCCTAATCCACTCGCAAGATCTCTAACACCTCCCAGCCCTGTGATGTGCTCTTAGGGCCCCTCTAACTACATAAGTCTCTAACCGGGGGGCTTTGTGTAATACACAACTAGATTAAGATTTGATAAATTATTGTTAGTCTTATCAAGTAAAGATCCAATAAAGAAAAAAACAATAAAAAAAAAAAAATTAACGCGATCTAAACTCGTCGCCGTGTCGTTTGACTGAATTACGGTCCATCTTTCTGCGCCATATAGTTCCACTTGCAGCGTCTGGTAGATCATGATTTTCTTCCGAGAGAGAGCTTTACTGCTAATTTGTTTGTTTAGACGAAAATAGCATCTATTTGCAAGCGTGATTATTCGCCTGATCTCTATCCTATCTCCATCTCGATTCAGTGTTTGCATATTACTTAAAATTTTATAACTAGAAGCAACAATCTTCTAAAGATTGTCGTTATGTGGTCATTAATATATTATTTATTGTAATAATTTAATATTTTTGTGGAATGAAAGGCTTAAGCGTATTTATGTATTCAAATTCTCTGTTTGTTTTTTTGTAAAGTTAGAACTAAAGATTCTTGTATGCTGTATATTTCGTACATATGTACTTATTATCGAATACTCACTGTACTTTGTCAAGAAATTGCGTTGAACTTTGTCAGCGAACTTTATAAGACGAAGTTCTTGGCGAACGGATTTTCCAATTCGAAATGTCTGTGTGGGCTGACTTGAGTTGTTGGTTAGTAATTCGAAATGACGGGAGGCGAGGTAGAAGGTGGCAGCATGATCGAGACCGATCAACGCCTGAGTACACACATAAATAAACGGTAACAACATTATTTAATTAATAAGCGTATTGTGTTTAGCTTCAATAACGACAATAACAAAAGCAATGATGCAGTGTACAAAATAAAACAATTACAACAAAAAGGTGAAACAATAAAACACTTTCGCATTTTTTTTTGTATGTATTTAATTGTTTTATTTCAGATACGCGCTCACACATGCGATTGGAATTGTCATACGAATAAATACTAATCAAAATTTCCCATCACCGCTAGTTTATCTTCTTCATCATACGTAAAGAAGAAACTGATTAATGAATTCTCCTTAAAGATATTTGAATCACACAAAATAAATAAAAACAAAATGAATAAGTATAATATATAAATTAAAAAAATTATATATAAATAATCGATGTAGGAATTCAGGAAACTGTGCTTTGATCGATGAGAAATCGGCTGGAATTTCAGCTGAGTGTAGAGTGTTTCAAAAGGCATTTAATAAACGGGGCGGGTGATAATTTAATGACTTAAAAGTTTGCTACAGAAATCTGAGTTTTGATATTTCAGCACGCCATTTCGCTTGTTGTTTTTAACAGTCATTAACTAATAATATTAAATTTTATTATTTATTCTTATAACAAAAAAAGAACAGCAAAGACCTGTAGAAGTGGCTTCGGCTGAAAGTAATATTTCAAGTTAAACTAGATTTGTTGTTAGGATTCGTCGAGAATATTATGATCGTCGAAAGCTGCTGAGCCAGACGAGACGACATAAAGTCTGTTCGTCTGATAAGGTGTGTGTTTTTTTTGGCTATTTTTATACACAGAGCTTTTGATTTGTGTACTTAAAATATCTTAAAAAAATTGTGATTTTTAAGATACTTAATTAGTATTTGGTTGTGACGTTTTTTGGGGAATTCCCAACGATCTTGTTGTGAAAGAGAACAAAGTTCATAAGGTGCCAAATTTGTTTTTTCGTATGCTTTTTAGACATATCTTTCGTTTAGTTGTTTTCAAAGCCTGGCTTCAGAAGTAAAGTTTTTGTTTAATATTTAATCGTATGTTAACGATCGGCACGTTACGAATTGACACAAAATCGCAAAGATTGGAGACTGTATTGATGAAGATTTGTATGTATATTGAACAAATGAGAAAAATAGAAACAGAAATAAAAAATTTAAAAAAATATCTCTGAAAGAGAAATGCTGTCATCGTTTATATTTAAAGTGAATGACACAATTTTTGTTGTTGCCTGCCTGCTTCATATGCTAGTAGTGTAAGATTTTCTTTACACTTACACGAAGAAAAAACACTCCTAACTCTTTTAAGTTTTTGTCTAGCAAAATGTCTTTGAGTCCACCACCACTAATATACGTTCAATCATTCACACTTGCCAGCTATAACCGTTTCCAAGGGGTGATTTATGCTTGTGGAGATCTTTGTTTGATCGTTTTTAGTTTATTTATAGCATCTAGCCCAGTATTGAAATTGGCCGAACGTCAAAAATAATTTGCACATGGCGTTGAGTTATATTTCAGGGTGTAATTTACTAAATGTTTGAATAAAACAAGAAAACATTTGAAATAGCTCGAGTTGAAGTACACTACGACACAGTGAAACCATGAGAGTTCTTGAAATGTCTTTGAAGACGACTGTTATTTCGTAGTGTTTTTCTCTTTTATGATTTATTATCGTGCTAAGAGTTTCAATTTATAGTCTTAAAATACGCTTATTTGTGTGCATTGAGGAGTCTTATTTGAAGAATTCAATACTAAGCGATCCGACAAACGTCCTAATTGATCGTAAATCAAGTTAATAAAGTAAATCTATGGTCAATCTAATCTATTTTGTTTGTTCATGAAGTTCATGGTTAGTAGTTATTTTTCGTAACATGTTCGCATACTTGCTACACTTTTTGAATCACTGTTGCCAGCTGTTGGTGTACATAAAAATCTGTCCATCAATAACTTTCCATATATATATATATATATTTATTGATTTTTTATTAACGCTTGTTTTTGTGTTAGTCGGTCGAAAGAACTGTGCTTTCGTTACAATCTGACAATATCAAAAATTCGTATACATAATATCCGCTTTTAATACGAAGAACATATGACACAAACTATTAACTTTTGATACTGGACCAACACATGTTTGTTCCCTCCAATGACTTGCATGAATTGTTTCATTACTCATTTTGTGCAATTTGTAATTTATTTGAATCAGCGCTCAAAGGGCATTTTTTATTGTAGTTGTAATTTTTTTTTTTCAACGTTTTAAATACCAATTGTCAGGGATGTGCCTACGTCACTTATGCCCCAGTGATGCTGATCGAGCGCAAGCAAAATCGTGATTGTGCATTATTTGCTTTGTGCTTAAGCAAGAATTCCCGTTAACGGAAATTGAAATTGTATCTATAATCTTTTTTTTTTTTATTAATTTTTGTGCAGTAATCAACCGCACGTGTAGCAAAAAATTAAAAAAAATTGAGTAGAAAATAAAAACCCATAAAACATTAAAAAAGCAAGCAACAAACAACAACAAGTGTTGTACGCAGTGAATTACAATATATATATAAAAAACTACTCAAGTCTTAACACGATTGAATAAACCAAATGACTTAAAACAAAATATAAAAAAAATCAAGTTCTCATTTGGTAACAACAAGCATTCTTATTAGAATTATTCTTTGCGGAACGCAGCACATGTTGTTTTGTTGTTGTCATTAAATATAGAAATCCAATTTAAAATGTCAGTTGAATTATTGCAATTTTTTTTTTTTATTTCTATATTTAAAATTGCTGCCCACTTACGGTGCTTCTCTGCTCCTTCTCTAGTCTTTCCTCTCTACGCTTTTATTTAAAAACTAAAAATTCAAATTGGACAAACTTGTTGCGCATTGTTTGCTAAGTTTTTGATTTGAATATTTGGTTTGGTTTTAACGCGGTTTTGTGTTTGTTGGCTTTTTTTTTTTTGTTTTTAGTATACACTTAATATTATTTCGTTATGATACTCTTAGCAATTTTGTTGTTGTTGTCAGTCAAGTGAATACTTGTTGCTGTCTTTATTGTGGGAATTTCTCGGGTTTTTCAACGCACACAAATGCAAAAGTCAAGTAAATAATGCAAGCAATTCAATACAAAAAAAAAAAAAAAACAACACGCGCACAACAACAACAAAAACAAGAAAGCTTAAAGTTACTAAAGTTATTGTTGGTTGCTCTCTGTCGATCTGTTTGACTGTCCGTCAGATCATATTTGTTGTTGTTGTCTTATGATGTCTGTCTTCGTTTTGTTTAGGTCGCTTTTGTTGTTTTTGAAGCTATGCGCTCAAAACGTGTTTGCCTTAAACTGAATGTAGCTTTTTTTAAAGCTTAAACATGTTTAGTTCATCAGTCTCTCTCTTTGTATGAATGAATCGAGCTTTTCAATGGGCTCAAATGATACAATTCATTCATATGACAATAATTCTAGCCATGGTGCAATTATACAAAGTGATATCATGCCAATGAGTATGTACCAGTTAATTAAAGCACCTCAGCACCAAATTGCTAGTAGATTACTCTCTTAATTTTGCGTTCTCGACTCTGTTTCGCTGTGAGTGTTTACACTCAAGATAGACAAATCTTTATTTGCATTTTATGTACATTTTGCTCATGGTGAAATAACTACCAGTTGCCGGCCAAATGCAAGGCGCTCTACTAAATGTCGGCATATTTTATTCAGTGCATAAGCGACTTTCGTGGTGAGTAGATCAGTTGCGGATGAGTGTAAATTCTTATTCTTGATTTTGAGCTACAGCTGAAAAATACATACATTTGGTTTTTATACTTAAATAATGATTTTTCAGCAGCACAAAAGAAACGAAGGGATGACACGAAAATTAAATATTTTCTATATACATATCTTTCTCTCTCGCGTTCTAACGCTCTCATCAGGATCAGACTGAGAAGATAACTGCCACCTTCTAGTTATTTCACCACGGTTCATGGTATAATAAAACAAGGTAGCGCAACTGCTCTCATATATGCAACAAGTGAAATCGTTCCTACTGATTGCAACTAGTTGAATATATATAGAACAAAGTGCAACTATTTTGAGAGCGCATGCATAAAGTGGCGTAACTATGTATTATTACACTTTGAACTAGGCCCTTTAAAGTGCAATTATTATAACTGACAATCATCCTCTGAGATTGCACTTCTGTCAATACATAAATTTAAAGGATAAGCCATATTTCAACTCATTTATATTGATTGCGTTAAAAAAAGCTCGTTTAGTAGTCTTAAAATCTGCAGCTATAAACCAACATAAAACTAATTTAATTCTTATTTTTTTCGTTTCAGGCGAAAGATGTGTTCACCTAGCTGCACAGGGCGGTCATATTGATGTACTACGCATACTGGTCTCTAATGGCGCCGATATAAATGCCAGGGTTAGTGTTAAAGCTTTAACAACAACAAAGAATTTGTATTTTAATGTTCTTGTTTTTGTTTACAGGAAGGCAAATCTGGTCGCACACCGCTGCACATCGCTATCGAATGCCGCAACGAAGATTTGGCCAATTTTCTACTCGACGAATGTGAAAAACTAAATTTGGAAACAGCAACCTATGCCGGCCTGACCGCTTATCAAGTCGCACAGATATTGAATAATGCACAAATGCAGAACATTTTGCAAAGACGTGGGGCTGAGCCACTGACACCGCCGGATAGTGATTACGATAGCGAAGAAGATATAGACGATTCGAAGGTGAGCGTCTGTTGCTAAAATGTCGGAAAAAACACAAGACACAAGGCATATAAGTACATATGTATATGTAATAATAATTAATTAGTAGTTAAATCAATTGAGTAAAAGCGTTAAGCATGCTAAGTACCAAACAAGACAGGAATAGAAAAGAAAATAAGAATGAAAATGGTAGGAAAAATAATAACGTTGAATAACTTTAAATACAAAGCAAACAACTGAACTGGTATTCAGTTAATCTGAAATGTATAAAATTCGAATCTGTTATTATCAATGTAATAAAAGTATAATTACTTGTGAAAGAAACACTAATGTATTGTTAACCAAATAAAAAAGAAGTAACAGCAGCAGTGGATGAAGTACAATTTGCTTGTAAATGAAAAATACATTTCTGGACAGCCAACATATAAAACTATAAAAATTGAAAACATAAAAGAAAATTAAACAGCGAGTTCTATGTTTTAGTAGAACCCATTCGGTAGTTCATATTCCTCACTATATTTGTGTATAACTTCTATCTTTATCGAAATTCACTGTTTTACTATCTTTCGAGATGCTGTAAAAAGAAAATCATGCAGTAATTTAAACAAATCAAGCGCAACCAACAAAATAACGAACAAAAACTTTAAATAAAAAACAGAAGCAAATATAAAATTTAAAAAATAATTATGTAGAAGCGTACTGTGTCATGTCAATGTCGTGTGCTGTTGTAAATGTAATATGTGAAAGTAATGAATGATGATGATGTTTTGATGTATCATATAAGGACGCTATTAACCACACTTTAGCCAGTAAGTTTATAGTTAAATTAATAAGTTTATAGACGTACTAAATATTTATGTTATTTTACAATTACTAATCGTAAAAAAATTTGTAGTTATTTTTTATGTAAGCCGACTGAGCTGATGATAAAAATATAATAAAACAAAAAAACATATATTGTAAAAAGAAAAACAAATTGTAATTGGTTGAAGATGATGGGTGGGTGCGTTTTGCAAGAAAAAAATATTTTTTTTGCAAAATTTTAAATTTAAACAGCATATCGAAAAAGGTATGTAACGACGATTCAAACAGTTTTACGTTTAATTATTTTGTTGGTTCAGTTTGTCCTTGTTACTAATTGTTTTTGTTGTTGCATTTAACAAATGATCTCACACTACCACTTTGTAAAAAGAGTTTGCTTTCTTTTATTTTTATTTCATTTTACATTTATTTTTAAACAAATTAACGAATTTTATAATTAAAATGCATGCTGCTTTTAATTTAAAACTAATAATTGTTTAATGACCTTGTGCTTGACTTTTTTTTTGCATTATCAATCAGTGCAATTTGAACTAACCTTTGGTTTTTTTCAGTTGTACAATCGTTTTGGTGATCCCGGGTACTTTGTCAACTATAATGGCGGCAACCCCATGACAGTAGCTTGACTTAAGATTTGTGGAAATCAAAGCACTTAAAAATTTGCATTACATATGTAAAAAAACAAAAGGAACGCTTGATCAAATTAATACGGAAAACGAACGAGTTACAAATTATGCGAGAAAAGAAATATAAACGAAAAAAGAATATACTACTTACTATTTTACTTTATGACGATGCTCTTCCGATTTGCCAGTTAAAGGAAGTGCAAAAAATAATACATACTATTCCCGAAACGATAAATGTGCCCATGTCAATATTATTTATTTTATTTAATTTAATGGGCATGAAAAAATACGCTTTATATTGTGCGTAAATTTCATTTATTGTATTTATTGTATTTAACAAGTATTCCAATTTTACAACATAAAAAGGGTATATACATATTTATAAACCGCATGTATTCATTTGTGACAATATATCAAATCAAAAAAAAATAAAAAAAAAATAATTTTAAAACGTTTCTCTGATTATTTTTCATTTAAATCAAATTTCGTTAGCAAATCGATTTTTTGGTATTTTCAATACCTAATTCAAGAGAATTGGTTTGAAATATATCGAACCAAAGTCATTTTTGACTGTCGTAATTTTTTTTTTTTTTTTGTATAATCTTGGACAATTTCGAGAAGATTTGAGTTCGCTAAAATGATATAGCTGGCCTTCAACAGTCGATTGGTCATTGCCGCTCTAAGGAAAGCGCACCAGCTGCTGTGTAGTCTTATGCGTGGTGACGACAGTTGTTTTGAATGCACAGTACGGAGAGATCTCCATACCTGGTCACTCCAACGTGTGCCCGGTCGTCCTCTATTTCGTCGTCCTCCAATCAAGTTACGGCCCCCATGTAAACCATGTGTGCTGGAGCAATTTCATCCATTCGAATGAGGTGATCAGCCCAGTGCAGCTGCTGGACTACGTCAACTTCACAGAATAACTCATACAGCTCGTGGTTTATACGGGAATTAAACTCGTCGCCGACTCTAAAATCCGGCCACGCTCCATGCATCTGCGCCATACAGTAGAACCGGGATTATCAGCGTCTTGTAGATCTTAACTTTCATCTTTAGAGCGAGCTCCTTCTAATTACAAGTGTGCGTCTTCGCCTCATCTCCAGGCTGACGTTGTTGTTACTGGTCATTTCTGATCCAAGATAGACGAAGTGAATATTTGGTTACTGGTCGACTTTTTTAGTCTGAAGCCGCACTGATGTAGCCCTATCAGTGAATTCGTATATGGCTTCAGTCTATTACACAATACGCGCTACAGAATCTTATATCCGATGGAAAGGAGTCTTATTCCAAGGTAATTGGCGCAAACAGCGGGTTCCCCTTTCTAAAAGATAGGACAAAGAACACGGAGTCATTAGGTTTGCGTTCGTCAGACCATATCTTGCACCAACTCTTCGCCGTCGGTCTTGAATAACTCAGCTGGCAGCCCATTACAGCCTGCCGCATTTTTATTTTTCAGCTTTTTAATAATCGATTCGACCTTGTTATAGTCCGGTGGCTTTACAATAATGTCATTATTAACTTCTTCTCTGCAGTAGCATTGCGACACTCCTTCTCGTACCAAGAATTAGTCACAGATCTGTATAAAAAATTTCCTCCTTGGCAGCCCTATTTATGGAGCTGGTGATATGTTCCACTGCTCATCTTGACAATACGGTGGAGTCCCGAGCAGTTGTTTGAGAAGGCTTGCCCACGTCTAGCTTTCGTTGCCTGTTGGGTCGTGAGACGTTCTCTTCGCTGATCCTAGTGCGTACCGAGTGGTCCGATGTTGGTATCTCGTAACGTTCGCTCGTCCAACGTGCTCAATGCATGCCTTCCGTCAATCAAAACATTTTCACTTTGGTTGCATGTAACTTGATCGTGACTTAGCCATATAGCTTTGTCAAAGTTGAGGTGTTGAAATCTGGTGCTGCTAACTACAATGTTCGGAGAAATCGATACGCCTCTCTCCATTATTGAAGCAAGTGTCGTGAAGCCTAATTTCTCCGACGGTTGGGTCAAAGATTCGTTCCTGTCTAATTCTGGCGTTGGAATTGCCAAGTTCGTTTTTGACTTCGAGATTGGGATAGCGTTCGTATAGACGTTCCAAACACTCGTAGAATTCATCTTTAGCATCTTCATCCTTCTATTCCGTCGGGACGTGCGCACAAATCAAATCAATATTTAGCGTTGATGCGTATCGCGCCCAGGCACTCGTCAAGAGGAGACAAGGCTACGTACTGACGACGAAACCGCATCCAAATTCGTGCTTTTTGTCAGCTATAATAGATGTCAATGGATGCTATTTTAGAGCAGCCTATGCATGAAATCCATCGTATTTCCTAAATTGCAGTGATGCCAGCCTTTTATCTTTGGAGGATATCATCAGCTGGATATTTTAACCATCCTCATTTAGCGTGTGGACTTTCCATATTCGTAAATCGTGGACCTTATATTGTTTGTATGGGACGTCACAATAGGATTTTATCGGAGGCTTCGTTTTTGTTTTCATTGGGGTGATTATTTTTACGGTGGCGGGTCGGTCATGAATGACAAATTTAAGTAACTTGGAAAGTCATTTAATGATTTTAAGTGTTTGCCTTTTTTACCTAAACAAAAGAAGATACATTGTTCCAACGGTCTTTTAGTAGTAAATTCACAAGATGAACCATTATCGTGCCTATTAAAGCGCCAGTAATGAAAAGCTAAATTTTTGTTCTGCTATTTCCTCTTCAGAATCAGTGATGATGCCAATGGAAATTGACACTACAAAAACAACGAAGAGTCTCATCTTTGAACCTTCAACAAGTGCTTCCAGTAACCCTTTAGTGGTAGTTGAAGAATGCTCCGTGGCATTGACTTGCGCGCACATCACAGTTGACTCGGCTAACCGTCCTACTTGCCCATCTCAAAAGCAACGTGAATCTAATGCAAATTGCCTAAAGTCTGCGTTTAAAACTTATCTGTCTTTCGATACAACTTAAGACTAAATCTTATCAATTTAATTGTCGAACAATACAATATCTGTGTCCAAATTTAACCCTACGGACTCTCGTTCAATTTCCTCTTTATAGGTCCTGTACCGGTTGTACGGTTGTGTGCAAATGTAGTAACAGGTAGAAATAATGGTCGGATACCCCCCAAAGTTACCCCCATTATGGTCAAAAAACATTAAGTTTGTTAGTAGAGATAACGTTCCTCTAAGCCTAAGTCAAAATCGGATAATATATGACAATTTTATAAGCAATTGAATTTGAACGACCTATTTATTAATTTCCTATTAAAACTGTTAAACCTGTTAAAACTTCTTTCCGCAGTTTTACTTATTCATTACCTGTGCATACATTCCTTGTGCTTTTGCACGGTGTTCGGTAATGTTACTTGTTCAAGACGTTGATTGGTTAACACATCAATTGCATTGTTGTATTTACTTCTCCAAACCCCATTAACATGTATACCAAATCTCAACCCTGTACCTCAAATCCATTATATATTATAATTTTTATTAAAAAAATTAAGACATAAGATTTATTATTGTTATTTTATTTAAAAATTATTTGCAATTATTAAAATTTATTTAAATAATAAAAATAAAAAAAAATTATTATATTTAAATTTATAAATAAAAATTAAACAAATTGAAAATAAAAATTAAATTCAAACGCTAAACTATTTCGCCGCTCGTCGAAACATGGTAGTAAGCAGCACCAGATTTCAACACCTCAACATCCACAAAGCGACATGGCTGGGTCCACATCAAATAACACGCAACCGCGAGCGTGTTGGACGTGCGAATGTTACGTAGTTGTGAGGTTATGTGACAACATCGACTCGGACCACTATCTTATTGCAGCGAAGGTGCGCCCTAGGCTCTGCGTGGTGCTTGGCGCACGACCCAACATGCAGCGAAAGCTAGACGTCGGCAACCTGTAATCAGAACAAACCGCCGAAGCCTTTTCAAACAAGCTCTCCCAACTGCTCCGGGAAACCTCTCCGTCTTCTCAAGATATACGCAATGGTATTGCACAAAAAAACGCCTCCTATCAGCGAACTCTGCAGTCAGGAGCAACGCGAGCTGTTAAGAAGCGATATCGAGAGAAACGGAAAGAGGAGAAACGCCTTTCCAGCATCCCATATAAAAAGGAGCAAGAAAGGCGGGAGTTTGAGATTGTTGAGATGTTACGTGACTGAAATGAAACTCGAAAATTCTATCAAAAGGTCAAGCGTCTGATCGAAGGTTTTAAATCCGTAGTAACTTTCTGTAAGGATGACAATGGAAATCTGGTAACGGATGAACAGGAATCACTGAGATTATGGAGGAGTCATTTTTCTTACCTACTCGGAGGCGATGACGCGCACAATTCCGCTAATAGAGAAATGACACCGGAACCACCAGTTAATGATGTTACTATTGTAGAGCCACCGGACTATAACGAGGTCAATTCAGTTATTAAAAAGCAGAAATATAGCAAAGCGGCAGACTCTGATGGGCTTTTCAATTTTTTCAATCTTCTCATGGAATACATCCTACGCCAGTGCCCGTACATACAGAGTATGTCGGGCTCAATTTTCCAAAAGGAAGTAATGCTGCAGGAACGGCGAGTCAGCAAGGCGTTCTCACAGATTGAAAAACAGTCTCGGCTCATGGGTCTAGCGGTGAATGAGGACAAGACGAAGTACTTGGTATCTTCTCGCACTCCTTCATCGCGTCTTGGACGGTCAGTGGCGATGGAGAATTTCAACTTCAGTGTTGTAGAAAACTTCGTCCATTTTGGATCCGAAATAACTAGCAACAACAACGTCAGCCTGGAGATCAGGCGAAGAATCACGCTTGCAAACAGATGCTTTTTTTGGGCTGAGCAAGCAATTGAGAAGTAAAGCCGGATGAAACAGCGTTGAAAGTCTTCGATACGAAGATTCTTCGCACGATTTTTGGTCCTATTAGAGTCGGCGACGAGTTTAGGTCCCGTATGAACCGCGATGAGGTTGACATAGTCCAGCGCATAAAATTCCAGCGGCTGCACCTCATTCTAATGGATGAAAGAGCTCCAGCACGCATGGTTTACACGCCGAAATAGAGGACGACCGAGCACTCGTTGGAATGATCAGGTGTGGAGAGATCTCTCCGTACTTGGCATTCAAAACGACTGTGGAGTCTGGTTGACGGCCATTTAAGTAGTGTTCTAACGGTCTGCTATATTTTTTTTAATTGTTTTTGGAGCAAGTGGCTTGCCATTTAGCAAGCCTATTCGTTGATTCATGAAACATTGAGAATTTTTTTGCGAATAGAGCGAAGCGAATACTGCAGTGGTTAACTGTTCGCATGCTTGACTCTCGCGAATATATGCTACTCTCAATCGAGAGTATATACAAGGAGAAACTATCTTGATCTCTGCTTTAAGTGAATGCCACTCACACTTACTTACTTCTCGTTGCTACTCATTAGGCTTGTCTCTCATTTTTTGTGAGTAGTTCACAAGCGCGTTTTGTTGATTCATTGCAGATCGCTGCTTTGGATACGCAAGAATCAAGCAAACCGCTTGCAATTAACCACTCAACAAGCGGCTGTGATGGACACTGCACAGTGGTTGGGCTTGTGTGGAGACGCGGCCAAAAATACTTCTAGTGGACATATCGTTATGAAATTAATACCAAAAATCTAAAAAAATATTTTAAGTATATGATAAAAAAATTGGTCATATAGGACGTCTATATCATATAGCTGCCATAGGAACAATCGGTTAAAAATCAGCATTTAGTATGAAAAACTTTTTTGTTTTTTAAGGTATCTTAACCAATCTTTCAGATTATATGTTTGGAGCAGGTTTATATATCCTTACCAAATTTGGTTAAAATCAGAGAACTATATCTTATAGCTCCCATACAAAAAGATGGTGCAACTTTTAAAAAAATTTTTCTTTTCCAAGGCCTATATTTAATATTTGATCTGTAAATGAGAACGCTGGTGAAATCTTAGTCTCCAAAAGTAAAAACAATCACGAATTCATATAAAAAGTATTTTATTCATCTAGCAACAAATGCACACCGCTTAACAATTTTGTTTTTTTTGTGCATGGCAGTTTTCTTTGCCCAGTTATGAAAGGGTCTGAACTTAAGAGCAATCTATTAAATAAATCCCTATTTGTGTCAACTCGTGACATTTTCCTAGTATGATACTCTCTAAATTTTTTTATGTCTTTATTTTTGGATTCGGCAGCTTCTTCAGATAACTCTCCTATCGAAACAAGCGCATAATTTATAATTTCCGGGCCGTGGACTAAAACTTTATGCACTGAAGGTGGAAGGTAATACCATGGGTATAATTTAATTAGCATTTTTGCGGTGTCAAGTGCAAAGCTTCCAAATTTTTCGGTATTTATTTTATATCCAGATGCCATGCATTGCAGTAATGTTGCACACCTATTTAAAACATGTTCATCCAATCCTGTTATATCAGCAGACAATTTTGTATCGCTAAAAAACCTTCTTGCCGTATTACCGTCATTTGAAGTTCCACTACCTCCACTTCTTGGTTGGTCGACATGTAAACCCATTTGGATGCGAAAGTCTGCTTGAATTTGTGTTTTCCTATCCTTAATGGCTTTTTTATCTTCTGGGGTACAAATTCGCCAAGTTTTCAAATGCAATCTATATGCCAAATGCAAGAAATATTCAAAAAATCGAATATATGAGTGCAACGGAGACAATCCAAACTCATAATGTTCTTCGTGAACTTTTTTGCTTAAGCATTTTTCCAAGTCATTCATTTCGCTCGGCTTTGCGTCACATATGTAGCATTTACAAGTTGATGTTTCACTTAAAGCACTACAGACTTTTCCGTCAACCATTGTCAACTGCAAACGATGTGTAATTGTAATGTTTTTGGTTAGTGCCTTACATGTATATGGCTCCAGCGCAGATATTTTGTTCCTAAAGTATTTGGCTTCATCTAAAGTCAATTGTGTTGTTTCTTTTTGGAATTGGAATCGTATTGGTCTGCAGTAACGTGTGGATGACGGTCGCGGATTTTTCCAAATTACTTTGTGTTTCTGGGGATCGCTTTCCTGAGTAATTAGTTGCAGTGGTACATACGAAATCACAAACAAATTCGAATCATCTATGTTACTGTTCAATGCTTTCTGTTTATATTCGGAATGACTAGAACTGCCGTCAAATCCCCACTTGCCAATTAAAATCAAGTCAACCACGCTATCATCATCAATGCTCTCAAGGACATCAGCTTGAAGTTCTATAATTCGTAACGCCGTGTGATCCAACAAGCTTTGCAGCTCAACTTCGGCTTCGGACTCGCTGACACTGATATTTTCGGGATAAGTTAAAGCCTTGGCCGCCAGAAGTTTTTCGTAGCTTGGTAGTAAATTAAAGGAAGTCTTACTATTAACAAAACTACGAAAAAGCAAATATTGATGTTTACTCATATTTGTATCAAGAAAGAGTGACAAGACTTCATCCACATTAAATTCGGTAAACGTTGGTTGAGATGAGTTGCATGAGCGTACTACAGCAGCCATAGATTCGTCACCTTGTGATAGCTCAGCAATTCTTCGTCGTTTTGTCCGCTTAGAAGCTTCCATAAAATCTATTTTCGGTCGTCCACGGTCAGAACTTTTGGATGTGGATGGGGCACAGCTTAACTGAATTGTTTCCTTTTCCTTCAGCCAATCAAATTGACTTTGGAGAATTAAAGCTTTCGTACGATTGTATTTTAACCAAAACGTAACAATCCTTTTACATATGTATCCAATTCGCTTTGCTAGTTCACTCATGTCAGCAATATAGCCGTTTTTTATGATGTTCGCTTCTTGGCCTTCAATCAAATTTTTTTGTCTTTCTGCGGCGCTTCCCTTTTCGCCGCACCATAAATTAAAAATATAAGATCGTGCAAACACACACTTATAAGAAGAACCTATTGAAATTTAGTGCAAGGGAATATCAAACAAAATAAAAACTATTAGTAAATGAACAAACAGTTTTGGAAAGGTAAACACAAGCATGACACACGAAGACAGAGCAACAGCATAACAAGTAAATAAACGGCAAAACTGACCCTGAAAAAGTTAAGATGGTGTTAGTATTTTTACGATATTAGGCACATTGGCAAATTCTGGCAGAAACTTTTTACACATTTGTTACCTTTGGAGACCGACAAACACATTGGTATATAAACAAATTGTGGAATTTTGTGGGATCACTACTAAAACTTCAGCTAAACATGAAAAAGACGTTCAAAATATAGGCAAAAAACATGTATTAGTTCACATTAATATAATAATAACAATAATTATTATTAATATATCAAATTATATCTCATTTTATAGAAAATACCTTCAACTTCAAAATCCATTACAAATAATTTTAATTTGAACACGTAAATAATGATCTGACCACTTCAAAGTTCGGTTTACTTGTGAAATATTCGCGATGCGCGCAGCTGCGCTTTACAAATGAGCAACTGTTCACATCTTCAATTCTATTTTTAGAAAATCCCGTTAGATTTCTAGAAAAATCTGGTTTGCCATGAAGAAGCTTGGACATTTTAGAGGCGATTTGTTTACTTTTCGTACATTTTTGCCGTTATCAGTTTTTTTGTTTTTGGCCTATGGGAGCAACCACTGTGCACTGTGGACTCACGCAAACTAAACAGTTTCTTCATTTGTGATGACAGTGCCAACGACGATACGACAAATTTTCTAGACATAGCATGTTTACAGAGTGTACCGAAACTGTTTCGTTGGTGCTTCCGTACTTCGCAACGGCTGGAATTCAGTTTGGATGGATATCTACAACGATGTCATGGTCTACCAAATGCTAGTGATCGATAATTATCTGTTTGATAACTACCAAGTTCATATCGACGAGTGCACCACAAAACGTTTAAGAGTTCGTGTTAGGCGTACACCATGGAGCAGCTACAACTTGAAGGACTTTCAGGACGACAGCCAACAGCTAATGGCATTACCATTGCAATTACACCCTGGCGAACTTCCCGATTTATTTATTTATTATTTGGAGCATAAGCCCCAATTGAATGGTTAATCACCATCAACAATGGGCATACATTTTTGTTGCTGTACAGTGTCAGCTCAGACACGTATTATAAAAAATGAATTTTATTTATTTTGAATTAAATAATTTAATAGTTAGTTTTTGGAAGTTTTCAATGTTTTGTAAAAATAATTAATAAATATTATGAACTAAACCTCTACCAGTACAGTACAGGTCGCCTAACAAACACAAATGTTTCCCTAGCTCAGTGTCTCCCAATCTTTTTGATTTCGCGACCACTTTACAGGTTAAGAAATTGTGGCGACCCCCTTCTGCCATAGGCAGACAAAAAAATAATTGAAAAGACTACGTCAATGTTTTTTTTTTTTTTTCTAATTTGGTACATTTATTCATTCTGAAATAAGAACGAGGTTGTGCAGCCCCTGGAATTTTATGCGCTGGACTATGTCAACCTCATCGAATAGCTCGTACAGATCGCGGTTCATACGGGACCTAAACTCGTCGCCGACTCTAATAAGACCGAAAATCTCGAAGACTTCCAACGCTGTTTCATCTGACTCAATCATGGTCCATGCCTCTGTGCTATACAATAGGACCGGGAGTATCAGCGTCTTATAGATCTTGATTTTTGTCTTTCAAGAGAGGGCTTTACTTCTCATTTGCTTGCTCAGCCCAAAAAAGCATCGGTTTGCAAGCGTGATTCTTCGCCTGATCTCCAGGCTGACGTTGTTGTGGCTGGTGATCTCTGTTCCAAGATAGACGAAGTTTTCTACAACACTGAAGTTGAAATTCTCCATCGTCACTGACCGTCCAAGAAGCATTGACGGAGTGCGAGAAGACACCAAATACTTCGTCTTGTCCTTATTCACCGCTAGACCCATGAGCCGAGACTGTTTTTCAATCTCAGAGAACGCCTTGCTGACTCGCCGTTCCTGCGTACCGATGATATCAATGTCATCTGCGGAAGCGAGCAGCATCACTTCCTTTTGGAAGATCGAGCCCGACATACTCTGTATGTACGGGCATTGGCGTAGGATGTATTCCATCAGGAGATTGAAAAAATCGCACGACAGAGCATCGCCCTGCCTGAAACCTCTCTTGGTATCAAAGGGGTTGGAGAGGTTTTCCCCCACCCTGACAACGCTTTGTGTGTTAGACAGCGTCGCCATGCAAAGACGGACAATCTTTGCCGGGATACCTAGTGCAGACAGGGCGTCGAAGAACTTCGCTCTTATCGGCTTGTCGAAAGCGGCTTTGTAATCGACAAATAGGTGGTGAGTGTCTTTGTTGAACTCACGGGTCTTTTCCAAGATTTGGCGTAATGTGAATATTTGGTCACTGGTCGACCTTTTTGGTCTGAAGCCACACTGATATCGTCCTATCAGTGAATCGGTATATGGCTTCAGCCTATTACACAATACGCCCGACAGAGTCTTATATCCAATGGAAAGGAGACTTATTCCGCGGTAGTTGGCGCAAACAGCGGGGTTTCCTTTCTTAAAGATAGGACAGAGAACACTGAGATTCCAGTCATTGGGTATGCGTTCATCGGATCATATCTTGCATAAAAGCTGGTGCATACTCCTAACCAACTCTTCGCCGCCGGTCTTAAATAACTCAGCTGGCAGCCATCAGAGCCTGCCGCTTTGTTTTTCAGCTTTTAAATAACTGAATCGACCTCGTTACAGTCCGGTGGCTCTACAATAGTGCCATCATTAACTGGTGGTTCCGGTGTCATTTCTCTATCGGCGGTATTGTGCGCTTCATCGCCTCCGCGTAGGTTGGAGAATTGACTCCTCCATAATCTCAGTGATTCCTGTTCATCCGTTACCAGATTTCCATTCTCATCCTTACAGAAAGTTACTCCGGGCTTAAAACCTTCAGTCAGACGCTTGACATTTTGGTAGAATTTTTGAGCTTCATTTCTGTTACGTAACATCTCAAACTCCCGTCTTTCTTGCTCCTTTTTCTTGCGTCTGAAAAGGCGTTTCTCCTCTCTCCGTTTCTCTCGATATCGCTCTCTAACAGCTCGCGTTGCTCCCGACAGCAGAGTTCGCTGATAGGAAGCGTTCTTCTCTGCAGTAGCACACAGCGCGCACAGGATTATGGAGGCTGGCGCGCTTTCCTGGACGCGGCCATGACCGGCAGACGGTTGACGGCCATTTAAACAAACAAAGAATAATTCGAAACCTTCTATTTTAAAATAATATCTTGATTTTTTATTGAATGCTTCAAGTAGGACAATTTCAACGTTCTGAAATTTGGTATCTGACTGTATTTATTTAACTTGTATACTATAGTCGCGATTTACGACTGTATTATACCCTTGCAAATTATGGGAGTATGTGGCAGAAATAGACGGAAAGAACTAAAAAAGTGTTCTTTGCAATTTAATGGAGCAGCTGAAAATTAAACATTTTCGGAAAGAATAAGATCTTACTTATATTATACGAACATCTTTAAGATGTGGTTTTAGCCACAACTGCTAAAAGGGAAAACGATTTTACCGAAACTCCACATTTTTCATTATGCTCGCACATATGGATGGACGGATATGGTAAGATCTAGTTGGTTTTTTTTTTGAATACAATTTTAACAAAAAAAAAAAACAAATAAAACTCTGTATTATAAATTGATATACCATTTAACAGGATTAATAAATATAAGCCTATTTTTAATTTAAGACCGTATGGGTGGAGTCTTTTGAGCCGCTGTTAGCTGGTTAACATACGAAGTCAATCGGTCATTGCATTTGCTACTATGGAGATTGACCTGCTCAATAACCTGATTCTTGTAAACAAGAACTTTATTTTCGAGGCTAAGTTTATTGCTTGTGCCAAGTGCCACGCCTCGCAAAACAAAACCCAAGTAGCCTACTTGGCCTACATGTGGTATGACCCTAGTGTGCAATTACTTTGTCTCAATGTGAATGAACAGTGACTGGATTTATCACAATTGACATTTATATTCCAGCGGTTGGCCCAACGTTCAAAATTCGCAACATTACTTCGTGTGTCATTTGAAGCTTCATTTGGACAATTTGAGTTCGCAAAAATGGCCGTGTCATCAGCATACGTTGCCAGCAGCAAGTTATCATTATTTGGAGTTGGCATATTGACATTATACAACGTGTATAGAACAGAACCAAGCACACTACCTTGTGCTAAACCAGCTTCAATACGGCAGATCCCTGAGATCTCATCTTTTACCTTAACTGTGACGCAACGGTCAAGAAAGTAGAACTTCAAGGAATTGCGACGCTGGTAATTTTCTTTTAATTTTGAACAGAAGACCTTCCACCCCGACCCTACCTGATGATCAAGAAGGGCACTCTGGACGACAAATACTTGATAAGAAATAAGATCTAGCCGCTTCCTCGTTCTGATCGCGAATTTATACACTTTATTGGATCTTCTAAGCTTTCTTCGCTATGTTTCTCATTTCAATAAATACTTGAAAAAAAAAATGTGGAATGATTAAGTAAATCTAAGCTACGTTTCTAGCATAAAAAACTAAATAAGATTTAAGCGTTGCTGAGCCAATGACGAATGTGGAGAGTATTTAAACTTCGGTACCAACGAAGTTAATGTTTTCTAGTTTAAAATCTAACTACTTCATGTATCTTCACTATATATTCATATTTTTAAGTTTCATTTTATGTTTAATTTATTTATTTAAAATTTGAAATACAACATTTTAACTTTAGTTTCATCAATTGATTTAAAAAGAGATTTTTGTGTTCTTATTTTCTTCGTTTTGGTTTTTTTTCACCATCTGCTAAACGTTGTTATAGTCTTGTACCTTTGTGTTTGTTTTGGTTAATATATTTCATTTAAAATTTAAAAACACGCAATAATTAACAAGCCATTTTTTTTACTTTCTTTCTAATTAAATTAGTAGTTTTGAGTTTTAAGATTCCTGAGGCAGCACTTGATAGTGCGTTCGGTAGTGTGAAATGGCATTAGCGCCTTGCTTGAATAATTGCCAATTTTCATAGCATTTTTTTCTTTTTTGTAAATTTATTTATTTTTTTTTTAATTTAACGTATTTTTTAAATAAAATAGTAACAATGTTTTTTTTCACGCTCTAGCGTAGTACAATAAAAATATAATCTCCCTTGCAGAATTTGTTGCGTTTCCTTTTTGCTGTTTTTGTTGCTCTTGCTGTGCTGTGTTGTAGATGCACAGAAGGAATTGAACTATTCAAAATATTTGAAATAATTTAATTGGCATCCTCTGGTGCGGGCAGCTTCTCCCAGGTTGGCTCAACGCCCCAAATTTCACGTGCATACTCTGCAATTGTACGATCGGATGAGAACTTTCCGCTGGACGCAATGTTATTAATAGACATTTCCAGCCATTTGGCTTGATTCTAGAGGAAAAAAGAAACATTTTTTAGAATTGTTTTCTATTTTACACAATTTTTTTTTATAATCACAGCTTACCTGGTAGGTCTTGGAAACCTTGTCCTGCGCCTTGATATACGCATCGTAGTCAGCCAAAAGGTAGTAGTGGTCGTACTTGAGTAAAATATCCGCAATGTTCTTGAATTCGTTGGGATTACCGGGACTGAAGAAACCGCCCTGAATTTGATCAATGCACTGCTTGATCTCTGGGTTGGTGTTATAGTGGTCGTAGGCATTATATCCACGCTTCTTGAGCTCTTCAACCTCTACGACGTTCATACCGAAAATAAAGATATTGTCGTTGCCCATTTCTTCGGCCATTTCAACGTTGGCTCCGTCGAGTGTACCGATGGTCAATGCGCCGTTCAATTGGAACTTCATGTTGCCAGTACCAGAGGCTTCGGTACCAGCGGTCGAGATCTGCTCCGAAAGATCGGCAGCCGGCATGATCTTCTCTGCGAGTGTTACGCGGTAGTTTTCCAAGAAGATAACCTTCAACTTGTCGCCAACAATTGGATCGTTGTTAACCACATTACCGACAGCGCAGATAAGCTTGATAATCTGCTTGGCAACATAGTAACCCGGCGCAGCCTTGCCGCCGATCATGATGGTACGCGGCGTAAAGTTGGCAGTAGGATCCTTCTTGATGCGGTTATACAATGTGATGATGTGCAGACAATTCAACAGCTGACGCTTATACTCGTGGATACGCTTGACCTGAATATCGAACATAGATGCCGGGTTGACCTTGACACCGTAGTCCTTCTCAAGAATGGTGGCCAACTTAAGTTTGTTCTCTTGCTTGACGCGCGCAACATTGCGCTGGAAGTTCGGGTCCTTGGCCCACTTCTTTAAAGCAACTAACTGATCCAAATGCACGGGCCACTCATCACCGATCTTCTCGGCAATCAAATCGGACAGACCGGGATTGCAGAGCAACAACCAGCGGCGTGGAGTGATGCCGTTGGTTTTGTTCTGGAATTTGTGAGGATCCATTTGGTAGAAGTCATGGAAGAGCGAATCCTTCAAAATTTGCGAATGAATGGCGGCCACACCGTTAACAGCGTGCGAGCCAACAATTGACAGATGCGCCATGTTGATGCGCTTATCGCCGTCCTCCTCAACGCAGGACATGCGACGCATACGATCTAAATCTTCAGGGAACTTCTTCTTGACATTCTCCATGTGCAAGAAGTTAATATGATAGATGATCTGCAGGTGGCGTGGCAAGATAGATTCTAACATGGATACTGGCCAGCGTTCCAGCGCTTCGGGCAGAACGGTGTGGTTGGTATAGGCGCAGGTACGAACTGTGATGTCCCAAGCCTTGTTCCATTCGAGATGCTCCTCATCAACGAGAATGCGCATCAACTCAGGAATGGCAAGCGATGGATGGGTGTCGTTTAGTTGAATTGCGACCTTGTCCGGGAAATGTTCGAAAGTGTTGCGCACCGCTTCGCGCGATCCAAACTTAGAGGCCTTGTAGCGGCGAATGATATCCTGCAGCGTGGCAGCGCACATGAAGTACTCTTGCTTGAGACGCAGCTCCTTACCCTCAAAGAAGTTGTCGTTGGGATACAATACACGTGAAATGTTCTCTGCCAAGTTGCGATCGAGCACAGCCTGAATATAGTCGCCATCGTTGACTGCGCATAAAAAAAAAACATGATCATTATTATATTGTACAACATTTGTTTGGCTCCTTTACTACTTACAGAACTTCAAGTTGAAGTCAATAGGACTCTTGGCGGACCATAAACGCAGCGTATTCACATGATTGTTCTGATAGCCGGGAATTGGATTGTCATAGGGCATAGCGAACACTCGCTGGGTATCAACCCACTTTTTACCCTCGGGCGTGTCAATTACACGACCATAGAAATTAATGGGAAGCATGAATTCGGGACGTGCCTTCTCCCATGGGTTGCCGAAACGCAACCAATCATCGGGCTCCTCAATTTGCTCACCGTTCTTGATCTTCTGTGCGAAGATACCGTATTCATAACGAATGCCATATCCATAGGCAGCAAGACCCAATGTTGCCATTGAGTCAAGGAAACAGGCAGCCAGACGACCGAGACCACCATTACCCAGACCGGCATCCTCTTCCATCTCTTCGAGATTCTCAATATCCAGACCAAGCTGGTACATGGCCTCTTCGCATTCACTCTGAATGCCCAAATTGATCATGGTATTCGTGAGAGAGCGGCCCATATAGTATTCGAGCGAAAGATAGTAAACGCGCTGTAAAGATAAAAATAAAAAAAGGAAATTGTTTAATAAAAACATTTTACGAAAAAACATAAATTTCGCTAAGTTGGTAACTCTAAAATCCATGCAATTTCTCTTTTAAATTTTAAAGAGTATTATAGATGGTCGTATCTCCACTCTGTCACTCTTTTTTGCTATCAGAGAGCAACTAATTTTAATTAGACTCTGCGGAAAACCTGTTCGGTATTTCGATTCCCTTTCTATATCTATACATTTTTTTTTTCAAGTGCGACTGACGCATTCGTTAAAGTGTGCCAAATTCTTGTTCTTTTTTCAACTATTATTTATTTTATGCTTTATTCTTAGCCCACTGGCATAGTGTGCAGTCCGCTGATGGGATGATACATATGTAGATACATAGAGTGCAAGCCAAATAGATATGGCCAATTCCTAAAAGATATACCACATGAATATTCTACTCAGAAGTACAAATTCTACGTACATACATCGTATGAATATATTAACAGATTTTTTTTTGTTTTTTTTTTGTTATTAATGATAAGAATTTGTAGCAATAGACTCGATGAACCTGAAGTTTTAATACACTTCGCTCGGGAAATTCCAAATTATTTCATTCTTTTAAAATAAAGACTCAAAACATTATAACATAAAAAAAAAGAAATTGGATCAAAATTTATGAAGAGTATGTATCTAGAAATAGAAGGGCATAATAGACCTGGTAGGATAGCAGAACTAAGTACCTTCTAATAATTTAGGCTCGGTTTAAATATGGGGCGTGACACTGCCCAGAAATGTACCCCATTGGAGAATATTATTTTTATAAAATTCTGACTCGTTGTTTACACGGGTTGTGTTGTGTCGAGTAAATTCTGATTCAAACCTAATCAGCACACATTCAGCACGCTACTTCGAAGCAGAATGGCGACAATGATTTGCGGAAAAGATTTTTTGAGTTAAGACAATCGAACACAAATTTTGATGATAATTTTGAATAATTGCTAAACGTTGTGACATTGTGACGTGAATTTATTGAATAATTTAATTGAACATTTCTATTGGTAGACTGTTGTAATTGTATAGTTGATTTTTTGTTGTTCCTTTTTTAGACTATCTATATTATTCCCCATAAAGCGATTAATAATAACGATAGTCTAATTAATTCATATACATATCGTTCATATATAGTAATCTGTAATACAATATCTGAAGCAAACAGAAGAGCGGCGGGATGGACGAATGGCTATATACATTTTTTATCTAATAATGAAACATTTCCAAATTTTCCTTGCAGTGTTTACGATTTCAAACTGTCATCAATTTATTTTTAGAGACTTGGAACTATTTGTTGTTAATTAAGCAAACAAAATGCAAAAAATGTGTCTTTAGGCAGAAAATGGTTCGAGTAAAGTTTGGTCAAAATCGTTGGGGGCTAAGCCCCACTCCCGATATAAGCAATAAACAAAATTCAAAATATCTTTGCAACCATTTCAGATACAAGGATGAAAGTTGGTAAACATGTTAATGGTACGGGAAATGTAAGATCAATTGAAAAAATGGAAAGGGGTTTAGCTTTAAAGAATATACATATCAATATTAACAATATTTATATCAATATTTTTGAATAGGCCGGGTACAGCTACATACTTCAAACAAATATACAGTTAAAAAAGCCTTAAACAAGATACAAGTGAAATACAAATGAATGAAGTGTTCATTCTTGTTTGAAACTAAAAGAATTCAAAAAGTTTGGTAACATTTTAACTTGAAGGAGAAGAAGCAGGCCCCCGTATATATATATATATATATATATATATATATATATATATATATATATATATATATATATATATATATCAAAATTGGAGTCGATATAGATATATTCATCTGGCTTACTGCACGTACGAACAACGATAACTTGGAGACTATAAGGGATAGAGCCTTGAATCCTTTATAACCGGTAGCCTCTTCTTGCGTTTTTTATTAAAACAAATGTTGCTCGCCAAATTGGCTGAATTTTAATAAACTATTCAATATTGGTCCAGATAAGATCACTAAAAGAGGTGACCTTCATACAAAGAAACTCAGTTTTAAGGCTTTGTCAATGTGAGCAATCATTTGTTGACTATACATCATAAAAGTTTTACATAATATGTTATTAATAAATTATTTTTTTATTTGCAAACGTTTGTTTCATTTTTATTAAAATCGCATGTTTGCTACGCTTCAGTATCCACCATGCGTTTAGCTATAAATTCGCAACACTTTCCTTATCAAACTTTTCAAAATTGGAGCACTTCCTCAGAGCGTGAAAAACTCATTTAGAACAAATGTAACGCTGATAAGTATTCACCTATGTTTGTACAGTAGTACGAGTATAAATACAAAAATAGAAAGAATTCGTATTAGCGGAGAAAATGAGGTCAGCTAAGTCGTAGCATTTGCCAATGATTATCAATTGCTAGTTACTTGATTTCAAAGGCAAACAATTCATAAACACAAAACTGACGGATGCGCTATAAATATAGCAGCACAACAGATCGATCGTTAGATCGGTCATTTGGTAATTAAGATTACAGACAGCCATGAAACTGTAATCCAGATTCCAGATTCCAGATTCCAGCAATTGGCAATTTTGCACTATGTTACAAGTCTGGCGCTCTCGCGGATGTTCCTCCAATCAATTTTATGCGTTAATCTTGAACACATTTATTATGTTATGTCTTTGTTGTTGTGCTAATTTTTAAATTGGAATTGCACGCTTATCAGATTAGTTGGCATGCGGCGTATGCCATGGGTTAACTAGAATTCATGTTGTTTGGAATTATAAACAAAAATAAAACTATAATTAACTCATTCTCGATTTCCAACCGAACGCTATCGATGAGATTGCGGCTTTGAATTGTTGAAAGTTGGCGGTGATGCGGCGATAACAAGCTGCAATGTGCAATATGATTCTTGATACCGGCAGCGCGGGATGGTACCGGCAGTTAGTTATGTACATATATAGATAGTAGAACAGATAGAATCAAGGGCGTATCCAGGGGGGGGGGGGAGGCCGGTGGGGCCATGGCCCCCTAATTTTCGAAAAGTTCTGAAAAATATGTATTTTACTATATATTTTGCACTTTTCCCCACTAAAAAAAAAACAATGTTGGCCCCCCTTCTGAGACAGTGGCGCCCCCCTTCGACGAAAGCTGGATACGCCCTTGAATAGAATAGTTGGTTACTATTTTACCGGCGCCGCTTGGCTTTTGTTATGGTTTTCAGTTTGCACAAACACGGAAACGTATATATAAACAACAGCGCTTTTTTCTTTTTTAATTTACAAAATCTTAATTAGAATTCCAAGTTGAGCATGCGAAATTGTTAAAAGCACAAACAAAAATTAAAAGTTGATTAAATAAATGGAAAACATTGAACACATGAAAACTGATAGTGTGGAAAATTATTTAGATTATATGATTATTACAAGGCGCTTAATATTTCTGAATTTCCATAATAATGCATGAGCAATATTAAATTTAAATAAAATGGCATATGTTATAATATTCAAATATGTTGTTAAGGGGAATACGTTAAAGATCATATTTGCCATAATGAGAAAGTCACAAATATTATTTTGGAATTTCGGAACATTATGTCCCCGGTAACAGTTTCGTTAAATGTGTCTGTTTGACATTGCGAATATGAACTTAAATTCACTGCCAATTCCAAGTAAACTCGAATTGTGATATCTTTCTAAAAGGAACAGAACTTTTTAGCGCACATTTCTTTTTGTATTCAAAAAACGCAAAAGAGAAATATATGTACATATACATGCAATTCCAAAAATCGTTTCGACTTTGAAAAAAAAAGACACTCGAAAAAATTGCATCAGGTTGCATAGGTTTTCCAGCAGTAAAATAAAACATAAACTTAATCGATTTGAAGATTTCTGCTGCTGATGAAAAATCTCATAAATTTTATTGACACATACATATAAAACTTTCTGCGAATATTTGTTTTTGGAATTAGTATATAATATACAAAATATGTCGTTTTAAGCTAATTTCTTACAAATCACCAGGAGAGGAGACAGATTTGTATGGGGATTACATCTTTTGGTGGTCCAATATGTTATAAACATATAGGCTATGAAACAGTTCATTAGAATTAAAGTAAGATACGTCCAATTTGTTATTTTTTGGTGAAACAATAAAATGAGCAATTCTATTATGTAAAACTCAGAAAATAAGTATTGTTTTCTATGAGTACTACCACTTAGATAGTGGTTGGCACGATCATTAAATTGAACATATCTGAATAGAGTACATTAAATATCCAAACTTGAAGGCTATATCTTTTATAGTCTCCAAGTTCTTATTGTTTATAACCAGACAGACGGACATGTCAATATATTGACTTGACATTTTGTGGGTGTCCAAGTTGTACCCTAATATAATATTTTATTAGAATTGACGCAAAATACAGCGCATTCGGCAATTTTTATAAATATGGGAAAGAATTGTATGAGGCCACCGCTAAAACCGATCTATATAGAATATTTTATAAGGATAAACGTGAAATAGACCAAATTTGTCATTTCTAGCAAATTTACCAATATGAATAACATTTTTCCCATATAAAGACTGCATGTTAAGTCCCATCCAACTCATATTTACCATATGAATTCAATGAATACAATTGATATGAAGAATAAGTAGGAGTATCTAAATATTTACATTTGAAACCTGACATGTCTATATCGACTCGCCTTTTGATGCTAATCAATAATAATATACCCATTTTTCTATATGAGAACAGGGTATAAAAGAGTATCAATTGGTAAAATCTGGCAATACTAAAATAAAGTTTGACATTTTTTAGCATGAACGTTCTCACAACGTTTTTATGTACAATCGCTATTTGTGTTGTTTATATTTAGTTGAAAAAATCAATTTGGCCAAAAATTGGAAATTTCAAGGAAAGGTTTTCGTTGGATTATTATTCACAACTTTCGACGTAGATTATCTCAACAAGAGTGTGTCGATGAACTTAGTTCGATAAAGCGATAAAGCACCATCAGAAACCACTGAATATCGCTGGTATGCTGAATTCAATCTTGGTCTTAATTCGCTCAGCGACGAATTCCGTGAAGGTCGCCTAAAATCGTTTGTTGTGACATAAAACATCGATGCTGTGCGTGAACTGATAATGAGATCGTCATGTGACATACCGTGAGATTGAGGCATCCCTCAGTGTACATAAGATTTTGCATGAACATCTTGCCGTAAAAAAGGTTTGCTCGTTGGATTTTGACATAATAAAATAAAACGAACGCGTTGCTTCATTAGACCTTTATAAGATCATCACAGTTGACGAATCTTGGATATATCCACCTTGACAATGCCAGATGTCACACAAGAGAGTTTTTGAGCACTCAAAATATCGAATTGATGGGTCATCCGCCGTACATCCCTGATTTATCACCCAATGATTTATTTTTATTTCCAAACATCAAAAATAAACTGCGTGGAGTAAATTTTTCTACGTCCGAAAAAGATGTTTTGGAGAAAATACTACGACATTTTACGACATACATTTTCATGGAGAATATTTAGAAAATAAAAATAAAGCATTTTTCATTTAAAAATATTTGTTATTGTTTGATACTCCCGAAATATAAAACGTGCCCTCGTATACCCATTTTTTCTCTTTGGGAATAGGTTATAAAATGAGTCATAGAAAAAGCAAATAAATTTTCAAAAATTTTTTATTGTATTCTTTTGTAATAAAATCATTTGACTTTAGTTCTACCCATTTTGTATTAGTTTCATTTCTTCTAAATGACATCTACTGCTTCTTGAGTTCAAATTCAATTGAATTTAATAATGCTCGAGAAATAAACTGCAAGAAATTTTTATATGTACGATACAATAATTGGATAGCTTATAAAAAACAATCTAATCAAATTACTGGTAAATATTCAAACTAGAATATATTCGTTGCAACATTTTATACCCTGTAGCCATAGGATAAAAAAGTATATTAAGTTTGGGCAAATGTTTGAAACAGTTAAAAAGAGGCATGAGATTGATAATTATTGATCGTTCGTTGATTTTGATGTTTGGACTCTACTATTCCTAAATTTGTTGTATATTTTATGAATACTCTTCAAATAACAATATGTAGGGCATCTCAAAGTCGTGCAACATAGGTTCTTATTAATACATTGCTGTACCTAGTTTACATGTAGATACTATATTCATTAATAAATGCAGGCCTATAAAATGAAGCGGCCAATGTAAATAAAAACTTATTTTATTTGTGAGTATTTTTATATGTTTATATTATGTATTGAATTTTTTTGGGGAAACATGGGAGGCGGCTGTGGCGTGTGCGTTTGCAGTGGCATATTTATTGTAGATACTCACTCACACTCACACGAATATTCTGAAAGGCGGTTTTCTGTCGCAAGGCAAGCTACAACAAAAATTAATTGTACATATACGATACACATATATATATGTATATATATGTATCTGAACATTTTCATGGCGTTTTGCTCCAAAAAAAAAAAAAAAACTGGCACGGCAGCAGCAACAAAAATAACAACAACTACTTTTACGCTGACAATAACAGCAACAAAATATATCTAGATGAAAATTTTCCTTTTATATTTCGTGCTTGTGACTATTTGACTGTTTGTTTGTTAATAACCTTTGATTGACCTTGAAAAAAATGGGCAAGAAATTAGTTAAATTGGAAATATTATTTTCGCGCATACCGCTTGGCTGTCATACGGACAAAGAAACGTGTAAGAAAAGACATTTGTATCTATATCTAGTAGTATGCAAAGGTATCTACAATATATAACTTTAGTATATACTGCACTTTATGATTTTCATCTATTGTATATATGATGTACGCCAGTTTAGTTTAAATTTTTAGAACGCTATGATACTCGTAGTTTTTAGTTCTTATAAATTGTGCGCGCAGTAGTATCTAGTATTGAAAATGGAAAGTGATTCGCAGCGCCTTTTGACATTCGACAAGGACAAAAGTGTTTGAGCAAAAGCTTATGTTGGTTTTTTATTACAGCTGATTTGACTTTTTTTGCAGTTGCAAATTACATCGGTTTTTTTTTCTGCACGCATGTAGCACGTGCTTGTGTATCTGTGATATACTTTATTATTGTATGTATCTACATGTAAGTAATTTATGTATATACATCTACGTGCGGTTTTTTTTTTTGCGTGTGCTCGTGTCGTTTTATTATAACTAATACATATATATAACATTTGGTTTTTATGGAATTTCGCAATGAAACGAGTATTCAATAAAAAATAAAGGAATAATCATTTCCTTTCTACGTATAATATTCAAAGAAAAACTTATGGAGAACTTGTTATTTTGTATGTTGTTTTGAGTTTGTATTTCTTCAAAAAGTATTCAGATTAAAAGAGATCGTTGCAGTCGCCTGTGCTCGATGTCGAGATACTTTGAATCTTGTATAAGATAATCTTTACTTGAACAATGAATGAAAATGGTCCGGTCTGGACTTATGTGCTATATTTTATAAGGACTGAATTATAGAATAGAATAGGATAGAATTATAGAAAACAATTCGAAGATTTTGCATGATGATAATGCACCATAATATAGACTGAATTTAAGAGCAAAATGCAGCAAATATTATTAATAAACAAGCGAACTCAACTTATTTGGCCTAGCATGACTTATTTTTCTTTGTAAAATTAAAATTGACCGTTTTGAGTAATTGAGCCTATAAAAAAATAGTAGAATGAGCTGAAAGCTATACCGGAAAACATGCTTCTAAAGGTATTTTGAGACTGGAAATATGTGTCGGAAATTGTGGCCTATTTTGAAGACGTGTCTGCCAAGCCTACTTTTAGCTTTTCAGCACATTTTCACAAATTTATATACCCTATGGGTATATTATGGCTATATAACTTTTCGTTATAATCAAGTTATAAACATTCTAAAAATCTGTTAGAATCCTGTTTAAAACTAAACCGACAGGTTAAAATCGTGTAATTCTTACAAAACATGCCCATTATTCTGTCTTGCCACCCACTCAATAAATGAACTACATAGATACGAATGCAACCTAGTGAAAGTGTCCAATCTGCTGCGAAACGAGAACAACACGGATTCATTTGAATGGCATCTGTTGGCATTGCTCCCACTGCACTTAAACTTCTAACGTTCTGGCATCGTCTTTTTCTCAGCTCGTCGGCTGCAATTTTCGAGCAATTAACCAAGAAAATAATGAACAGAAAACAACAGAAAAGAAATAAAACAGAAAATTGAGAAAAACTATGTGCGAAAAATTAGTATATAAGCAGAAATATTTATTGGGGTAGCCAATGTTAATGTCCAATTAGTACTCTTGCATCTTATGTGCAATGCTTCAGCACAGCAGCATCTTCTGTTGCTCCTGCTACTTTAATTTGTTTTTCTGTTTATGCAGCGATTTCGACAAAAACAAAAAAATAATAATAGAAATGATTGTCGAATTCTTGTTTCGCTTTTTTTCGGCGTAGAAGCGAAAAATGCAAGAGCTAATAAATTGGCCAAAAAGCAAAAGGAATAAAGTGTATAAATGATGAAAGAAAAAAAAAATGTCGTAATAGTTAGTGAAAATTGTTCATATAAACTGAATCTTTTGTATAGCATTGGCTTGCGAGAAGCGCATAGAAAGTGAGGTTAGACTGCGTGAAGTTATTTCGTGCTGGATGCTTTAGTGCGTGGGTGGCACTCAACAATTCCAGCACGCATAAAATCGATAATCAGCCGCGCGTGAGCATGAATTATGTACACATAAGCCGAAAAATATCTCCAACACGTCAGCGTCACCTACAGCTAAAACGTCCTTCACACAATTCAGTAGGACGTACAGCTGTCGCCTGTTACCACAGCATGCCTAACATTTGACCAGTTGACCTTAGATGACTATGCTGCGCCCGTTCTCCCCTTCTACACTTCCCACAACTAAACAGCGCCAATGCCACTCACCTTGGGATCCTTCTCATAGTAATGCTGCTGTGTGCGTATCCAGCGTCCGACCATATTGTCCTTGACAGTGTTCGCCAGCGCAAAGTAATAATCGCGCAAGGTTGAGACATTACGATCCTTGACGAGGGTGTAGTGCAGATGGCGGTTAAAGTTCTTCTTCACCTCAGTTACGTTGCCGACCTCAGCGATGCCGCGTACACTGATTTGCTTGCGACGATCCGCGTCCGATTGTGGTTTCGACATTTTCGTTTACTTTTTGTATTTTGTTCTACGTTGAGATTGCCGAAATTATTCCTTAAATTAATATTTAATGACTTATTGTTCCTTCGGCGTTATTGTACACTGTTTTCCACAACGTTTAACACAGCAAAATGAAATGAACGAAGAATGAAGAAAATACGGCAGACCAAACAACCGAACACGACGAACTCCGGAGCACTTCTGAGAGAAACTTTTTTGAGCGTTAATATTTAGCAGATGCCGCTCGCAAATAATCGAACAAGTTTTCTAGAGAATTGTTATTAACCAGCAAAAAGCTGTAAGCTTTTTGCCAGCGCAACATAAACCCCAGTAGCGCATATCAAATAATAAACTGAATAAGCATAAAAGCGTTAAACTAAATATTCAGTATTAGACATATTTTTAAAATTAATTTATTAATTAAAATAATTATGCGCATTTATACTTATACGCGTTCAATATATAAATATATACATCTATATCTATTTAGGTCTATACTAGTGGACCGGGCTTGCTCGGTGAGGCAATGCCGGAATGAAATTTTTTAACAGAGTTTAATTTTACAATATTTGATTTGACATTCTGTACTCTGTTATGCGTCCTTTTGTGTTTACTTTTATGAGACCATGTCCCAATATTTATCCAATGACTTTTAGTGGGGCCTGGTCGCGTTCTAGCGATTAATCGATTGGGGTTATTTCGTACCTTATTTCGGTTACCCTACACTTATTGTGAATCCTGGATATAAACCTGGGTTGATGATTGTGAAAGTAATGAAAAGAGGTTAAGATGGCCGCGCACAGTCAGCCCTGTTTGCATTTCCACTCTCCGGGTATAGACGTCATTTGAATTAAGAGTAAACAATTTGATTGTTGGCAAAGCGTCTGCATCTTGCGATAATTAAGGATTTAATTTTTGAGGCGCTATCTGTGTCACGGTTAATAAATTATCTTTCTGAGCTGTGTTTAAAGATTTAACTAGTTTAGCTGGCTGAATTTTTAGATACTAAGGTTATAAAAGAATTGAAGAAAGTTCGGTGTACCTTGCTAAATAAATAAAAAAAAAATTCTATTTCAACAGTTAATTAAAGCTAACAACTGTCTGATGTATTATTTAACCATCGCCTAAAACTTCATTCATCATAAAGATGCAAGTGAGTCGTATCCAAAAAAATAATCCTCGGTATCGAAGAGACGATCGATTACGTAATGGGCATTCACGCTACTGGGTCTGTTCCTATAAAAGCTTACAAAAATGTTGCTCACATGCACTTTCAGCCAGCTCTTGTTGGCCGCACATGTTTTTCTAGTCTCTTCGAATCTCTTCTGTGCTCCTTAACGCTCTTGTACGTTATCAGCGAAAGCGTTTTGTGATTTCTCGTTGCTGATTAAGAACGAATAGACGTCAGCTGTTTAAAAGCTAAGAAAGCATTAAATTTTTTTCGTTCTCTATTCGCCGCAAATGTTTTGAAACATTTAACGCTAATTATTTTTGTTTTTTTTTTTAATAAAAAATATATTATATTGGCGCCTTAGGTTGTGAAAAGCCGATAAGCATTGCATTAGATTTTATTTTTAAATGAAATCAGTAACTCAATCACTCCTTCTGTAGTTGCTATATTTTGTTTCTCTCATATATGACCTTGGTCGAAGGTCATACATGCGTAGTTGTTGTTTGTGCAATTAAACTGTGGCGCACCCTAGCGGCTTTTAACGAAAGCGTGATTTTCCGTTAATTTGAATGCGATAATGTTTGTCTCATCATGAAGCTTTTACTTTTATGAGAGTAGATAACTGTAATTCCTACTCTATACCCACAGAGTAAAATATGGAATTGTATGAAAAAGTGTAACTTTTTATAAAGATGAAAATGGAAATCTGGATACAGATGAGCAGGAATCACTGAGATTATGGACGAGTCATTTTTCCAACCTACTCGGAGGCGATGAGGCGCACAATTTCGCCGATAGAGAAATGACACCGGAACCACCAGTTAATGATGGCACTATGGTAGAGCCACCGTACTATAACTAGTTCGATTCGGTTATTAAAAAGCTGAAAAATAACAAAGCAGCAGACTATGATGGGCTGCCAGCTGAGTTATTTATGACCGGCGGCGAAGAGTTGGTTAGGAGTATGCACCAACTTTTATGCAAGATATGGTCCGATAACCGCATGCCCAATGACTGGAATCTCACTGTTCTCTGTCCTTTCTTTAAGAAAGGAGACTCCGCTGTTTGCGTCAACTACCGCGGAATAAGTCTTCTTTCCAACGAATATAAGATTCTGTCGCGCGTATTGTGTAATAGGCTAAAGCCATATACGGAGTAACTGATAGGATGATATCAGTGTGGCTTCAGACGAAAAATGTCGACCAGTGACCAAATATTCACATTACGCCAAATCTTGGAAAAAACCCGTGAGGTCAACAAAGACACTCACCACCTATTTGTCAATTACAAAGCCGCTTTCGACTCTCCGATACGATCGAAGTTTTTCGACGCCCTACCAGCACTATATATCCTGGCAAAGATGGTTCGTCGTTACATGATAACGCTATTACACACAAAAGCGTTTCCAGGGTACGAAAGAACCTCTCCGTCCCCTTTGATAACAAGTGAGGTTTCAGGCAGGGCGGTGCACTGTCGTGCTATTTTTTCAATCTTCTGATGGAATGAATTCTATATCAATCCCCGTACATACAGGATACTTCGAGCTCGATCTTCCAAAGGGAAGTGATGCTGCTCGCTAACGCAGATGACATCGATATCATCGGTACGCAGGAACGGCGAGTCAGCAAGGCGTTCTCAGAGATTGAAAAACAGTCTCGGCTCATGGGTCTAGCGGTGAATGAGGACAAGTCGAAGTACTTGGTGTCTTCTCGAACTCCGTTATCGCGTCTTGGACGGTCAGTGAGAATGGAGAATTTCAACTTCACTGTTGTAGCAAACTTCGTCTATCTTGAAACCGAGATAACCAGCAATTTTTTAAAATAAACTTGTAAATTTCCGGAGAAGTCCTAGTCGAATGCAAAAAATACGAAGTTTCACTCTATTACCGTTTCTGAGATCCTTTCGTTCATACGGACGGCCACACGGACATACGAACATGGCTATATCGACTCCTCTATCACTCCTGACCAAAATGGGGGTAACTTTGGGAGGTTTCCGATCATTATTTCTACCTGTTACATACATTTGCACAAAATCAATGGGCTCTTGTATCTTCGGTACAGGGCCTAAAAAGTGTTTCATTTCTAAGTTCTATCCTATGTTAGCTTCACAATTATTTACTGTTATGACAATAAAAGGTAAACAAGGCCCCAATTCGAAACTTCAACATAAAAAATCACTTTAAAAAGGACCCCAGTTAAATTGTAAAAGTTAAACAACGTCGGTTACGAAAAATGTAAAAAAAAATCAATGATAAAACTTAAATATTTATGAAAAATGTTTTGAAAAGAAGTTACCAAATGTGGAAAAATACTGGATTCCCAATGTCGTGTGTAGTACTTGTTATGGAGTATTGGGTCGCTGGGACGAAAATAAAAATATTAAATTTAAATGAAGTATATAATTTGAATATTAAAGGTTGTAACTATGACGACCAAAGTAACGATTACTATGTAGATGACAACAATAATAATAATGATGAAGATAATAATAAATATATTATAGTGATGTTTAAAATAATGATAATAGCAATGAAGAAAGATGAGGACAGTCCAGAGACAAAACTCCTCGCGTTTAGTCGCAGGCAAAATTAAATGATGTAATTAGAAATCTCGTCTTTAAAGGAACTTACTGTAAATCCGGTACAATTCCTTTTAGACTTTTAGCCTCAATAAATCTTGCCATTGATCTCAAATTCACAGATGTCCATTGAATCAGAAATCCTGGTAAATATGGTATGTGTAGACATGGGTAAAATACGTGTATACACTTACACATGAATTTAGCTCTTACTTATTAATTAGTTTTCAATATATTCCAGCCCATAGTCAAGCAAAAAAAATTTAAATATTTTTGTTTTTCTGTTAAAATTAACTTACTTACTTACTTAAATGACCGTCAACCGTCTACCGGTCATGGCCGCGTCCTGGAAAGCATGGCAGCCTCTATAGTCTTGTGCGCGCTGGCGCCAGTCGTTTTGAATGCCAAGTACGGAGAGATCTCTCCATACCTGGTCATTCCATCGAGTGCCCGGTCGTCCTTTATTTCGGCGTGTAAACCATGCGTGCTGGAGCTCTTTCATCCATTCGAATAAGGTGCCCAGCCCAGTGCAGCCGCTGGAATTTTATGCGCTCATTGAATAGTTCGTCCTTAAAAAAATATTCGTTTTTTTGACTATTCGGAGAGATAAATAAAGATGAAATAAACGTAAAAAAAAATAATATTGTAAATTTTTTTAAAGTTAAGAGCATATTTATATCAAACAAACTCTGGTCGGATTATGCGATGGCACCATTGTATATATTCTTGTTCGTGAAAAAAAATCAATTGTTTTATATCCATTTATTCTGCGTTAATTTTCCACCAATAGCCATTCGCTTAGGAATAGCCAACAACGATTCTTTTACAAACTGTTCAAGCAGCTCACAAATGTCCGCTAGAAGACGTATCTACCGATACGTGAACAGTTATGGTTACAGATGCACAGGAATCACGGAGATTATGGAGGAGTAATATTTGTAACTTACTAGAAGGCGATGAAGTGCACAATACCGCCGAGAGAAAAATCACACCGGAACCACCAGTTAATGATGGCACTATTGTAGTGCCACCGGACTATAACGAGGTCGAATCGGTTATGAAAAGCTAAAAAATAAAAAAGCGGCAGGCTCTGACGAACTGTCAGCTGCATTATTCAAGACCGAAGAATTGGCTAGGAGTATGCACCAACTTTTTGCCAAATATAGTCCAATGCATACCCAATGACTAGAGTCTCAGTGTTCATTGTCCTATCGTTAAGATAGGAGACCCTGCGGAATAAGTCTCCTTTCCATCGGAAATACAATTCTGTCGCGCCTATTTTATAATAGGCTGCAGCCATATACGGATTAACTGATAGGATAATATCAGTGTGACTTCATACCAAAAAGGTCGAACAGTGATGAATATCCTACGTATCCCGCAAAAACCGTTCGTCTTTGTATGATGACGCAATCAAACACACGAAGCATTGTCAGTTTAGGAAATAACCTTTCCGAACCCTTTGATACCAAGAGGGGTTTCTGGGAGGGTGATGCGCTGTTGTGCAATTTTATTATGATTCCTAAACTCAACCAACCGGAAGTCTGCACATTGACGTACCGTCCCATAAGTTTGCTTGTGACGTTGTCTGAAGAATTTGAAAGAATACTTTTAAGAAGAATGTTACTTGTATTGGACTTTCGAAACACCTTACCCGACTCGGTAACGATTTAATCAGTTTGGGTTAAGAAGAGGGCAAGGAAGCAATGTCATCGAATAAATAACTAGATTTTAAGTGCATTTGAGTTGAAGAAGTATAGTGTAGGACTATACCTAGACGTCAAACAGGCGTTCGATAAAGTCTGGCATTCTGGCCTTTTATATAAAACTAAGAAGTAGTTACCCGCACCATACTTCTAAATTATAAAGTCGTACTTGCAGAACAGAAAATGCTATGTTGAAGAACTTGAAAATTCATCTTATATACACACTGCTGACGCTGGGGTATCACAAGGGAGTGTATTGGGCCCATTTATATGATATAACTACAGTGAACGGCGTTGAGAGGAGCACATTTGCTGATGACATCGCAGTAATTGCTAGAAACAAGGACCTAGCTGTATGGCTCCGTCATTCTAGTTAGCGAAACGGTGAAATATCTGGGAATACACCTTGTCAGGCGATTAAATTGGAAGCAACAAATTAGGGCGAAGCAAGTACAGCGCATGACTACAATGAAGCCTAGAAAACAAAATCCGTCCATATAAGGCATACGCGATGCAAGTCTGGGGCACAGCAAGCAATTTCAACATAGAAATCCTACAGCGATATCAGAATATGATTTTAAGAACTTTAACATGTGCTATTTGGTATATGAGCAATAAAGATATCCACAAAGACCTAAACGTGACATTTGTAGAAGATGAAACTGCAAAAATGCTGTGAAGTATATAGACTAAATAACTATGAAAATACACCGGCTCTTGAATTATTAGACAACTCAGATAACTTAAGGAGATTAAAACGAGTCCACTTGGGACCTAACAGATAGGTTTCATTTGGTATATGAGCAATAAAGATATCCACAAAGACCTAAACGTGACATTTGTAGAAGATGAAATTGCAAAAATGCTGTGAAGTATATAGACTAAATAACTATGAAAATACACCGGCTCTTGAATTATTAGACAACTCAGATAACTTAAGGAGATTAAAACGAGTCCACTTGGGACCTAACAGATAGGTTTCTAAATTAAAAATCAAATATGTTAATGTTTTGCTAAGAATTAGACGATTTGCTTATTGTCCTAAGACAGATTGCAAATAAATAAAATCACTGCTAAATAAAAAGAAAATTATATATGTTCATATTCTCATTTTTACTGACTCGGTAACGATTTAATTTGTTATTGATTTCATCTCAAGTATGTGTGTGTAAGGAGTTGCAAAAGCCCTTCAATATAAAATCATTCAATTAACGAACGCTAATTGTCAATTAATTATCAATTAATTAAGTTAATACAGAAAAAACGTGTTTAGTTTATATTTATTTAATTTTTATTACCATACATTTTATTTTGTAGTAATACAGAAATTATTTTCGATCTGCCTTTATATAGCTCCTTATTCTCCATTTTTTTTTTTTATTTACGAAGCGAAGCTAGTTTTAATCACTTCTTCAACTTTCGCTTTGTTTTTTTCCCACACAGAGAATTGTACATATATAGACTTAAATAATTAAAAATTCATCATTATTTGTTTCTTTTCTTTTAAATTTTCTTAAAAATTTCAATACTTGCTACATAGAATATATTATGAATTATATTTATGTATCTTTTCTCGCGTGCGATGCTAGAAAATTGTCGCCTATACGAAGAATCATAAAGATGAACTCAAAGCGAAAATCACGATATTCTTCGATTTGGATGTTTCGCATTCGAGCCTGTTTCTAATATGTATTACTAATAGTGCTTGAAAAGAAATTTAGAGCAAATCAATGCAAAAACAAGTAACAAGAGCAACAAATAGCTGGCATTAATAAATATTAGAGAGCTATAGTGTATGTATATGGGTTACAATATCTTTAAACAATAATTTATTAAATCAACCGTGCTAAAAATTTTATTTTAAATATTTTGATTATTTAGCGTTTAAAAAATTTACTTCATGTACTTTGAAAATAAATAAAGGCGATTCTTATAAATAATTTGTATCCCTTCCTCGTATTATGTCTTCAAATAAAGCCATGTAATGTTTTTGTTTATTAGCATTTCTGTATATAAAGATGATGGATTTTCAATTTATATTTTTTTTACTTTCTCTTTGATTTTTGTATGTAAAATGTTCTTGTTAAAATTTAAATTGATTTGAAAACTCTTGTATTTAAATATTGTATTTAATTTTTTTGTTTTTTTTTTTATGTTTTGTTTGTGTGCCACAGTGGCAGTGGCGAAGTTTTTCAACACTTTCCAGCATACCATAAATGTTTTATTTCGGATGTTTTTTTCCTTCTACCGCTGAATTAAGTTTGATATTTATTTGATGAATTAAAAACTTTATGCTCCGAAAAGCACTCTGAGAAAACCCTACCAGTTCAGACTATTAAGTCATATTTAGGATTTTTGCGCTCCAACAATGGTTTGCCGGAAAAACGTTTGCATATGTGAATGATTGCCACTGGGTATGTGTGTGTGTTTTTTGGTGTGTTGCATCAGCGACGTTTTACCAAGGACGAAAAGCGTTTAATAATTTGTTTGATATATAATTTGTTATAAACTATACCAACTTACTTTTTTTGTTTTGTTTTTTATTTATTTAATTTTTTTTTTTTTTGCACATTTAGCGATCAACATTTAAAATTATAAAGAAAAACACTTGTCATTTATTTTTCTTGTTGTAATTTACTTCAGTTTCTCTTGTTGTTGGATTTTATTTTATTTAGAGTACTTCTTAATTCTTGTTGTATACAAAAATCAACAAAATTATAACTAAAATAATATAATAAACTTTAATTTAAGAAAAAAAGTTAAGTTATTTGCAAATCGCTCACATAATCTTCATTCATTAAAAAATTTAACTAAAATTTAATATGCATTGCTAAGAATAATAATAATAATAAAAACGCCAAAGCCTAAACTCGATCGTTTTTTTTCGATTTTGATACAGTCATGCAGTCCAATGGGAAAAGCAGCAAAATTTACAAGTCCAATAAATACGAGCGGCAAATTGGATTTGTTTTATTTTATATATATATTTTTCGGTTTTTTTCTTGCTACTGTGACATTTTTATGTATAATTATTAAAATATAAAATCAAAAATTTTTTAAAATAAACAAGTTTAGTATACAAATATATAATTTTTATGCTCTTTCGTTCGTTTCTACTAGGCAAAAAAAAGAGAGAAAAACAGAATAAAAACTATAAACTTATTAAACAAAGTTCCTGCTAAAATATTTTTTCGAAATAAAATTTTTTTTCTTTTTCTTTTGTAATTTCGAATTGTGTACGTTTTTTCTTCTTCTTTTTTCTTCATCTTCTTGTTGTTGTGTTATATATGTACTTGTTATTGTTGTCGATTTATCATTATTTAAATATAAATAAAATGGTTAAGTTGGATTTCACAAAAAAACTGCTTCATGCGTAGACTTCTCTATTCGTTTTGCAGAAGCGCATTTCATTCTATTGCTGTTCGGTTTAGTAAACGCAATTACACTCAGAAAAATAACTGCTACACTTATTATTTTGTTTATTTTTAATTAATGTGTTGCTGTTCTTTGTTGTTGTTGTTGTTCATTTGATAATTGGCGCATTTACTTGTCCTTGTCCGTTTCAGCAGCAGCTGCAGCAACTGGCTTCTTATTACCAATGGGAATGGCAACCTTAATTCTGTAATAAACAACAAATAAATTAAAAAATTTTTTTTTTTTTTTTTGATTATTATTTTATTAACTTACTTGTCAGTGATTTCTGTCAATTTGCTCCTAACCAAATCCAAATAAGTATCGATCGATTGTTTGTTGTTTTCGTATACCTTGGGCAAAGTAAACAGCGAGACAAAAGCTGTTTGGAGTAATAAAGAAAATAAATTAATAAAATAAAAGATTTTAATAAAAATTTATTGACTAGCAAATTTGTACTCACCCAAAATAACCAGCGTCATGCCATTGAACCAGGCGCCAATGTAGGTGAAGACCCACAGTATAACGCCGAATTTAATGGAATCTACAATATCTTCGACCAAGAACAAACGGCGCAGTTCAGCTGTAAAACCATTCACATGTGCAACAGCAACGCCGGCAATATTCTGTACCTTTTCCTGTGAGATTGTCAAGTCCAGATCGAGGTATTCTCTATAAGAGGAAAAACAAAAGAGATATTAATATAAAGTACACCATTTCGAAATGAAGTGCAAAATTAAGTGCAGAAGTAGACGACGCAGAATCTATAAAAGTACATATATAATTTCTTGATCAGCATAAAAAAACGAGTCGATGTAGACAACCGTCTGTATGTCTGTTTGAACATACAAAACTTGGAGACTATAAAACAAAGAGTCTTTAAGTTTGTATATTTGGTTGCTACTATTTACTCTTAAGGTATCTAATATCTAGTATTCAATTAACGTGCCAAGCTCTCTCTAAAAGGTACTCTAACAATAAAAATCTGTTCCTCCATTCTTAATTTTTGTATGAAAAACTTAATTTTTTTTTTTTTAAGTAAATTTAAATACATATATCTTCGCATTTCGGATTACTAGAAGCGAAAGCGCCACACAAATCTGACCCTTTTTCTGAGTTTTTGTTTTTGATAAATTTAGTGACATAGTAGGCGACTTCTTTTTCAGACTTTAGTAGTCTTCTTGAATTTTGACAAATATGCGAGATTTCTATATCCACATTGTAGGGCTCGACGTAATGTTGATCTGTTTGTACAAAATACAAAATATTTAAATATTTTGAAGATCATACGCTCGGGCTAGATAGCAAATTTGTGAGTATGAACTGCTGTTGAAGTCACTCACTAAAAAATTTACAAATAAACCATTTAGAGTCAACTTTCTTTCCGAAATTTTATACAAATCTTGTGGTATAGTAATTAATAACTTAAGGTATTACGTTCGGACGGTGTTATATATTTGACACATATATCATCTTGTATTGAACATAGTTTAATATTTCTATCAAAAGTGACTCGTCGAAAATTAGTGAGAACCTTTGTTTTTCAATGTATTTCTGATGATTATGATGTTTTTTATCTATAGCTTTTTAGTTTTGCATTTCGAATTGATTTTATAAAATTTTACCAATAAAAAAATCCATTAATGTAAGCTTTATAATTGTGGACATCAGCAATCACATGTGTGGGTCGACATGCTCTTAAATATGTTAAATTTGTGCTTTTAAAAGTCGAATAGAAGTAATTTGGGCGTGGGATTATGTTTTTTATTTTGTTGGCACAATATTTAATATCCTCCATTATCTGATTGTTTACACAGAAGAAACACGAACTGCCGGCTATATGTAACGGGTTTTCCAGTATGGTTATTAAAGTGCTGTATTTGTTTTGTTCAAAGGCACCTTTAAACTTTATTCAGGATCTGTTAACGTGAAATTGTCAGTCAAGGTTAAGGAAATCATTAATACAATAGTTACTACCGCATTTCAATTTTAAGAGCTAACTTATTCATTATGGTATATTACCCTTTTCCAGTGAATGCTTCAGTTCAATATGTACGAAATCCATTGATTTTACGAATTTCATATTCAAATTTTGCACAAGGAACTTGGCCTACACCCTAACAAGATTAAATGAACTCTTTTGAAACGGAGAAACTTCTCTGAAAAAAACTGTATTCCATCGAAAAACCATTTTCTGCAATGAAGATCCTTTTTGACTTTTTATTGGACAGCAACAAAAACACAAGGTCTTCAATAGCGCATACTTACTGCAAAACATTACTTACTTGAATGGATGTCCCTCGCTGGTCTTCTGTATGGCTTGCGTCACCGATTTGTAGATTCTGAATGCAACCGTACCGAACAACGTCAGCAACGACAAATAGGCGAACACACTGATCACGGAGAAGCAGGAGACGGCCAGAAGCGTAACAAGGCCAGCACCAAAGACAATGCCGGATTTCTTAACATCGCGCCAATAGATCAGAGATTCCACTAAAAGAAACAAAAATTTTAACAATAGTTTAGTAAGAGAATTTTCCAACTTTTCATAATTTTCAAAAGTTCTTATAAAATTTAAATAGAGAAGATTTGTATGAGTAGCAACAAATATTCGACTTTTACTTCTGATACTCTTTCGGCTGGCAATCAAACAAAAATCATTCAAATATACATATTTCAAACCAAAATTATTTTCAAATATAGCAGCCGACAAATCTTCACGCACACACATACACACACAAACACAAAATAGTCCTCTATTCACACGCACCACAATATTTCGTACGTTGCTTTAGCAATTATGCAATATGTTAAGATACTTTTGCACCTCAACATAGATGATTGCTTGCTTGTGCTAGACATAATTCTTTGTACAATATTTTATATATGTACATATATATAGTTTTTCTTTTTGATTATGAACTATTAAAACGTGCATAAGATAGAAACAAGAGAAACGTGCGCTGTATAAATGAATTCACGTACAGATACTTTTCGACGACATCTTGCTTGTTGGATCTGTAACTTTTGTTGTTGTTGTATTATAAATGCAGTTATTGTAGAAAGAACGTTGACGGTTGTCGTTGCCAAAATAGCAAAGACCCAAAATAATATATCACTTTATATACTAATAATATATAATATATATATATATATATTTTATATATATGTATAAACGAAATAAAATAAAACAATACACGGAGGAAAAAAGAAATGCTCAATTAAAATGCTTTTTTTTCTTTCTTTCTTTTCTTAGCTAGCCGGACTGAAAGTTGCACGATGCGCGTTCCCCGAGCAAATGAATGCGTGCAGAGCGTTTCGCTTGTGGAGAGCGACGAACGTACTGCGTAATGAGATAGAATGTATCTCAAAAATACAATACCAAATTTTTTTAAATTTAAACGCGCAGCACAGAAAAATCCAAAAAAAAAAAAAAATGCCTCCATACATACACATATATATATGTATGTGCGTATGTACATGAGTGGGTAGGCCCAGAAGTAGCCACTAGTATAAGAGAAAATATAAAGAAAGAAAAAGAATCTTTTTTTTTATTATAAAAAGAGGGCTTATGTCCAAAAAAACATTTTCTATTTTTTTTTTCTTTTTGGATAGAGTTTGAGACGCTCTTTCATCTGGTGATAACCAGAATGGTAGTGTTATGTAAAATGATGTACTAAGTGTTCATAACGCTGCTTCCCACATTGATTTTGGCCATTGTTATAATGAAGAGCAAATTATTCGTCAAAAAATATAATAAGATTAGTACTTCCTACCAAAGACATTCTTTTAAAAAAAAAACGTCATGTACACTTTTGTGACTACCCTCGCATCTATGTACAAGGACATATTTAAAGGTTATTGAACGTTAAATAGTATATCATATATTTCATAATTGGTTTCGAATGTTTAACAATCATACAATGTACGTTTACGAATCATGGAATGTCCTTTTTATTCGATTATCAAATGTTGTCAATATTCATCAAACAATTTTTTATAATCCAAATTAAATGACTGCTTATTAACCAACTATACTGGTGTTAGCAAGAACAACATGAGAATTATGACATACTACTGAATGAAAAAAGAGAACGTATGAATGGCAGCTAACAAACTTTAAATCGTTATAAATCATTAATGGTTATTCAAAATTAAAATAGGATAAGAGAAACCTTAAGTTGATTTTCAAATACCTATCAACTTAATACAGCATGTCGACTTTAACTTTAAATTTTTCACAATATGGCGTTGTCGCCATATTGAATTTTAATTACTGTCAAATATTAAGCCATAATCGAAAATTAAAACAAAGCGATTAATGTAAAAATCTTCAAAATTGGTCCACGCCTATGGTCTCTACAGTTCCATTAAGGAACAAACGTACATACAAACAGGTCAATCGAGCAAACGAAATGTATAGAATATATTTTCGATATTAATAGACTTTAAAACCTTTTGACATGATCATGACATATCATGAATTTTGACATAACATGAATTTTTCATTAAGAAGATTTTTGAGTTATCCCTTTTAGATGATGAAAATACAATTCGTAATATTAGCAACTGTTTGACGTAGGTTGATGTGATTTTGGTATATAAAGAAATGGGAGGTGCCACGCACCAATACCACAAAAGGGAATCGAAGTTCGTCATACCTCAGCAACTATATGACGTAAATGAGTTAAATTTTATACATATATCTTTATGGGAGAAATATGTTTCAATGGAAAAGGGAGCATTGACAACCAAGTTTTCTACATAAAATCGTAGACGAATTTTGGTTTGTTTGTTTGTATGAATTTTGGTATAGACATAGATGGGGCGCTGAAAAAAAACATAGGCTGCTTTTATTCTTGAAATCGGAGGGGATGTTGCAGCACATTTCACAGACAAAAACAGAATAATATTTAATAAAATAATAAATAAACAGGGAACGTATTCGTGTTAAGTTTGTTCAAAATTGGAGAATACAAAATTAATCATATCTTTGCATCCGTTTGAAGTACAACGATAAAATTGTATAGATGTATAGATGTTAATGGGTTAGGAAGAAGTAGCTTTATTATTTCGGCCCCATATAAGCGATAAACAAAATTGGTCAATTCTTTGCTTCTATTTGAAGCGATGATATTTGATATACATGGTAATGGGTTCGCGAGAAGTAATATTCACTGGACAAGTGTGAACAACGTGACTTTAAAATTAATACAATAAATAAAACAATCAATGTCAAAACTTTTAAATAAAACCTTGCTGAAACAGCTTTCTATAATGTTTGAACTGCTGAAAGTTGAAGGAGAAGGGCGCCATCGGTGGATACATATAGACAACGTGGGCGGAATCATTATTGTTGCTGCTATTTTACAATGACGAAAGCAAGCAGCTGAGTGTGAAAATATCTACGAGTATTTTGAATGGGTGATGCTCTTCCTGCTGAGCTCATTTTTTAAACAATTTTTGGCTTTTACAAAAACCACTAATAAGAAATTAATTTGGCTTTCAAGACGGACAGGCAAGCAATTTCCTTATTTGTAAAATAAATTAATGAGTGCATATATGTGCCACTCGCCACATACAAAGTCAATGCACGCGATACACTGTTTTCAAGTAGCACAGCGTGTTCCCGATAATCTTCTTTAATGATAGACAAGACATGTTCTAATTGGAGAATAACTACTTGATTGAGTAGCCAATCAATAAATATTGCAAAACAAAAGAAGTGAATGCAGTCTATTCACATATGCCCTTCACAAGCTTATACTTATTGAAACATGAGTGTAATTGATTGAAAAAACCTACAATATGGAGTACGCCCCACTGATGAACGATTTCAAATCAATATTTGTTTTAAAAATGGTTTAAATAAAACTATGCTTATCTTCATAAGATTGTTACTTCTGGTTATAAAAAGTCTTCATCCAAAAAAGAATAAAAATTAAAGATGGAGTGAATTGGGTGCATACGTATGAAAAACAGATAGTGTGAGGACGGTCGCTTTGTAGAAGTTATAAAGAATTGAAGAATGCCTCAATTAATTTATGTGTCCGATATATTCCTTTAAAACAAATATTATTTCTAAATTATAATACACTATGTGTAATTGTGAGTTTATTGAAAAGATATCCAAATTAAATGTTAACCAGACTTTTGTTAAAAGGTCTCGATTCTAAAATCTAATCTAAAATGAATCCAACCAACTGCTTAGAAAATCCAAAAGCGTGTTTAAACAAAATCAGCTTATAAAATACAAAAAAGTTCACAGCTAAACAAACAAGTGAAGCTCTATAATGTTCCTCGTACATGAGCATCAATGGTAATGGTGTGAGTTGTGCGGCGGGTGCAGGCGCAATGGAAAACTAGTTTCTAATTTTAAATAAAAAATAGCACAACCAGAATAAAGAACTAAACTAAAAAATTAAAAGGGGGTACGAAAGAAAGACATCAGCGTGTATATTTTCTAGACGTACATACGTATATATACATATATAAAAAAAAATATTCGTCGTCAAGCGACAATTATTTAAACATGATATCAAACGAAATTATGTAAATTAGCGTTTCTAAAGGTAGCTAGACAATAGTTTGTATGTACAGCTTGAAATTAGGTTGAGCTTCGTATATACATACATATGTATATAGCAGAGAAAGAAAACCCAATTAGGAGAAAGTTTTGCGGCATCAATTGAAATTGTAACAATCGATGAGTTTTGAATGGTATTAAAGATTGAAGTGTATAGCTCTTGAAAAGTTTTATTGGTAAAGGAAAGTCTTGAAACGATCAAAATAAAAACCAGTTTCATAAGTGCGTCTTCTATTGAAAGTGAATGTGTGAGAAGATGGCTTCTTCAAATACAGTTTTAATATGATGTTACCTAGTAATAGTTTTGAATTAACTATATATATGTATATAAATTAATCTTGTATCTATCTATCTATATATACTTCTTATAGAAAGCCAACCGATTAAGCTTATATTCACACACGAACTTCGGTTCAGAAAATGGTTCGAGTCAAGTTTGGTCAAAATCGGAGTGAGCTATGCCCATACAAGAGATAAACCTAATTCAACATATCTTCACACTCATTTGAGGTACAGGGTTGATGATTGGTATACATATTAATTGTTTTGCGAGAAGCAAGGTAAGATAAGTTTGATCAAATTCGGAGGGGGGCGATAAAGAAAATTCGTTACATCTTTGCATGCTTTAGAGGTTCAGAGAGGAAATATGTTACATATTAATGGGGTCGGAGATCAAAGGAGGAAAACATCTGAATGGGACCGGAAAATGTAAGTCCATTTTATATCAATATTTGCTGGGCGCGACAAAGCGTGTCAGGTACAGCTAGTATGTTTTATTTATAGCAAATTCAAATAAATGTGTTTCGAAGCAGCCTTGAACCATATCAAGACTTTGCAATTGCATCATTTAAAAATATATTAGATAAGAGCAATCTTAGTACTACTAAGTACAGACAGCAACATCACAAAAAAAAGAAGCAAAACTGATAACCTTAAATATTGCAAATATTAATGCACAAGATATGATCCAAAATAAAACCAATGAGGAGTGAGCACTCATGAGGCTTTGATGTCAATCATATTGAAATTAGAGTAAGTGAGAGAGAAGTATCAATGTTGCTTGCAAATCTTATGTATGTAAGTTCAGAAATAGATCAAACCGCAGCGAAAATAGTGTTGTTCCACATCAAAAATTTCAACTACATATAATGAATGATTGATTCTGAAACATGGTTAATTCAAGCTAAATAGTAGTAGAACAATTATATTCGCCATAACTTAGCAACTATTTTATATGAATATGCAGAAGGCGCCCCTATTACGTAATTCAACGCAGATTTCTAATAAAACTGTTTTGAACTAATATGAATCAATTAAATATACTAAAACAAGTCAATTTGATATAAAATGTCAGCAGCGAGGGTTATTCATTAAATATGTTTCTTGAACGATTAATTTTTTTGTTGCGAAACTTTTAAATCTAACTCAATACTAGACTTGATTTAATTTAATTTAAATTTTTTTTTTTTTTTTGCAAGCGATTGCATAAATTTTGAAACATAATCAAAAATGAGAAACTTGTTACCAAGTTACTGAATCGAAAGTGTGCACAACGCAGCACTTTGTCAGCCACTGCTGCACGCGTGGCAACAAAAACTCAAATACGAAATACTTTTATGAATAAAATGAAAGGTGTTTATGAAACATATTCGAAATACAAGTAACTATAGGCATATGTAGATAGATGTCAGTATAACCCAAAATATATATGTATGCAAAGGGCACACCAGATTTAGTAACCTGTTAGGCCAAAAGCTGCAGTGATTTATTTTTGTCTTCTGCTGCTGCTGACATGTTTAGGTCCGGCCACGTTGACAGCAATCGCTGCTAAGTGGAAATCTGTCGACGTTGCAGCCTTGGACGTTACTAAAATAACTGAACAAAAAAAGTATATATATATCTCAAGTAGTTCTTTGATTAACGCCAAGTCATAAATATAGATTTTCTTGCCAAATAGACAGGTCGCGCAATCACTGTTATATAGTTTTAGTATCGCTGCCGTTGTTGTTGTTGTTGCTTCTGATAAGCCAACTGTCTAAATAAACTTGATAGAGGAAGTAGCAAGCAGCACAAATACCCAATTGTAAATACGATGTTTTTTTGTTGTAGTTTTACCTGGGCCACGTTCAGGCAGCTGATTGAAGTTGCCATTGGAGTTGTTGCGTGCGTATCTTTTGTTACCACCAGCCATTTTAACTTTTATTTATAAATTTTTGTGTGTTTTGGAGCTTATATACACAGAAAACAGGATACAGTTGTGCGCGCAGTACACTTCTTTTCTTGTTTTGATTGCTTCAACTTAGCTTGCGTGTTCAACACTAATTAATATTTGTAACTTTTTACTAACAAATGGCACTATTTTTTATGTTATAAATTTGATTAATAATATTATATTAGGTTTTTCTTTTTCACTAAAAAGTAAATCTTAAACGACGGTGCTGCAGACCGCCGTGCTTTACTCAAACACACGTTCAAAAAGAATGAGCGCAGCGCAAAGAAGTTAACTAAAGCAGCCACAGCAGCAATCGGCATCTAACCGTAGAAGAAGCAGAAGAAATGGAGAAGTGGAAAGTAACTCAGTTCAATTCAACACCAAAGTCAATAAGTGCGAATGAGCGCGCAATAGTGGGGAGCGTGTATTGTTTCTTGCTTTGGCTTTGCTTTAAACAAGTTTTTCTGTCGCTTTGTCGGCTTTATAGGGAGCAAAAGAGAGAGAAAATAAAAACGTAACGTAAGACGAATGTTTTACACGCTTTACATAAGCTCTTAATATGTATGATTTTATTTTCGTACTCGCCGAAAAAGAAATTCTTGATTAAGAAAAAACTTTATATACAAAAAGATATCCAGTAACAAAAAATATTACGTAATCTTGTTTCTCTAACAATTCTCTTAATTGGTAAACTACACTAAAACGCCACATAAAAAAAATAGCCAACATTTAGAGTATTTATATACCGAGATATATGAGGAAGAGAAGGCACGCTTACCGGGCTGTATCCCTATATTTCAAGAAAACACACTAGACTGCTTGCAGCAATGTAACTCCGTAACTATCCATTGACATTTAAACCGTTGGTTCATTCCAACCTTACAAATCTCCCCGTGTCGACAAAATATTTTCAATATTGCTACAGAAAGGCCTAGACGGAAGGATCTCTTTCAGCCTAAATTTTTCAGGCCAATAAGCCTTATGACATTCATGTTAAAAACTTTAGATAAAATAAAAACCGAAAATTTTATGGATAATCCACTTCATAGAAATAAAAATGCGTCTAGTAGATCCACTGAAACTGCCTAGTCTACTTGATAAAAGGGAAATAAGCACACACTATGTGATCAGATTAATATGGGCATCAACATTATACGATCTTGTTGCTCAAAAGTACAATTAAGGATCAACCAAGCTAAATCTACAATATTATTAATAATTTCTCTTTTTATTTATTCTCTTTATTTTATTTATTTCAAATATTTAACTATTTTAGTGCATATACAAATGAGGGATAGCGTCAAAACAGCTCTCATCCCTAGAGTAGAAGTAAAAAATAAATAATGATAATTAAACAAAAAGGTTTCAGCAGCAGTATTACACAAACTTCATGACAATAACATTAAGCCTAACATTACGTAGGGTATAAAGAGAGCAGTAGAAAAGCTTGGAGCTCAACGAGTAACCAATAATTAAATCAAACGAAGCGGGAGCAATTCGTGTGAGAACGGCGTCATTGAAAACCAGTGAGCGAGAGAGCGTAGACGATCTTAACAAAAGATAGTAGCCCCAATGTATAAACGCGGCAACAGCAACGAGTGGAGAAAAAGAGCGCCATACGACAGACGTCGCAGCAACGTGTCAAAACAGCTCCAAATCGTTTTGACGTTAGAATTCGCATTCGGCTAAACAACCTAAGTTAGTTCGTGGGCGCGGCTGGATGGTGTGAGTCATGTATAACATTTATGCTTTGAAGAGGTGACGTATATACGTCAAGTCGCTGCCATGCGTAACACGAACAAAGTGCGGGAGTAAATGAGGTGTTGAAGCGACACAACGAAGAGTGCTAATAAAATAATAGCAGTTCTTTTTATTTTTACATATTCAACAATGAGCGCATAAATAAGAGTGTAACAATATAAAACGGAAGCAGAAAAAGCGCTTGCAACAAGATGTTGACAGACTAATGGACAGAATAGATGAATAGACAGAAACGAGAAATGACAGTGAAAGACAGGCGTACTGATAATAGCAGCAATCAATACAAGTCTATTAGCTCGCTCGCTCTCTCTCTGTCTTTTGCGTTGTACGTTGAAATGCAACGGTCAATGCACTGTTCTGGTTGTAAAAGGGAGAGCGGGCGTATATGTATGTATATGTTTGTAAGTGCATTTCATTGCATTTGGGAAGCACTGTAAAGAAAGTTCAACAGCGGCTGCAATCAAATGCACTTCTTGGCTGATGAAATACATATAAATGCATACGCAATACTTATATGTACTTAACGTATGTAATTCTGATAACGCCCAATAGGAAATCTTAAATTAATACTTTAAAAGTAAATAAATGCAAATTTATTTTTACGCGACAAGAAAACGCAACGCAGTAGCAAATTATTGTAAGACGCAAAAATTACTGCGTTCTTAGCAATTTTCTTATACTCTACGCCGTTGTAGTCATCGTTGTTGCTGCTGTTGGTTTAGCTTTCCTCCATACAAGGCATAATGTAATGACATCACCGCGTTGCCGATTTTGCTGCACGTAAAGGCAAACGTAATTTCTATGTATGTATATACTCGTTTGTATGTAAAAGGCAAAAAAACGCAACGTTTTTGGCAACGCAACAACCCCTTGCAGTAACCCCCCAACAAACAATAGCTGGTGAGCTCATACAAATGTTGATCATTTCGGTTTAATGACAGTAAACGCCTATTATTGCGTTAGGAATGAGTGAAACACATGATAGAATGATATAATTTCAGCAGCATTGCGTCTTTTTGTTTTTGTTTTCTATAAAACTTTTTGAAGAAATATACATATGTATAACAAATACTGCTAAATATGAGCAAAAAAAAAAAAAAACACCACAGAGAAAGAAAAAGAGAAACAATCCCCAGTTGACATAATTTCTAAATACTTGTATATACACATAGATTTATAGAACATATGCACACAAACAATGCAATACAATTTGCACCTGACATTGTCATAATAAGCATTTAAAACAAAATTACATAAGCAGAGCGCCAAAAAAAAAAATATATATATATGTATGTATGTATATATATATATATATATATATATATAGAACCAACGTCTCAAATGCAAATTAAAAATTCGCAACAAATTTATAAATACATAATAATAAAAATTCCCAAAAATTTGCCAAAAAACAAAAAGACAAAAAAAAAAAACAAATGCAACTCGCTCCTCACACACATTTCATGTCAGGATGTACATAATTTTAAAAAATATTGGCGGCAATTTGTAAAATTAATTAAATAATAAACATAATAATCAATTAATGGCTAACAATATGCGATACCCTACACAAAATTCGGGTGTATTATAGAACGCTATATTTATAACTGAATCCACTTCAAGATTAACTTAAAACCTTTGCAAAAAATAAACTAAAATAAAATAAATAAATAAGTAAAAATAAAAAATTAAATGGCAGATTAGTCGAACAAATTCAAGGTGAAATTTATATAGCGCATAGACTAAAGTATTTTATTTTTCATTCAAATATCAGTTTTGAAAAATCACTGCTAAAATTTTCTGTTAAAATAACTTAACACTGCTCGTTCGTATAAAGCTTACAAGGGTCTTATGTGGCTTTCTATTGGTGCTACACATAAATTTGGGAGTGGAATATTTACTTGGGAATCCTGAACGCATGCTACACGCCGTAGAGAGTTTTAAAAACATAATTCCCATATTCATAGAAAGAGGACATACGCCCATGTCTTTCATGTACCAAAATGCTACCTCAGATGCGAGCACACAACACTCCATATGGACTCTGAACAAGAGATAAGGATTTAGATGCCCGCTTTCAGCCATTTAACTAAAACTCAGAGAGCAGAAAACGCATTGACTAGGCGACGCTTGATAGCGCTACTCAGCTTTGCCTTACAGTCGCCTCCATCAATGCCTAAGAAATTACGGCGCATATAAAAAATCAGACGACCAAGAAGGTGCCAGGAGAGGGTAAGCTTGATAATATCACACTCACGGCTTTGCCGGTCTAAATAGTGCTCTTCTGGTCATCATCTTTAACGCGGTGTTGTCCTTTGATAGAGTGTAACAAGATAGCCTTCTATTTAAACTCAAGGGTATACTACCGTCACAGCTCAGAAAAGTATAAAATAAAACCAGAAAGAACACTGCAGTTGCGTAGGCTGGACTGGCTGGACTCTGTTCCGTACGACTAAATGATGTTATTTTATAGTTAAAAAAGGTTCATTTAAAAACTAAGAAAGGTGAGGCAGATTTGTATGGGAGCTACCCTTTTATGTGGTGAGAAGTAAAGGTTATTGACTGTACTCTCCAAAACCATACTGGAAGAGGCTGGTTCGATCCCTGATCATCAGTTTGGCTTCAAAGAATGTCATGGCACGTACGAACAATGCCATATGCTAGTCGAAAGGATACTAGAGGCATTTGAGACAAACTAAAGACAATGCCATAACCGTACTACCACTTCATCAGGTCCTACATTGAGCGCAGGAACTTCTTTAAAAAGAAAAATGTTCTAAAATACAAGTCAGAGCCTGAGTTCCACAACGAAGCGTACTTGGGCCATTCCTTTATACGCTCTATATACCTGACATGGCAATCATCGAGGCAGATATGCTGGCCGCTACGCATGCCGACGACACGGCTTTCCCCGAAAAGTCCACTCAAACGACTTTCTCGAAGAGAAGAGGAGAATGTGCCCAAGTTTATCTCAACGGAACAGACATTCCAAGCAGCGCTTCAGCCAAGTATATGGTTAGAAGGACAACAGAGCGTCCTCATCTGCTCAACAATCTGAAATGCTAAAAAAGCATTTATGGCTGATCTGGGGCACTGCCAGCAAGAGCAATTGCTTTTTTATTCAAAAATTTTAAAACAGGCCTCTTTGAGTTATCTTCAACGCGAACCTGTTCCATAACAACAGCATGATCCACTTAAAACTACGGGTGCCATGGGTGTCCAAGGAAGTTTTAAGTCTAAGCTGCTCGACACAACAGGCTCACCAACACCCTTGCCATCAACCTACTTGATAACAGCTCGACTATTAGAAGGCTTAAAACGAGTCACCCCATTGACCTCCCTCATGGGTGGCAATAACACTTCTTTTTAAAATTCTCTTTCGCCACCCCTTACCCGTCAACCCAACACTCTCTTAATCCATAGAAAATTATGGGCCAATTTTCAACTTCAAATTCGATATATGTAAATGTAAATATATCAAAAAATTCTAACTGTTAATCCTATCCTACTAATATTATAAATGCGAAAGTTTGTATGGATGTATGGATGTATGGATGTTCCTCTCTTACGGCCAAACCGCTCAACCAATTCGTCTGAATTTTGGAATAGAGATTGATGGGATGATGGAAAAGAACATAGGCTATGTTTTGACAAAATCGGTGGGGGCGTTGCCCCACCCCCCATATAAGCGATAATCAAAATTTGTCATATCTTTGCATCCATTTAAGCTACAGAAATAAAATTTGGTATACATGTTAAGAGAATGAGGAGAAGTCAATCTGTTAAGTTTGGACAAAATCGGAGGGGGCGTTGCCCCACCCCCCATATAAGCGATAGTCAAAATTTGTCATATCTTTGCATCCATTTAAGGTACAGTGATGAAATTTGGTATAGATGTAAAGAGGATGAGGAGAAGTCAATCTGTTAAGTTTGGACCAAATCGGAGGGGCGTTGCCCCACCCCCCATATAAGCGATAATCAAAATTTGTCATATCTTTGCATCCATTTAAGGTACAGAGATGAAATTTGGTATGGATATTAAGAGGATGAGGAGAAGTCAATCTGTTAAGTTTGGACAAAATCGGAGGGGCGTTGCCCCACCCCCCATATAAGCGATAGTCAAAATTTGTCATATCTTTGCATCCATTTAAGGTACAGAGATGAAATTTGGTATAGATGTTAAGAGGATGAGGAGAAGTCAATCTGTTAAGTTTGGACAAAAATCGGAGGGGGCGTTGCCCCACCCCCATATAAGCGATAATCAAAATTTGTCATATCTTTGCATCCATTTAAGGTACAGAGATGAAATTTGGTATGGATATTAAGAGGATGAGGAGAAGTCAATCTGTTAAGTTTGGACAAAATCGGAGGGGGCGTTGCCCCACCCCCCATATAAGCGATAGTCAAAATTTGTCATATCTTTGCATCCATTTAAGGTACAGAGATGACATTTGGTATAGATGTTAAGAGGATGAGGAGAAGTCAATCTGTTAAGTTTGGACAAAATCGGAGGGGGCGTTGCCCCACCCCCCATATAAGCGATAATCAAAATTTGTCATATCTTTGCATCCATTTAAGGTACAGAGATGAAATTTGGTATGGATATTAAGAGGATGAGGAGAAGTCAATCTGTTAAGTTTGGACAAATCTGGGAGGGGCGTTGCCCACCCCCCATATAAGCGATAGTCAAAATTTGTCATATCTTTGCATCCATTTAAGTTACAGAGATGAAATTTGGTATAGATGTAAAGAGGATGAGGAGAAGTCAATCTGTTAAGTTTGGACAAAATCGGAGGGGGCGTTGCCCCACCCCCCATATAAGCGATAATCAAAATTTGTCATATCTTTCGCATCCATTTAAGGTACAGAGATGAAATTTGGTATGGATATTAAGAGGATGAGGAGAAGTCAATCTGTTAAGTTTGGACAAAATCGGAGGGGGCGTTGCCCCACCCCCCATATAAGCGACAATCAAAATTTGTCATATCTTTGCATCCATTTAAGGTACAGAGATGAAATTTGGTATACATGTTAAGAGGATCATAAAAAGTAAACAGGTTGAGTTTGGTCAAAATTAGAGGGGCGGTACATCACCCCCGTATAGTTTCACAAATGAGGCAAAATAAGAAAAGTAATTAAATATTCTACTTTTTATCTGTAGATACGCGGACGAAGTCGCGGGTAAAAGCTAGTATTTAATAAACAAAAGAAAAAATTAGTATGCACGACAGCTTGCAACTTGTTGCATGTTCGAAGCGAATCAGTTGAAACCTTTTTCAATACCAATGCAGTTCGAGTTCGAACCAACCAGTTTGAGTATTGCTTTCCCACAAACATTCGTTCCCTTACCCACACATTTTTAAATACTTACACGACTCTCGATTGAGCGGTAAATCCCAAATCTCGTTGAGTGTTTTCAGAATATCCTGTAGCGTGTCTAAAGCGGCGGCCATTTTTCGTTTAATTTAATTAATGCTAAACTTAAATATAACTGCAAAAAGAGAAATATTTTTTATTGTATTAAAATTCACGGTTACCGTTACGCTAGTACAAAAGCAACTGCAACTGTGTGCATTAAGCGTTAGCGTTAAACTGAACAAAGTTTGAGAACGCGACGCGTGACGCAGCGAATTATTCGCACCGAAAATATACGTTTTGTCGATTGCGTATAAATGTCTGCTGCCTAGATAGATAAGGAAGCACGAATTCGAAAAAATTATATGCTTAAATATTAATAGGTAATATTATTATCAATTTCACGATTTTCCCTTTTCAAGTTGGTCAGAAAGATAACAGTTCAAAAGTCTATTATATAATACGAACGACGTTAGCGACGATTTTTGGCTACTTGAGCAGCGAGTTATGAATTTATTTTTGTTAAATTTTATACTTATGTATACAATTAATATCTCATTACACACAAGGATCGATCGAGAATTCACCGCGTGCGTGCGTACACTTTTCACCGTGCGACAAACTGAAAGGAACGGCGGAAGCGAGTTGAGCAAAGCTATCAAGTACTATGTATAAAAAATTCAAGAGGAAAACACGAAATCTATTCTAGGCAGCACCGCACCGCAGCAGATACAAATATTTCTTTACAACAACGAAAAATATTTGCTTGCTTTTTCTCTACTTTGTTCTTTTATCGAGGCATTCAACTTTTGTCTTGTCCGAAATAGCTTAAAAGATACGCATTGACAAGAAACGTGTATCTCAGAGATACTTGTCATGAAAATGTCACAAGATCAATGCGCTTCGGAAATTGCTTCGAATCCTAAACACTTAGTTGTAATTTTTTTTTGAGCAAACATTTATTCACACTTCAACAACAACACGAACCACAACTGTTGAAAATGTATTTCGTTATTTTTCGAGTTGCAAACTGCTGTGTATAATAGCGTAGCGAGCGAACTAAAATACGGCGGTGACAAAACGGCAAAGTCCGTACATCAACTAATTTACAATTAAATTCAGATGCGTTCGTCGTCAACGTGCGCTCAACAAACGCTCAGCGCGCTCGGTGATCAGAATCAGGCGGCAGCGAGCCAGCCAGCCAGCCATACTATAACAATGAACCCGCAGAAAATCTATATATTACATGCATAGATAAATGCGCATGTGTGTATCTGTGTGTGTGTGTATGTGTGAATAGCTCATAAAGTGCAGCACAGCAAAACCTACAAATGTAGCTGAGTGAATTTTCATTAATGAGCAGCGGCGAGTGCCCTCAGAGAAATTGTCAGGCAACAGTTACGGCGATAGTTCTACCTAGACGGCATACTGCGTAGGGTGCATGTAAAGGCAGTCAGAGCAGACAATTTTGAAAAACACTTAGACACCAAAATAAATAGTGACTGTGTCCGTCTGTCTAGTAGAACAGTATACAGCGCAGTTAGCGCTTCGCTGATTGTTTATGGCAATAGCGGTAGGTAGACAGATGTACACATTCATATACTATAGATACTTTTGTTTTGCTATATATATATATATATACATATGTGTGTATGTCTATATGTATCTGCAGTTCAGTATAATTTAAGTAACGCTCGGTGCATTTGCAGCTTGTGTTAGCAGGTAGCTAAATAAGTTGGCTTACATATGCTGCTCGTAATAAATGCATATCACTAAGAAAGAGGGGGAGGACTTATTGAAACTCAGATTTCCATTTTTCGGTTTATGTTCTGATATGCAGATAAAAATATATTCAATATGTGTTATCAATTGTAGTAAAACCTGAAATAAATACAAAAATTAAGAGATAAAATTCTTTTGTAACAAAGACTTAAATTGTGGATATTTTCAAATTGTTTTTCAAATATTCAAATATAGAACGAAGGATCAAGAAATGTATGATGACAAACCTTAAACAAATACACATGTCTCGTTTTCGCCCTCTTCAATAAATCAGGATCCGTCGTTGACATCATACAAAAGCTCCTGAGCGATACCTAAATGAATACACATTCTTTGATCCAATTTTATCGATATCAAAAAATCGAAAATCTTTATATATGTGAAAATCAAACTAAAACTGCAAAGAATCGAAAATCGTATATCCTAGCCTGCGAAATTTTAACCTTTTTTTGAATTTATTTTGTAGAATGTAATAAAACAAGAAATATTTGAGAACAATGCAATTATTTGAAAATTTCTGGCTGAATGGGTTTTTTTTGTACCCGGTCCACCCTGAAATGGATTTGAATTCGGCTTATGATATTGACTTCGCGCTTGATCTATTCATAAGCCAAACTTGAATCAAGACACCACACCATCAGACCCCCTCGACATGATAGTGCTATTAATAAAGTCAACAATGAACTAAGCACGCTTCTTTTTAGATAATGCCACCTACGAAAGATGTACATTTGCATCCACCAAAGACAAATCTGAATGGTGCAAAGTCACGAGTTGAAGAAAGCATCTTCAGAAGAAACGCAGTTAGTTTTTTAACCGTATGTTTGAAAATACGGATACCAGCAAAATTTTCCCCTGCGTTACGAATGCGGAAAAGCATCTTACAGAGTGTTTAAAGCAGACAAAAGCGCCCCGGAGGCATGTTTAGATTCACTACTGCAGAGGTCACCTCGGTCATCTTTCGTGTTGATCTTCTACGTAATAATTAGGGTGCAACACTTCCTGACATCTTGGAAGTTTGCTATCAACACGATGATGCACAAGCCTGGACCCAGACTCATTTCGGCCGATCAGTCTTCTACCCTCATTCTAGAAGATTTGGGAACGACTTATTGTTGCTTGTAGAAGTCGTTAAATCCAAGGAGTTATTTCAGGATCACCAATTAGAAGAACTCAGCACTACAGAGCAGTTCAATAGAATGGTAAACTACATTCTTGAAGCATATGACATCGATGTGCAGCAAGCTTTCTATAGGGTCTAGTATACTTTGTCCTACTGCTTTCCTACCTAAATGGAAGACAATTTTGACAATGCATGCTGGCGTCCCCCAAGGCTGCGTTTTTGGCCCCTTCCTTTATAACTTGTACACAGGTGACCTTCTTATCTCTGATACAATAAACTTAAACGTCTTCTATAGATCAGGAGTACCTATGCATAAGCATTAATCGAATGGTCAAATGCAAATACATTTGTTTCACATTAAAACACACCACAACTGAATTTAAATAATGTATCTCTTCTTCAGGCTAATAACGCGAGCTATAACTTGACCGAAGGCTTACATTTAAAGAACACATTGGAACTACGGTTCAAACTTGAAGCTCCAAAATAAAGAAGCTGCAGTGTTTAATTATCTATCGAATCAAACTCTCCTTATGAAATAAAAGAACAATTTACGATCTGTAGATATGAAATTCAGATCAATCAGAAAAGGCTTAGGGATCCTGCTACGTTCACCTCGTGGTTCCTGGGTTTGGCTGAACGCAGGTAATTACAGAATAAAGGATATCTTGACCTTGTAATAAGCGATCCCAAAAACCCATAGATACCATAAATAAGGTAAATGTGTCAATATTTATAAAATTTTGTACGTCACGTAAAATCCGTAATGCTTTTTTGAGGTTAGAAAAAAATCATGACGTGATGGTGCAAAACAGACTTTAGATTCGTGTTCCGCAACACCAGGTTTGGTGAAAGGAACCTCTGATCGATTTTGTTTTTTTTTTTTTTTTTGGAACTGAGTAATTTTTGAATTTTTAAGTTAATATGAATAATAAAATTATAAAGCTACCATATGAGGGGCTTGAAGATTTTTTTTGCTTACTGCTTGTGACCTATTGAATATGTAACTAATTATGCAACAATCTTCTCCACAAACTGGTTCTCGAAACTGAACTAGCAAAAAGTAATCAACTAAACTGATTCACTCAAATAAGTACGTCGCAGTTTTTATTACCTTTTATGCACATATGTATATGAAATTGTGTTAATTAATTTATATAATCCCAAGCACAAACGATTAGTATATAATTTACATAATAGTTACTAAAATCAATAAACAAAACAAAAACTAAATTGTAGCGTTAGGTTCTCCCAGATTTATAGCAAATCCGTGCGAGTTTAGATAGCAAAATCGAAAATGCGGAGCGGAGCAGCCCTCATCATGCTTAAACTGCTTAAAATTTTTTCCGGTGCTTCATGTTGAAAATCTTGCCAAATTATTTTCATAAAACTAAACAAGAAGCAGCCGACAATATTTAAAATGCAAATATCTGCGATACAATTATCAAACCGTATGTCTGTCTGTCTGTCTGTCCATGCGGTTTTTTCTCGTTTGAATGACCGTCTGTCGGTTTTTTTTTTTTTTTTTTTTTTTTAAATATCCAAGTGTCCAAATGTCTACGCGTCTGATTTGGGAAATCAATTCAAACAGAATGGCTGAAAAGCTAAAATTAGTTACGGAGAGAGTGAGAAACACAGAGAGCATAATAAAAGCAGCAATAAAAGGAAATATGTAGCAGAAAAAAAAACTAATGAATGAAATAACAGCAAAATCAAGAAGCATTAGAACTAATAAGAAAAAGGGTGTTTGGCAGGCGGTAATTCCAAAATAACAATAAGAATGAAGAAGAAGAAAACAACAACAGCGTAATTTAATAAAATTAACTGAACGGCTTTCTCTTGCTCTTTTGTTGTTTTTTTTGCGCTCTCGCAAATTTAATTTCAAGGTTAATTTTTGCCGGTGAACAAGCAAAGCTTTTTCACATACATGCGCATAAAAAGCTTGCACACTGCTTTATTATCAACAAGCAGTTCGCATTTACAATTAATTAGGCACGCTGCATACAGGAGTATGTTCGATCTCGAGATACGCTGTAACTTGTCGCAGGCACTTTTTTTTAAAACATTATTTTATACAATAAAAATGTTTTAAATGATAATTTTTCCAATTTTAAAAAAGCTTTGTCTTATAGGCTTTAATCTTATAGGTTCAAATAGACGTTTAGATACGCCGCCAACTTAATGTACCTTTTCGCGCTAGAGATACAGTGTATATATGTATATATATATATATACACTGTATATATATATATATATATACACTGTACTGTTGGCGGCGTATCTAAACGTTAAATGACGTATTCAGCGTACGCCGGTTCACAGTACAAACTCTTTTTATCTTATATATATGTATATATATATATAACCGGCGTACGCTTAATTATTTATTTGCCAAACCGTAGGCAAGTGCAAGTTATTTAATGAATACGACGGCATTTAAACGCTTATCAAGTACATACATATATATATATATATATATATATGTATCGACTTGATAAGCGTTTAAATGCCGATATATATATATATATATATATATATATATATATATATATATATATATATATATATATATATATATATATATATATATACATATATATATGTATATATATATACATATATATATATATATATATATATCGACTTGATAAGCGTTTAAATGACGTCGTATTCATTAAATAACTTGCACTTGCCTACGGTTTGCCAAATAAATAATTAAGCGTACGCCGGTTCACAGTACAAACTCTTTTTATCTTCAATTCCGAGTGCCCGCAATATTTTATTTTTAACCACTTTCCAGTCGATAAGGCGCTGCTGGCTTAAGCGATATTTTTCTGCACTGATATTTCGCGTAAACATGCAAATTAGTTGCATAGAAAAAAATATTTTTAACAAAAAGGCACGTATACAAAGCGGTTTGCCGTTTGCTTCTTTCACCGATGATCTAATGCTATTGGAATATTTTGCTTCTCTTTGAATTTTAAACTTTTTTACTGTTTTTTATCAAGTATGTAGATTTCTGTATGTAGATTTCTTTTAATACGCTTCACAAAAGGTGGTAAAAGACTTGTCCGAAATATGTAACAAATGTAATTCGAAGTGACTTCTTTAAGTATCTCAAGAAAAAAAGTAGTTTTGCATGTATTTTTGCCAAATTTAACGGTAAACTAAAACTTTTCTTAAAAGAAATTTTGTAAATATGTTTCCTATACACAGCTAAACTATCCACACTTTTCAAATGGATCTTACTTCTCCTGAATCCAATAACATGTAGTCCAAATATTATTCCCGTACCTCAAATACCTCAACATGCGAAGATATGTGGAATTTTGTTTATTGCTTATAAGAGGGTGGGGCAACGCCTCTCCGATATTGACCAAACACATAAGTTGAATTTCTTCCGATCCCATTAACATGTATACCAAATATCAATCCCGTACCTAAAATAGCTGCAAAGGTATGACGAATTTCGTTTATCGCTTATATGGTTGGCGGTTGGTATGTTGCCTAAGTTACTCCTTATAACATTAACTATCAGGCAGTGACGGTTCAACCGTCTATTAAAAAGTTGTTATTTTGATATTAAAACCATGCACTCTAATTTTATTTATATGTATAAATGTGTATAGATATGATTATATTTTTCGGAGGAAGACCACGGTCTGATTAGACAAGAATATTGCTTATATCGCCACCAGACTCAATCGGCATAGAAACACCATTACGAACTTTCTCTGAAATCTGGACATTTATGGAAAAAACAGGCGTTGCGGCAGATCCATTAAGAACAATGAACGCTATAAAAGGCGAATTCGGCGTCTAGCCGACTAGGTTAATAAGTCCAGCATGGAGATTAGACATATTTAGAAGACGGGCTAATATAATTTTAAAGAAAACCGAAACATATACTTTTTGTGAGGCTATTAAGCGCTCTTTTAACATTCGCTGAAAAGTTTTGGTCAGAGGAGTTTTAAATTTGGATGGACCTGCCTCTGTCCAAGAATTGGAACGCTAGTCCTGCCACAAGCGAAACTACGGTAGAGGATCGCTAATAATTTGGGCTACGTGTGGATATTTGCTCAATTGAGTCTAATATGTGGGTCACCAAAAATACTTTATTTCACGTAGTTCAGGTGATCATTTATTCGATTTGTAAGCAAAATATCTATCATCTTTGTTATGGGCCTTTTGATCTCATTTTACTCAAGTTTGATTTATCACAATTTGCTTGCATTTTGGAGTCAAATTATTCTTTTCATTGCGACTGTCTCAAAAACACATGAAACATTGATATTTAGAGTAACCTGCTTGTTACCCTGAAAGGTAAAATATGGTAGCAAATCTTTTTCCCCAGTACGATAAAATATAGTTTTCATATATGATGTAAGTTATTTTTTTTTCTTTCAGACGGAATGCCAAAATATCAGAAGACACTTTCGATAAATTTGAATTCCTCACTAAGTCGGTAACCTATTTTCATTAAAAGTTTGAGGATCTGTTAGGTGGGAACTCCGAAAAACTATCATTGTTTTCTTCTTAAATTTTCATGTTATCAGGTTCAAAATAAACATAATCATGTCGTTGATACTGGCACAGATGGTTCATCAGTGTAAGAGGTGGTTGAGCAAAAGGCAATGAATATGATGACTTGCTTTAGTTTGACAAATTCATACCGGTAATGTTCACCACACAAAAAAAGATCGTCATGATGATAGGTGTTCTGAATTTAATGGTTACACTTTGATCTTAGCCATAAGGCCGAGAAGAAAAGATATTTTCTCACATGAAAATTCTCGTAAAGATACAACACAATTTTGGCAGACAGCATTTGGCACTCATGGTTTGTCTTGATTACAAATATTTATCCCGAAGTACTCCGAGTAACTCCGTGATAGAATAACGATACTGTGTGAGGATATATTCACCACAAACAATACAAAAACTATTTGGATCATTCGAAACAACGTCTTCGAATCATAGAAATATCGAAAAAATAATTCCTTGTCAAGTTTCACCTTTATGACTGCACATAAAGTTTGAACAATTATTTAATTTTTTTTGCCCAGTATTATTTATTATTGTAAGATAAGAATCGATCCAATATTATTTTCTGGAGAGCCAAGGATAAACTAAGTTTTTGCAAATTTATATATAAAGTATATATATTCTTGATTACCATCGAAAGACGAGCTTATGTAGATGTGATCGTCTTTCCTAAATTCGCAATAATGAACAACAATATCCCGGGAATTCAAAGACTTGGATTCGCTTGATACGTTTTTTGTACGAATAAAAAAAATTGGATACATTTGATGAAATTTTAATATCGACAAAAATGGATGAAACAATCTGTATAGAAATTTGTGTGAAAAACAAAATTAAGAGCTCCACAACACCTAAAATATTTACTGTGTCATTTAACCAGTCTACTTTGAAAAAAAAAAAATGTTTATAAGTAGCACAAGGTCTTCACAGAATGCCGTGAAGATATACATCAACAACCAATGAAATGTTGAAGCAGTAATGAAAAAAAATTGCTATGGAGAAACACTATTAGAGAAGTTACTGAGGATGTTGGCAAATCTGTTGGCTCAATATGAACAACGGTCAGAATTAATTAATAAATATGGGTATGACGTCGAAGCCAAAGCCCAATCAACCCAATGTAAACGGGCAGAAGACGCAAGACCGAAAAAAGTGCGATTAGTTCTGTCAAATGTGAAGGTCTTGCTTACAGTTTTCTTCGATAACAATTACATGTGCTGCACTATGAGTTCTTGCCAGAAGGTCTTACGGCCAGTAAGGAATATTACCTTGAAAAAATGGATTTGCATCACGGCAATCAGAACCTGCTCACACATGGTTGTTTGTTCGAAATTTTTTGTCCAAACACAACCACGTATTCATCAATTATAAATTATATTCTTACAAAATATCTAAAAAAAAAAAATTTGAAAGTTAGTTAGAAGACTTTTTTGACCAGAAACAAAGCTTATTCGAACATTTTCACAAATGTGTAGAGTATTTAATTTTCATTAACACCCAAGCCAATTTTGTTTTAACCATTTTTTTCTAACTTTATTTATAATTTTTTTGTTGCACGTCATGCTGCTATAGTTAAAATTAAAAACCGTTAATGTTATTAATGTATTTAATGTTCGTTTGGCAAAAACTTAAGCCGGCCGATGTTCAACAACCAACACGCCGGCAGGCAACCAGACACTTGCGGCCGGCCAGACATATTAGAAATGCTGTCATGCCCAAAATTGGCTTTGCAAGTAGAATAAAAAAATGTAACGCGGTAAAAATGATTTCGTGTTGGCTGAAAGTTTTGCGCACAAAAAAAAAAAAAAAAAAAAAACAAAAAAGAAACCTATTAACATCTTAGTTTTCCGCTTTACTAATTGGCGAGTTTTTTATTTATTTTTTTTTTTGTTAAGCGTTTACCTTAGAAAATTTTCGATTGGCAAGTCGTGCGCGAGAAGCTTTAAACGTGCTCCACTCGGTTGTTAAAAGACTTTGATTTGAGGAAGGCGTCCACCAACTTCTGGTTGGTTTCTTTCAGAAACTATTCAAGATTTTAAATAATTAGTTTTCTTTCAGACATTGTGGGCTGCATATATTTATAATATATTCAACGATATTGATTTAAATGTTATTAAATACCTTGACTGAACTAGTTTATTTTTTAACAGACAGCATTAAAGGAAAAAAAAGTTTATTAGTTCGTTTGGAATGTAAGAAAACGATCTGTAGCCTATGTCTGTATCTTGTTTAAATTGTTTGTCTAAAAATTTTCCATTCCAATGATGGAGCTTCATTGTCAACTTTTGAAGTACGTTGATCGAATCACACTTATCGTGATAATCCGCGTCGAAAAATATCATCATAGTAGTTTTAAAATAAAATGTTTTTCATACACAATCCAGAATGTTTGTTAGAATGTTTCATGAGAATTCAAGATTTACCAAATTTGGCATTGTTAGTTAAAATAACAAGAGAACAATTTTTCATTTCATAGGTAATGAACGGATTTTATGGGTACTACCGCTTAGATTAGGTTTGACCGGTCTCTTAAATATTAGTTGTCTGAAGAGGGAACAGTAGACACTAAATATACAAACTTCTCTTATAGTCAACATAATTGCGTTAAACGTAGCCAACGAGCTACTTAGCCGGACAATTCTATATCGACTCGACCTCTATTTGTGTTTCGATTTGAAGCTTTATGGAAAATTTTATCAGTATTGCCGTAAAATACACATAATTTTACGATTCTAGCTAGAATGAAAAGAATGAGAGATGGAGTCGTTTGTAAAAGTTCGCATAGTGAAAAAATTTGTGGACTGTCATTTATTTGGGAATGACCAAATGTGCATTCATGTGCAAACGGTTTAAGCAGCTCACAACAAGTATCTCTTAAGTAAGGTCTGCATAAGCGTTCGGTCCCTAAATAGGGGTGGTGAAAATATACAGCTGATTGATATAACGCTGACAGTACTGCAATCCAGGAAATACGATGGATAGGACAGAGTTTCTCTAAAAAATCATCTTGTCACATCTACTGCAGTGAGAGCAAGCACGAACTTGGATGCAGATTCGCGGTAAGTAGGAAACTACGTGGCCTCTTCTCCGATGAGCGCTTGATAGCAATACGCATTAATTGCTCAATATAATATAATTTTACAAGCGCTTGGAACGCTGCCCTAAACACGATGTCAAAATAATTCTTGGCGATTTCAACGCCAAAATTGGCAAAGAAGACATATTTGGACCTGGACATCAAGCGAAGAATCACGCTTGCAAATATATACTTTATTGGGGTGAGCAAGCGCCAATTAGAAGTAAAGCTCTATCTAAGAATTCGAAAACCAAGATCTATAAGACTCTGATACTTCCGGTCGTACTGTAAGGCGCAGAGGCATGGACGAAACGACGTTGGAAATGTTCGAGAGGAAGATTTTATAAGAGGAACCCCTATTAGAGTCGGTGACGAGTTAAGGTCGCGTATAAACCGCGAGTTGTATGAGCTATTCAATAACATAGTCTAGCGCATAAAATTCCAGCAGCTGCACTGGACACCTCATTTGAATGGTTGAGAGAGCTACAGCACGCATGGGTTACATGGGGAGCCAAAACTTGATTGATGCAATGACAAGGAATCGAGATATCTGCGTGTAATTGGTATTCAAAACAACTAAATCTAACGCGCACAAGACTACAGCAGGTGGTGTGCCTTTCTAAATGCGGCCATGACCGAACGACGGTTGAAGGCCAACTAAGTAAATAGTAACCACTCAGAGTAACAATATGAGTAGCATGCTTTGGTGTTGCCCATCAATAGTGCTTACAGCTTGTATTACAATATGATTTGAATTTTTAATGCCTTTTGAACGCCCCTCCTCTTATGCATACATATCTACATACGTACAATCGCACTGACGTCACTATTTAAGCATTAAAGATCAGCTCTCTTCATGCTTATAATAATATATGAATGCACATATATTTCTATATAAAACTTAGCGCCTAAGTAAACCTAAATCATTCGCCTCACAGCACCCCCTTCTGCCTGCCTTCAATACATATTGTCGTCACTGTGCAGTGTGTATATTGCAGAAATGTATAAAAAACTATATTAGATTGCGGTCTAAATAGAGAATAGAATGGAATAAATGCGTCGGTACCGCTATCGGATTACCCCATACTGTAGCATGCTCAGTCGTTTTGTTAATTTGAGCCATGATGGCGCGTTCATGTGTGACAACCTGAACGAGAACTACTAAAAGAGTAAATGCCAAGCGGAACGCCGGCGACTGGAATGCATGTCGAACATTGTGCAAGGTAAGTAGACTCGCTTTTGAACGCCATTTTACCCAATTAGAGACATTGCAGCAAAGTTCGAATATCACGTTTTTAAGTTGTCCTCAAAGGGTCATTAAATGTGTAACGAACTTTGCAGGTTACTAGAGTTCAAACTGCAAATGCGACACGACGTGTCCAACATGAAAAATGTAATTGGAAAAAAATGTAGCATGTTTTTAGGCATGCAAACTGGTCGGTAAATGTACTTCCCAATTTATTACAATTGAAATATGTGCTTGCTGTCTATTTAAATATTGTGTGCAATGTACCAACTGAATTGCACTCATTCACCATTCTTTACAGCCACTACATACCGCGTAGCAGCACTTCAGGCGCTTGCACCATTGATTTTTCCAAAGCAACGGATGTACACGAATATTGAGAAAATCGATAAAAATTCACATTTATACTCGCAGTCATACATTCGACAGCAAAAAAACAAGGCTTTATTCTTAATGTTCATAAAAATTAAATATGTTGTCAGTGGAAAGATGGTGTATTACTGAGCCTAATGAACACAAATAAAAAAATCTAGATTAAAGCTTAAATGACTTGAATTTCGGTTAATATAAAGTAAAAAATAATGTGCTTACCTACATATGCACACTATAGAAGTGAAACTCGTCGTGTACAAGAGAAAAGATATATATGGATTGTAAATATTTCACCATGCTAATTTCACCATTGCTATTTCACCATGCACAAAGCCAAACAGCAGCAATGAACAACAATAGCATCTCTCTCTTACTCATGCTTAAGCACTCAATCTCTATGCTTTAGACTCGCAAGTTAATGCTTTTCCCCTCTTGAATTCCGTTTCACTTTGCACACTATATACGATTGCTCAACTGATTACGCTTTAAATTTTTCTTTCGCATTGATCAAATGGACGTGCTTTGTGGGTATTACGTTAAAATAAAATTTGCGGCAGCTTCGCCTAGATTATGTGAAGTGAAATTACCATAAATTACCACTCAGCAAACTGATCCATTGCTTTTATTATCGCGAAATTTTCTAGCAAACACTCAAAAGTACAATGGCTGTTTTTAAATGACTTAATTTGGGGCAGACATTAACGAAGAACATGGAATTAATCCGACATTCAAGATAAATTAATATCATTAGAAATCAGTAACACTGACTTCGCCTTCGACATTACAGAATTCTCCAGCGATTTGGATCATTGCAACCTGTTGAGAATGCACAGCATAAATTCTTACAAATATTCTTCACAGGCGATATGGAGAAACAAATTGATCGGCGCCAAGAGATCCACACAGCAATAAAAAGAGTAATTCTTCATGATCTGCAGCAACAACTTTGGGAACATCGTGCATTGGTCAGGCTGTTCAAGTTTTGACTTTCCTCATTTTTAAAAAAAAATTTATAAAATATTATTAATATGTTTGCTATACAACGAAACCTTTTAAATCAGACACTGTACAAATCGTTTGCATAGTTGGCATACTTTTGTGCGCTTTAGCTTTATGCACACACATCTATATGTACATATGTACCTATACAGATACAGCTTAACACAAATGCAAGAAAGTAAATGGGGGGTGACGAAAAGTTCATATTGTCAAGTACAGCATAACATAAAATGACTAAAACAAATGAAGTGCATTATGTGTACAATGTGAATGGGCGTGCTTTTAAGGCAAATAAAGAGCAGGAGCAATAAAACGTAAAAAATGTGTAGCATACTTTTAGGCACATGACATCATCAACAACAACAACAACAAACGTACGAATTGACAGCAAGTTAGACTGTCGTATTATCTTTGTATTGGGTCAGTACACGAGTTAAATGTACTGTCTATGCTTTTTGGTGGTTGCTTTACAACAGGACTCACGCATTGTCATAAAAAAAAAATAAAATTAAGCAGGACAAACTGTTGTGTTGTCGTCAGAGGATATTTGACTGATTTGTTGTCGCGGTATACGTTTTCTGTCGTGCACTTACCTTGCGGATGTAAACGTTCAGGCTTAAACCAGGCATCTGAAATTAGCGATATAGATATACATTGATTTTATTTAGTTTTTGGTTAGTTTATGCGTGTGTGTGTGTGTAAGTAAGAAAATAAGAAAAGCAGAAGTTTAATTAAAAAGCATATAAGTACAAAACTATAGCATACTTTTAGGCAAAATTTGTTTACAAAATTGAAAATTTAGATAGGAAGAAATAAGTATATAAAAGCATATATATATAGATATATATTATGTACAATATATACAACAAACAACCACAAATCTTACAACGCCAACTAAAATGGCCGTTTGCAACTTTACGTGCGCGCAAGCCGTAAGGTATGCAATTTTTTTTTTTTTAATTTATTGCAACTCGCATAGTGTAGAGTAGAATAATTGAAATACTGCGTTTATACCAAGAAACAACAGCTAATAGATAGGAGTAGAGTACGTTAGTTCATAAGGATATAAAAAGTTCTTACTGTTAGTACAGTCAACAAGCAAAGGGGCGAGGTACAAAAATATATTTATGTATTTTAGTCGGTATATACATGTCTTTCTGTCTATCTGTTGTCTGTGTGTGTAAGTGTGTAGGCGGTATTACGTATAATTGTATTAATTTGAAACATGCACTTACTAGGATCAAGTATCGAGCAAATCAATGGGCGCCTTTTGCAGACACCATTCTGTGCTGGTTCGTTATCCATTTTGAATTTAAATACGTTTTATATATTGGTTATATGTATGTTATATGTTTTGGAATGACACCGAAACGTACTAGATAAATTTTTAGGCGCACTAAAACTTTTTTTTTTTTATAAATATTTTTCACTGCAATACAATTTAATATAGCCTACAGCTTTTAGGCTGACACGATGTGCTATATACAATTTGTTTTTCCTTTGAATCTACAATAAAATCCAATTAAAAGAAAACAAAACAATGTTGTTCGTCCTTTTTACCTTATATATATGCGTTTTATTTATACTATTTTTATTATATGTAGAGGTGTATCAAAATTCTTTTCAACAATAACACACACTACGCCACATGCGGAAAATTCACCGAAAGTAAACACCGATTTGAACAGTCTGCCTCGCGAATCGAAACTGAACGCATTCGTCTGTGATTTCGTTAAAATCCTGAATGCGGTCAGGATAATGCAAAAAGGGTGGAGAGGCGCAACAACAAACAATGTATTGCGCAGCAAAATGTGGGCACAAAACGTGTTGAGAGGCAGTCAAACTGAGCAACAAAGGTACAACACGCTCTCCGAGCGACTGTGCTCTGTGTAGAGTTTTTTCTAGATTTTAACTATTTTTGTTTCAAAAAAGCAACGAACAAATGCTTCAAAGTTTTACGCTTAATTAATTTTAACAAAAATCGATTTGTGAACAAAATGTTTGCTGTCTGCCCTCGAAAGCAATCTAGCCATGAACTGCACGCGTAGAGTGACTGACCAGTTTGTCCCTGTATATATGTGTGTGTGCGCCGAAAGTTTCTGCCCTCTGAAAAAAGCGACTTAAAAGTTTTCCGGACATTTATTGATTTTCTACTTGCTGACTTTTCTGTAGACTTTGTGGTAGAATTGTGCAAAGTGTGTTGAATTTTATGCTGCTCATGCGCACAAATTAGACATTTGTAGGTGTTACCCGGAAATTTTTCGCTGCTGTGCTGTTGGCCGCATAGACAACTGACTGTTGCTGCAGTCAGTTGATGCCGCCTGCAATGTGCTAAAAGCAATATGCAACATGCGCCAAATGTATTCAAATATAATAAATTCATATGTACACACTTGTCTACATACATTACGAACGAGTATCTATGTAAAATGATATTAGAGAGCGTTATAACGTTTCATATAGCACGTTTCTAGATAGCACGAAAGCGCAGTGAAGCTATTGTACAATAGCCTTTTAGATATACGAGCACATACATATGTTTGTATGTATACCTAAAATATGGCATATAATGGGTTTATGGCGCAGCGGATCTCTAGAGAAAATCTATGCATGCAGTATTCAGCACTTTAATAGACAAGTTGGAAGTAAGCCAGGCATACAAAAAGCAAAGAAATCAGTTTTAAGAATGTTGCAGACACATGTTCACGACTGCGAAATATTCCATCAGCTTTTTCATGGAAATATATTATATGTATACCCGTATGCAAATTATTTTTTGTTTAAAATTTTATAAGAAAAAAGTTCCGCCCTCCAATAGCTAAACTCTCCGTTCGTAGTAAAGCAGGCAACATAACTGCATTACCACACTGGTTATATTGAAAACCAATAAAAATATTATGAGCGTGGATTCAGGCATCACGCCTAAACCGCTCAAACAATTTGTCCGAGTTTTGGTATGGAAATAGATGACACGTATGGAAAAAAATATATGAAACTTTTTCATACTTTTTTGCCCTACCTATAAGCAATAAAGAGTTCTGATCGCCACAAAAAGCTAAATCTACACAATTTTTTTACTTATAGAAATGTTCTCGAGTTGTATTCCATAGTATATGTATTAATTTCTAATGCGCTGTCAAACAAAATAATACTAAAGTATTGTTAAATATTTTAAATTAGAAACATTTACATTTCAATCACCAAATTTGAAAAAATTGTCTGCAGCGATAGTCTTTCTGTTATTTCTTTGCAACATCGCATTGAGACTTGGGCATTTCTCAAAACTATGAAAAACTGATATTGTCCAACTTAAAACTGTTTCAGAGAGCTTAATCAAAGAATACCACCCTTCCAATTTGATTTCAGAAAAGAACACAGAGCAGCTATATGGAGCAGTAAACCTTGTCGTAAATGGATTACACAATGATGATGATTACATAAATCATATTTTTTATGCATTTCAGATCATTATTGAAAAACAACAACATTTTGGTTTTTTTATGGAATAACAAATCGGAAATATCGAGACAAAAATTTTAAAACAAATAGTGAGATGATTTCCTTAAAACTTTTTAAAGCAGATGAATAACCATTACCATATGTAAAGAATACTAGAATAAAGTTCCCTAGAAAAATGAGTAATGCCAAGACCCAATATGAGAGAAAACAAACGGCGTTGCAAGGCACGTTGACAGCGCTAGTCAAGAATAAAAATAGTGTTCATTTTTGATGTGTACTAATTGGTTTTCGGTAATAAGGTTTTTTTTTTTAAGAAATCATATATTCGAAAGATGTCCGTTTCCATTTCAGATGCATATGAAACTCCAAAAATTCGCAAGAGATTGTGGAAAAACCGATGCATACATCTACCGCGTGTTACTGTTTAAGGCGGTTATGGCATCATTGTAGCTTTTTTCTTTGATAATGAGAAAGGAAATACTGAATCACTACCAAAAGATGTTAAATGTTTTAATGCCACAGTTGAACGAAACACATGCATAACTTGCCGCAATATGGCCGTTTGTGAAGAAAATGTCCAAGCCCTGTATCCAAATTCGGAAGTTGAGCAACTATTTTTCACTTTCGTGAACCTTTGCAAGAAGTAGCATAATTTAAGCCGCAGCTATGTTTAATCAGTGGAAGGCCAGACATCGTTTCAAAGAACAATCTCTAAAGCGTGCAGACAGTACATGGTATATATGTATGTAGTCAGATGCAGAAACATCTGAAATTTTAGCTGAGAAATTACACAATCGGTTCATGTATTTTAAGCCAGCAAGGACACTAGAGGTTCGAGCCATTAACTCTATCTTGGAAGTTGAACTATTTGAGCTGCTTTCCATCTCACTCATAACGTCAGATGAGAAAAGGCATCAAATTAAAAGGCACTTGGCTACGCTGGACTTGAAAGTAGACTTATTAAATAAAACACTTACGGAAATGGAGGCGATGTTCTTAGTTTTACCCTCATGACTCTTTTTCATTATTTTTAATTCAATCGAAAAACTCAGTGATTTTTATGGCTCCGTAAACCAGGAAACCAGAGAATCTTATTAAAAAGTTTGCACCCATATATTTTGCTTAGTAAAATGTTGGCAGTCCAATTGTGCAGAATGCCATTCCGGACCATCCACCGAGTTGTTCACCATGTCTTCGATGGCTGCGACAATTGTATTCAAACTTGATAGCTCTATCTCTCATGGCGTCTAAGTTCGCGTTGCTAACATGCAAAGCCAGACAAACGGAAAGACGGACATAATTGTGTTGACTCAATTTTTTTATGCTGATCAAGAATATATGTGACAGGTTCTATATAAAGGGAGCTTACAAACATGTGGAAAGAAGCATTACCAATACTTAGTACATCATTTTAAAAACAGGTTGACTTTCTGGTTTTACCATGTGAAAGAGCGTTTAAAACTCTATGCGAATCGGCAAAAAAGTGAAAAGACTAAGTCATATATATATATATGTTGCGCCTCCTTGTAGCAGACATACATACATTTGCACACACTTAATATGAACTTTTACCCTATAGGTGATACACCCTATTGGAAAAGTGATGTACAAGAATATTTTATATACACATGTATGTATGTCAATATAATATATTTTATTTAAAGTATTTGAACTTGATTTTCGTATTCATTCCATTTATATAAGCACACACATATGTACATCTTACAGGGTAGGTTTAAAAAGTTATGATAGTGATTTAACTGTGAAGCAATTATACGTCGCAGCGCACTCTCACCGTTTGCGATCGTCATCACCGTCCCAACTGACCAATCTCACCGATCCCAACTGAGCACGTTGTGACGTATGGTCGCATTGCAATTAAATCAAATCAATCCAATTATTTTGTAGTTAAAAAGCCAGATTATTTGCACGGAAAGCTAAATAGATTTATGAATTCTTTAAGTCACGTTTTTAGCACGAATAAAAAATTTGTTATGTAACTCAATGTAATAGTTGAATTGAAATAGCTATTAAAAAAAAAAATAAATTTTGTTTCGTCTAAAGTTTTCATAAGCAGTTTAGTTTTATAATAGGAATACACATACATATTACATATATAAATACAATGCTTTGTATTTATAAAAATAAAAGTATTTATTTTAATTTCACAATTACTTTCAATTTATAATTAAATTTTTTATATTTTTTTGCAAGTGAATTTTAATTTGTCTTTCTACGAACGCGTCACATTTCGTATTGATTAGCTGCACTTTTGCGATTTGTCAAAATTACAGTTATGAAAAAATATACAAAAAAAAGTGTAACACGTAAAATTTAATAAGAAATTATTTGCAAAAAGAGAACAAAAAGTAATCTAAAACAACATCTTCATGCTCTACAAATGTTTAATTAGAAAAAATCAAAAATGGAACAAAACGAAAAAGTAAAGAAGAGACAAAGTTAACATCGGTCAAGACGAAACTTTCATACGCTATAATTAAAGCTTACGTTCAGTTATACACATTTAAATACTCTTCAAACTGGCTACAGCTGTGTGCTGTATTGTTGTACAAACTTGATGACTATATGTTTCGATATATGTATATAGCGAAAAATATATCGGCTAGACCCGAATGCTAGTCAGACAACAATTGCAAAAAGGTATACTGAAAACTGCTTACAAAAAAGTTTCAAAAGCCGCAAAAAAAAAAAACGAGTGTACTCGACTTCGAGATACACTGTACCCCATATACCTAAATTGATCTTAGACTACAACCAATTGTTTTTCTTACAAAACACCAGCAAGCTTGGACAGATTTGTATGGCCGGCAAGCGTTTTAATGGTCCGAACTGTAGCTAAATGGAATATTTGATAAGGATTAAGAAAGTTTGAAACAAATTTGGTATTTCTAGCAAAATTAACAATAATAAAACTTTTTCATACAATAACTCAGATTGAAGAGTAAATTTGCATGGTAAGTATTAACCGTGTTCATTCAATACAAGTGATTTTAAGAATGAGTAAGAGAATATAAAAATGCAAACTTGAAGGCTTGTCACTTATAGTCTCCAACATCTCGATTTTCATACGGACAGTCAGATAGACAGACGGGTAGATGCACATGTCTACATTGACTCGACTTTTCATGCTGGTCAAGAAAATATATGCTTTATGGGATCTTTATCGAACTCTTCTGCCTGTTACACATATTTTCAGAAACTTAGTACATATATAAAAAAGAAACCAGCTTACACTGGCATCGTAGATATTCGTGTAGCACTATATTCTCCAAATGTATTGTAGTTTATGGTTATTTGAAGTGACCGTATCTTACGTCCAAGTTGCTATGGCGTGTATCAAAAAAATTTTTCATTAACAAAAAAACCAAAGTGAGTAATGGGTTTGAATTGGAGCTACCCTTAAAAACTTAATAGAATTCTATATGTAAATTACCCATGGACAGTTTGTATTGCGGCTACCTTAAAAATAGGCGGGGCAAGTCACTGCAACAAAAATAAGTCCAATTTTATCTGCATGTTTTAAAACAAAGTATGCAACAACTACCCTATGGTGACGACCCCCTGCAAACGATACAAGGACCACAATTTACGGATATGCACCTGAAATGGAAATATCCAGCTGGTTGATGTCTTCTACAGTTACAAGGCTGACATCACTGCAATCCAGGAAATACGATGGATATGATAGGGTTGCCCTAAAAAAGCAGTCATGAGAGTGGTAAGTAGAAAACTACGTAGCCTCGTCTCCAGATGCAAAACTGGTCACAAACGCCTGGCCGCATAACGCATCAATGCTAAATATATGGAAAATAAGCATGATTTGTGCGGGCACTCCGATGGAAAAGAAGGACGACGATTTTGCCTTCACGTCACTACCTCCAATAATGGAGAGCGGCTAATCGATTGCTGCAGGTCAGCACATGGTAATTATCAGCACAATTAAACCCGGAGTATCTTTCTCTGTATAGACGAAAGTGGAAATCTGATTACAGATTCTTAGAAATCACTAAGATTATGAACCTACTTGGAGGCGATGAAGCGCACAATACCGCCGATAGAGATATGACACCGGAACCATTAATTAATAATAGCGCTATAGTAGAGTCACCGTACTATAACGAGGTCGATTCGGTAATTAAAAAGACAAAAATAAAGCGGCAGGCTCTGATGGGCTGCCAGCTGAGTATCGGGCTTGAATTTTCAAAAGAAAGTGGTAATGCTCGAGTATGCGAAAGTTATTGATATCATCGGTACACAAGAACCGAAGATTGAAAAACCATTTCGGCTCATGGGTCTAGCGGTGAATGAGGACAAGACAAAGTACTTTCTCGCACGCCGTCATCGCGTCTTGGACGGTTAGTGACGATAGAGAATTTCAACATCAATGCGCTCACAAGACTACAACAGCTGGTGCGCCGGAAGATGGTTGACGACCAGTTAAGTATATTAAGGGGGAGCGCAGTGTCCCCACCACCGGCTTCACCATCGGTAAGTATATATATATATACTTTATTAGCGATAGTAAACTAGACTGCGTCAATTTTACGCATTTATAATCGAAATATTTTTAAGTTTTTGATTCAATAAATGAATTTAGAACATAGAAACGTTGTTTCTATTTCATTTTATAGAATACTATTAATACCGAAAATTTTTTAAAAACATTTATAATACATAACATTATTACTAAATTAAAATATGCGTCAATTTTACGCATGATTATCTTTAACGTACTTCAAAATATGATTACCTTTCAAGGGTTAAAATTTTAACCTTTCTAATATTTAATTACTGAAGTAAATCAGTGTTACCCAACAAAAAGCAAGTGTTTAGCATAGTTAGATTCGGTTATACCGTATTATTTTTTTTAAAAATGTTTACTATAATTTAAACAATTTTAAGCATATATACATATATAAATCCAATTAATTCATACAATAGAAATACTTTATAAAAATTTACCAACACTATTTGCAGTGATAAGATTGTTGAATCTTCAAAAATATAAATGTGATTTTTCCTTAGTTTTTACAGTTATAATGTTTTTAACAAACCCATTATACCTTCCGTTTTCTACTTTGTGTTTGGTATAAAGAGAAAATGCAGACAGACAAAAGTAATCGATACAAAATTAAACTAGACAGCGAGACGAGCCGATAATTTCTTCATTTTTTTCCCATTCCATTCAAGTGCTACAAAATAATTTAACCACATGCAGACAACTTTGAGACAACGAAGATCAGTCATGGAACTGGTGTGCTATTTCTGGAACCCATGAAATAACAAAGACTATTCAATATAGGAGCGTGAGAGAGAGAGAGGGAGACGTTAAATAAAATAAACGAATGAAACAATGATTTAGTGAATGCAATGACATGAAATGCCAATTGGTAAACGTTGTGACTCGCCTGGGTGTCTGCCTGTTGGATTGAATTGAATGTGTGTTTAAAGAAGACGAACAAATAAACTAAACAAGAGCAGACAACATCGATTATAACAAGCAAACTGCAATATAGACAAAGAGCTGGATAGAAGAAAGTGAGAGGCATGGTTGCGAATGCTGTCGGCTCTGGATATGCCACATAGTAAATAGGGAAAATCAAGCTTTAAATTAAAAAATTGCAGTGCATAATTTCTCTGCGCAGATTGGAAAAGTGCCTACATTCTGTACTATTTATTATTTTATACTCTTCATATTCAGTTTGTGTGGTATTTTAGTTTTGTTATTGAAGTTCTTAAAACCGAAAAAAAATATAATAATTTGCACGAATTGAAATATCTTCAAGAGATGCAGAAAATTTTGATCAGCAATATTAATAACAATATCATTCTTTAATTCAGTACAGAGGTAACTGCACGTCACAAATACTTCAAATCAAATATGTTACCCATGGAAGATTTTAAGATTCTTAAAATACTTCGCAAAAATAAATATATCTCATCAACACGACAAACAACTCAATGAAAATAGGCTACTAAAGTTTCGATTCCAATGAATTTTTATCTCGATATATTTCCATCAAACTGCTCAGTGGTCTGCTATGTTAACTTTTCCATTGTATTACTTCCGATTTACTGGATGTAGTACTTGATGAAGAGCTGCCTGAAGCTGCCAACAGCGAGTGCTGGTGCGAAACTTTCATACAGATATATATATATGTACATACATACACATATATTGATTTCTAGAAGAAGAAAAATAGAGCGTTACATACTGTAAAAACCCATGTCGGAAGTATTACAATACATATTGAAAAATAAGCAACATTACAATTATGATCGTTTAGTAATATTCGGAAAAATCAAAGCAGCATTCTAGAAATCCACTTGCCATACTGCGCTTGCCTCATACCTATATATGTACCTACCATACATCTGAGTACAAAGCAACGCAGCCAAGTGGGTGGCGGGATGTACAGGCAAATGAGCCAACGGATGGAGAGACGGACAAGCGGGCAGCAAGTGCTCTAAGTGGAATCGAGGCAGAACGAAAACAATTTTATTATACTAATACATACATAAAGACAAATAGTTAAATACATACAGCCACGACGACTGTATGAAATATGAATTATGACGCTCATCGACGAAGCTTTTTGCTTAATGGAAACGTTAAGGTTTGATACAAACAGTCGGACTCGGTTTCTGCCATAATAAGTTCAAACTCGCTGTTCTGCTCGAATCAGCGAAATCTCATAGACTATAAGAGTAAGAAACACTAAATCTTCAGCGAAGACTCAATATTATTATTATTTTTCAGTAAACCATCTCACTACGCGTTACCCAAAAAAACATTCTCAGGTTGTCAACACAATCGGAGTACCCCACCAGCTAAGGATTACAAAACCATGACAACATGCTACAATAACAACAACAACAACAACAATGTAAAATGCCCTAAAACTCTTAAATTTCACATATATAACATCTATTCGAGATACTTATTTTAAACAATAGTATATTTTATAATTTGCAATTCAAACATATTGAATTTTACATTGATATTGATATTGTCTACAATAGCTTTCATACATGTCGTCGGATAAAAAAAGAATTTCTACTTTAAGGAGATTTTGAAGTTTCATTTAATGTGTTCAAAATAATCAAGCATTAAATAATGGTAATAAAAAGTTAAATTCTAAATTTATTCATATGTAAAGGCTATAAAATTCAACAAAAAAAATACATTATTTAAAATTTTCAAAAATTATAATATTTGTTTGAAAAAATAACCTTTAAAAAAATAAAAACATCAAATCCTGCTTAAATAAGGAAAACAATTTTTAAAGTGAAACTTCTTTATGAAGGCTAAATTTGAGATAAAAATATCGCGCGAGTAGAAACGTTGAGTTAAAGTAAAGAATGGAAGAGAAGGGAAAATGCTCGCGTAGCAAAGCTAACATCTTTTAAAGAGTGGGGGAACGCGCGTGTGTGTATAATACATTTTCAACTTCAATAGTGAGCCAAGTGAAACGGAATTCAAGTGAAGGAAAAGCATAGGCTTGTGAGTCTGAGAATGAGTGCTTATGCATGAGTAAGAGAGAGATGATATTGTTGTTGTTGCTGTTGTTTTTGTTTTTGTATATGGTGAAATAACACTGGTGAAATAAGCGTGGTAAAATAACTACAATCCATATCTTTTCTTGTAACCGATGAGATCATCAGATCAAGAGAGACGTGAGAAAGAAAGGTATATAGTAAATAGATTATTTGTTGTACCGTTCTTTCGTTTCTTTTGTGCGACTGAAAAATATTTTTTATGAATTAAAACAAAATGTAGGTATTTGTCAGCTGTAGTTGAAAATCAAAAAGAAAATTCTTTTATATTCATTTGAAGTAGCTAAAATTCTTAAATTTGGCTTAGAAAAAATTGAGAGTAGCTGGAGATTTTGCGAAAAAATCATCAGCTTCACCAAAAAATTTTCTCAAATAAAAATTGATCCGACAAAATCAACAACAACACATGGGTCAACGATAGACGCTATATTTACACGCTATTTAAACACGGTAGACCCACGAATATTTGTATCTAATTTTAGTTATCATAAGCAACTTAAAAAATTTTTATCACAAAACAATAAAATACATGAATCATATTATTGAAAACATCTCTGGTGACTTTTTTGTAACTTGATTCCATTTTGTTCAGCAGTGTCACCTCAATAGTGAGCCAATTCACTTTACTTTTTTTTATTAAAAAAAAACTCAGAAAAGAATTGCTATTTTGTAAGGGACTATTCCTTTAAAGTGGTCCGTTCTGAAACTATATGGTATATTTAAATACGAGATAATATTTTGGCGGAAAAGCAAGAAGATAAAGTTTTGTATGTGGTTACCCTTTAGAGAGAGATTTTTAGTTCAATTTATACTAAATATTTGAAGAAGAAAAAGGAGAGTCTTCATATGCAATCTTGAATGAGCTGTCTCTTATAGTCTCCAATTACTAGCTTTCTTCAACCTGCAACCATAAATTTGCGCAAACTGAAAATATTATTTTGCTCTATGGGTGCAATGTATTGATTGTATATTTTGTGTGTGAACTAAAGATATTTGTACGCATTAATAAAAATTTAAGAATGTATATTTCTGATCTATATATTGTATATAAAAATGAATGTATGTAGGTTAGTATGTAAGTATGTCTTTCCTGCATGGATTACTACACCATTCACCGTTATGGAGTACTAAATGATCTAAACAATCTGATCGCGATCCAGAATATCTAAAACTTTATGTGAATTATAGTTCTCAAATAGTTTTAATCCGAATAATATTTATGCGTTTGGCTTTGGTGTGTGATGGTGGTAAGCGCCCGGAAGGGAAGGAAGGGAGATTGTAATGAGTAGGTGAGAGTGAAAGGAATATTTTAATTCGCGGTTATGATGCAAGGGAGGGAAGTGTGCTAATCGGATAGAGATGTTTAGGGATAAGCGGGGAGATCGTGTTGAGGGAAGTAAGCTTCCCTTTACATTAAATGGATGTATGGATATGTTGAATTTTGTTTATCGCTTGTATGGGTGGTGGAGCATAGCACCTTCTGATTTTGACTAACTTGACCCGATTACCGATCACCAATTTCATTAACATATATACCAAGTAGCATCTCTCTACCTTAAATGAATGCAAAGATATATTGCATTTTGTTTATCGCTTATATCGGGAGTGGGACATAGCCCCCTCCGATTTTGACCAAACTTGACTCGAATCATTTCCTTACTAAATTTCAGCTCAATCGGTTGCATGGTTACAATTAGGTTTGGCATTAAGTTACATTAATATAAATTGATGTTGATTAAAGAATTGATAAAGCGTTAAGTGCTAAATAGGTCAAGGGTGCAGCAGAATTTCTAAGCAATACTAAATTTCCGCGATGTTTTCTTAAATATTGCATTATTTTGGTCTAAAAATTTTAAATAGCCAAAATGAGATGTTGCTGATCTCAGACTGCAAGTATTGAATCAGATCTTGACCAGCTATATCAGCTGATTCGGCGTGCCTAGCCGGTAACACGTTCATGACTCAAATTTCAGTGAAGCGAACAGAAAATAGAAAGGTAGGCAAGCAAACGAATTAAAACCTAAAAAAGATATAAGCCATAGCAACAAAAGTCATAAAAGAAAAACTGCAACAAAATCAAACTTTAAAGAAAAATGCTGGCAGCAAAAGGAAAGGCAGCAGCAATTACGAATTACCAATAAGAACAGTGCCAAGACGAAATATGTATTATCTACGTACATATGTATGTACATATAGGTAAAGAACATAGAAGAAAGGCGTGAGTCACTCTTAAAAAAACTAGCTGACTGCAGCAGTATTAGAAACAACACCAACAACAGTAAGAATGTTGAAGGCAAAAGGCACAGTCGATTAGGTGCGGGAGTGAGAAGTGTCTTATTAAAGCCGGCATTTCAGCATCTCTCAGCGTAATTATTTCTAACTACGCTGGCTAATAACTTACGGCAATGACATTGGAAAAATCATTAATGTCAGGCAGCAGCAAGATGCGACTTCATTGAGAATTGGTCTATTTCGAAATGGAAAAAAGAGCTGCAACTGAAAATTTGGCTAAAACAAAAATCTCGAACAATTTCTGAGAGACAAACTAGAAACATTCAGCTTATTTTGTATGCGCCACAAAGGCATGATGTCATTATTAATATACATACATACACATACATAGATACATATGTGTGTATGTATGTGTGGGTATAAAAAATAAGAGAAACAAGGGAAGTGGTATGAAAATGTTATTTACTGACGAATGCGAAATGACTAAGTAGTAAAAATTTCGAGAAAAAACGCGAACTAGTGCTAGCTACTAACCGCGTGAACAAAATAAAAATTATTTTAAAAAAGGATCAAGCAATGACAAAACTACTATAAACACGCAATGTAAACGTGAACGCTACACTGAGTAACTTTAACAAAAACAGGATTAGTCAGTGTCGAAAAAATAACGGCTTTAATTATTTTTTTTTTTTAAATAAAAATTTAAATAAAGAAAAATACAACTCACCCAATCCATATTTGTAGAAAATTTCTTCGACGGAAACAATATGCGGCTGTTGTACGCTGCTTGTTTGTGGCTTGGTAGCCGCTGGCTTCTTCACTGGCTCGGCAATTGGTTTAGGAGTTGGAACTGCGGCTACTGGTGTCGGTTTTGGCTCACTAACTGGCGCTGCCTTGGGTGCAGCGGCAGCTGGAACCACAGCGGGTGGTGCTGTTGGCTTGAAAAATTCAATGTCATCGTCAAGATCGGTTGTCGGTATTGAAGTCGCCACCTTGGGCTCGGCTTTGTTAATGCCCACCACAGCAGTTGGCTGTGCAGCCGCCTTCTGTGAATCGGGCGTTGCAGTACGTTCGTCACGGAAGTCAGATAGTAGATCTTCGGAAGATATGAATTTCTCATTATCCTGCTCTTTGAGTGCATCCGTTAGCGGTGCTTTCTTGGCCGGCGACGGTGTATACGAGACAGATGGAGAATCAGTATCGGAATCTTTGTGAGCAATGCTGCTCTTTTCCGGCGCAGCCACAAACATCAGCGGTTCATCGTCATCGTCGTAGTTGGCTGGTGGTGTCTGCAGTGGCATCAATGGTGCAACTGGTTGTGCGTTTTTGAGTGCTTGATCTTCCTTGCTGTTGCCTAAGCCAAGAAAATCGTCATCGAAGTTCATTGTTGCCGGAGCAGCTGGAGCAGGTGCAACTGGTGCTGGTACAGCTGGTGGAGCAGCAGCAGGTTTAGAGATTAATGGTGCATCACCGGCAGCGCCGCTGCCAAGTCCACCCAATAAATTACGCTCTGCGTTCATAAAATCACTGGTCATTCCACCAATGCCTTGCTTGGTGTCTTTGCCAACCTGCGTAAAAAAATCATCAAAATCATTCGACTTCTGCGCAAATTTGGCATCGAGCTCCTCCTGCGCCTCCTTAGCGCCAGCGGACATACGCTGCACAAACGCTTGTGGATCCAGTTGGCCAAAGTCGATATTTTTCTGTTCGTTGGCAAAATAGTGTTCCGTGTGTGCATTGTCGTCCTGTGCTCCGCCACTGACATTGCCACTGATGTCGCCCAGCAAATCGTGGCTGGTCTGTTTGGCTGCATTTGCTGCATTGTTAAAGATGTCCTCGCCTGTAGCGGCGGCCTCTTTTTTCAATTCGGCGAAATTAAAATCCATTTTTTAATTGAAAATGTGCTGCTCCTGCTGATGGTGACTAGTTTGCTTTTGTAGTATCCTTTTTTTCGTTCGCTCTCTGATTGGATTATAACACACACATACACACGCACTCACACACACCCTTATTCAGTGTTCTTCTCTAAGCGTCAGAGCTTTTGAATTACACAGCTGTTCGTCCTATTTCGCACACGTATTTCGCTTAGTTTCGTATAAATCGAAATTTCCAACTGTGTTCTTATATTTTCGCAATATACAACAATATTCAACAACAGCTGAAAGAATTATGATTTAAATTTCAATTCGAAGCTTTCGAACGGTTATGATAAACCGTTTGGGAATATTCCCAATCGGTTTTGAGTATTAGAAACCCGGTTTGTAGCTATCCAGAGCCGACAGAGAATACGAGTGTCTTGTTGTCTCTTTCTTGTGGTAGTCTGACCGTGGTGAAAAGACCGATCTATCACTACTTCTTTGTTAATATGTATTGAAATACTCCGTTGGGTAAAAAAAGCATTAAAAAAGAACATCTACGGGAGTATAGTCATCATCAGCAAGTTTCATTGCGATAGGATGAATGGTGCAGGACAAACTTACATATATTCATTTGTTTAGATTTAGATATTTTTTTTTAGCTTTATTCGTTATACAACTGTTGGTAAATTTTTATCTATTTTTCGGACACATACATATATACTTAATTGAAATAGTTGTATACCATTTTGAAAATTTGTTTTTAACTTCTATTGGTAGATATTGGCTGTTTAGAAAGTAATAATTTTTTGTCTAAATAGGAAAATTGGCCATTTCAGCGGCCATGGTACGCCATATATATATTCTATAAATTTGTAATTTAACAATAATTCAAAAAGTGTAATTAAGTTGTATTCATTTTTCTCGATAACTAAATGCAAAGTAAACAGTATTTGTATGAACAGTGTTGGAAAATATCGAATAGCAAAATGTCAGCTGTTTGTAGCAGCAGTGAAAACGCCGACCAGTTTGCATTCCTCTTTCATTGTTTATTGCACAAAATATTAGACAAAGTGCAAAAAAAAAACATTTGTGAACAATGGTAAATGTTATGAAAGGCGTGCTTGTTGAATGGTAAGTCGAATGCATTAATCCTCCAAAAAGTCTAAATCGTCGGGAATGCCAAATGCTTTGTTTAGCTCGCGATCTTCTTTGTTGAATTTGCGCTTGCACCAACTTTTTATGCTGAAGATGTTGTTAGTCCAGCGGTTGGCCGCCTCCTGTATTTGCTGCAAAAAATATTTGTTTGGATTATCATTGAACACCAAAGACCAAGGCAACTTACACAGGCATCTTTGCTCTTAACCGCTACTGCAACGTAGTCCACACTTCCGCCTGTCGCCGCAGCAGCCTCGCGTTCTTCAAGTTCCCGCTTATCTTTTTTAAGCACCTCAATATCCTGTATTTTATGCTCAGTGACGGCTACATCTTGCGTTGCTGTTTTTGCTATCGCTATTTGTTGCTTTAACTGTTCGATTTTCTTTTCACAACATTTTGTGTTTGCTTCAGCTTGCGCTAGTTGCTCTCTTGTGCTTGACAGTGCTTCGCTGGGAAAGGACCAGTAAAACACGCTGCCAGAAATTTTTTCGCTGCGAACTTGCCCATTATCCACTAGCTCCAGTAGTGTCAATTTTACAGCTTGCTGTACTATGCCTTTTTCCTTGTGTGCTATGCGCTCCAGGTCTTTTAGTTGAAATACATCGCTTGTTTCATAAAACAATTCAAGAAGCTTTTCACGTTTTTCCTCTGCGGAAAGTTTGCGTTTGGCCATCTTGCTGAAAAAGTAATTAATTTCTTTATTTTATTCTATTTTAGTGATCCGGCTATGAAACAATTCTTGTTGCATTTGGACGAAAAGTTAGCATTGGGTCGCAAATTTATTATTCAAGATCTGGATGAGAACCATCTGTTTATCTCAACGGACATTGTGGAAATTTTGCAGGCGCGTGTAGATGAGCTAATGGATCGTATAAGCGTTCCACTACACGAGAAGGAAGCATAATTTCAAATATCAACATTTTTACAATCGAGTTCTTTAAGCCAGTTCCCCTACAAATAATCAAACGTTAACATATTGTACTTCCAAGATGACTGGGCGCGAATCGCATCGCATTAAGGATGCTGAGAAAAAGCGTGTGCTCGATGAAGCAGCGCGGCAGCGGCGTGCACGTAAAGCGCTCGAAGCGCTTGAACAAGATAATTTTCATGACGATCCACATGCAGATTTGGTCATGTCCAAGAAACTTCCTAAATTTCAAGAGAGCCTTAAGAATGGTAAAGAGAAAAAGGCCAAGCGCAAGGGTGCAGATTACTTTCGCGCCAAATATCGCAAAAACTTTCAACAACTACTCGAAGAAGAAAAACAACAACATCCGAATGGACCAAACTATATGAGTGCAGCAGCGCCAGAACCAAACAGGCCGCAGCGTTTCTTCTGCGCGGTGTGCGGTAATTTCTCGCAGTACTCATGTACCGCTTGTGGGACACGTTATTGTCGCGTACGTTGCTTGAAAACACATCAGGAAACGCGCTGCTTAAAATGGACTGCTTAAAAACTCACATTTTTTACTTAGAAAATAAGCAAAACAATTGATAAGAAAAATAAATCACAACAAACTGAATTCAAAACAATATTATTTAGTGTTGTACAATGCCTTTGATTGGGAAGTACTGTATGGTAGAATTAAACCAATCGAATTGGTATTAAATAGTGCTTTTAGTAAATTCAAAGTTAGCTACACTGAATCAAAGGCAATTGCAACAATCTGAAAAAAAATATTAAATATTAATTAATAGTTTTAAATAATGGCTTTGACGATGTGTGCGAGAAATATTGCATTGCTGTGCGTCTGCCTTTGCGTTGGCTTCGTATTGATAAGCGATGGTGTAGCTGCAGAAAAGGAAATACCGGCAACGAAATTTGGCCACAGTGTTGGACCCACGATGACATTTCTTTATTGGTGAGTTTTAATTTCGTCATCATTACATTATTTATGCAGTTCAATAATACTAAACGGCTACAATACATTGCTTTAAATGCAAACAGCTATTCATGCGGGTATCGGAAGGCATTCGATGACTACGTAAGCATACTGGGCGAGAAGTATCCACAGATACAGATTACTGGCGCTAATTACGATCCGCCCGGCTTCAATTTATACTTTTCCAAGATCGTATTCGCCATCAAGATTCTATTCATTATTGTGATAGTTTCCTCATACGATATATTCGGCTGGCTGGGCATGGCCACACCAAGCTGGTGGGGTCATTTGCTGACTAACAAGCTATATGCTTGCATGATGATTTTCTTCTTGGGCAATATGCTCGAGGGGCAGGTATGAGATAAGATAACGCACATTAATAATGCTCCCGCCTAACGATTATACCGGTATTAATTTTATTTTTAGCTTGTTTCATCCGGTGCCTTTGAAATCACACTAAACGATGTGCCTGTTTGGTCGAAACTGGAAACAGGACGCATACCTGCACCGCAAGAACTATTCCAAATCATTGATAATCAGTTGCAGTTCGGCGAGAAGGTACAAGAGAACCCAGACTTTGTTAAATAATAACGAACTGCCCAAAGAAACATATACATAACATAGCCGCCTTAACTACAAAGGAAATATGAAATATCTAGTTTACAGACGAAATTCTCGGGAAGCGCATTTTTCCTCATATATATTTGTATTTGTGACGTCTATATATCCTAATATGTGTGAGGTTCACTTAGTCAAACGCGCACTACTCATATTGGCAAGACCAATCAGCCAACTGAACTAATCCGTTTTTGTTAAATTTGTTAAATATAAATTTTTTAAAATTGATTTATGGTAGGTGGGTTGAATAGAAACGGAAATGGTAAACAATTTATGTCATCTACAATACTGACTTATAATAAATTCCATAAACATCTTTTGTTACTAGTGAAATATAGCGCATGCAATAATAAAGAACATCAATAGTTTATACTACATAAATAAAGTGTTTTCGCTTAAAATATATTTAATATAACATTAAACAGACTTATGCAAAACAGCGAAATACATGGTCAACAACTACCAGTCATCTTTCACAGATGAGATAATTCTGTAGTACGAATTTCAAGTGATTGGTACTTGACAGGAACCTGGATTCGAACCTTAATTAAATTAATTTAAAAAAAAACGAGTGAAGATAGCTATCTACGCGTGTAAGAAGACAAAGTGCCTAAAATGGAGCATCACTGCAAAAGTGACATTTTATGATATGGTGTAAGGAAGAACTATGACTATTCAGAGTATTCTTCATGCGAAAACGATTAACATTTGATCCAACTTTAAGAGAGTAAGAAGTTTTTGCTTTACGGTAAAAGAGTTCATACCTGCAAATAGAGTCGATATACATATTTTATACAACACGTCCAATAGATGTTTAACTTATGGTTCTTAGCTGAAAATAGGTGTTTGCGTTTGGCTATCACTGGATCTTGACTGGTATGTATACTTGCCAGCCGACTAAATGTTCCTCAGAATAATTGTTCCAGAAGTTGCTGGGTATTGGGTAACGGTGGGATATAAAATGTGTTGAGCTTAACGGTACAATATGGTATAAAAGTATCATCACGAAGTATATTAATGTGGGCAGATGTTCACGAAAGTTATATTATACACGCTGTACACCTGTCACCTAAAGGTGACATTTTCTATGAACATTTTGATATTTTTTAATGGAACGTAATCTAAAATGTCTTTTCCATTGATGTTCGCAAATATTTTTGTGCACTAATTTATAAGGTAATAACAAGTTTTTCCTGCAGTTAAACTCGAAGGACAAAATACAAGTATACTACATCGTTCGTCTTTGCATGATGACGCTATCAAACGCACACGCGTTAAAAAAAAAAAGGAAAGAACCTCTACGAAACATTTGATATCAAGAGAAGTTTCAGGCAGGGAATACATCCTACGCCAGTGCCCGTACATACAGAAAATGTCGGGCTCGATCTTCTAAAAGAAATCGATGCTGCTCGCGTACACGGATAATATTTATATCATCGGTAATCAGGAACGGCGGATAAGGTATCATGGGTCTAGTGGGCAATGGGGAAAAAACGAAGTACTTTGTTCCTTAGTGTCTTCTCACAGGTCGTCATCGCGTCTTGCACGGGTAGTGACTATGGAGTATTTAAACTTCAATGTTGTAGAAAACTTCGTCTATCTTGGATACGAAAAAAACCAGCAAGAACAACGACAGCCTGGAGATCAGGCGAAGAATCACGCTGGCAAACATATGCTATTTCGGGCTTAGCAAGCAAATTAGAAGAAAAGCCCTCCCTCAAAAGACGAAAATCAAGTTATACAAGACGCTGATACTCCCAGTCCTACTGTATGGCGCAGAGGCATGAACCGTGATTGTGTCAGATGAAACGGTGTTGGAAGTCTTTGAGAGAAAGATTCTCCGCATGGATGTGGTTTCGTGGTGAGAAGGAAACTACGTAGCCTCGTATCTAGGTTCACGCCTGTTATATTATATATAATATTATAATATAAGCCTGATTTTTGCGCACGCCCCGACGGAAAAGACGACGATGCTAAAGATGAGTTCTATGAGCTCTTGGAACGTCTGTACGTGCGCTGTCCCAAACGCGATGTCAAAATCGTGCTTGGCGATCTCTCCGTACTTGGCATTCAAAACGACTGGCGCCAACGCGCACAAGACTATGGAGGCTGGTGCGCCTTCCTAGACGCGGCCTTGTCCGGTAAACGGTTGACGGTCATTTAAGTAAGTAAGTATTGACGAAGTGTGCAAAATTAGAACCAGATCGGTTCATTACTTTTTGAGAAAACATGTCTTACGACTTCAAAAATAAAGTTTTGAGAAAAATGTAATTAAAGTTTTCAGAAGATAGTAAACCTTTTAATAGAAGAGTTTTTCCATATATTTTTACGTTTTGCTGTGACGATAATGGAAGGAGGTAAAACCGCGCATTCAGCCCTTAAACTGATCCGAGTAAACGTGCAGTTCACAGAAAACCCTACATGTGTCATATCTGAAACTTCAGGAGTGGAAAAATTTGAGCGAAAGAGTCATTCCAGCAACTAAAACTGTTAACGTACACGATATGAATGATATCCTTCTAAACAGAATTACAGGTAAAACAATAACAAACAAATCTTTTAATTCGGTGATGGACCTAAGTGAAGCAACGGAATTTACTCGATGCTCCTCGCTTAGCCCCGCACATTTCGAATTTGAAAGTTGGAGTGCCAATACTGCTTTGAAACATCAATCAGCCTATATTCTGTAATGGTGTACGATTAGTGTGATATTTTAGAACACTGCGCATCCTGAATTTCGATATTCATTCTATTTGTGTTATTTTTCGGATACTTGCTAAACGTTCGCCTCTTTTGCCTCCAAAACTGCGTTTTCCACAGTTGATTCGCTTTTTTCGTTGCGAATTGAATTACACATTTATCAGGAAGCTGCCTTTGATGAAATTCATATTCGTAGATCTTAGTGGGTTCGTGTAACTACAACACAACTTAGCCATTTGGTTGGCGGTTAAGTTCAACGAAAAGTTTTTTAGCCTTGTCTTCCTAAGAGTATACTTTGGGCACACCATAAAGAATATATAGTCATACGACAAGGCTAGGCTTTCTTGCCATGACTCTTTGTCTTTGTATTTTTATGTCCCACATTCCTGCAATACTTAAGATATTGGTTTGAGAATTGGTATGGAGATTTTTTATAACCAGATACAGGTCACTGGCAGATGACCACTGGAATATACCACACAAAACCATTTTCAATTATAAAGAATAATTGTTCTGATTTAAATTTAAGTTTCAATTAAAAAAGTTGATATTGTATAAATAGTACTTTTAACTGAGTAGAGATTTGAACCCTCGATTGCTCAATTGTCTAGCATGCTCGCTAACTAAACAATACAAATTTCCAGCGTTGCAGAATTGCACAATAATTTTGTTGCATTTGTTTTTAAAATGATTTATTTATCTTTGAAAATCCTTACAAATTCACGATTTTTTTAAAATCTGGGCAGTGGATTTAATTCGTTTTTACTTAATGTGTCATTAGTTAAGTTATTGCCTATATTTGGCTTTTCGTCGAGTTGATGTAATTTAATTAGAATAGCTTTGAAGTTTAAACACAGTTTCGGAATTATAAAAAAGGACATTGTTGCTGAAACAACTGACCATGGCACACACTCACTGGTTAAATGATTTGAATTCTGCTTAGTTTTTGGTTTCGTGGTAATTAGTGTTGTTGTTGTTGTTCGTTGTAGCGTCCGAGATGCTAAACTTATATACTATGTATGTATGTAGTTTTTAACTGCTAGCTAATCGAATCTATGGCGCGTAAGTGTCCTCACGCGGGCGTCGCACACGCTGGTCACGCGATCCATATGCATTGTAGTATTGATTTGGACGCCTGTTAAGGTTACTATCGCGGCCGCTATATTGGTTTCGATTGTAATAGTAATTGGCTGGTGGCGGCGCTGGCGCACGCGGTGCTGGTATTGGTGCTGGGCGCACATTTTCGGGACCACTTCGGAACTCTCGAGCCGTAGTCCAGGAGGTAGTGCTGGTGCGGCGCACAAACGAATCTCCACGACGACGGCAGACAGTACATCTACTAATCTTGCTGGTCTGGTCGGCCTTCAATGTAGCCTGACGCGGCTGTACGAACTGTTCGTGTTCGCCAATCACTGCCATCCAGAAAGAAGCTAGGCCGTCGTAATAGTTACAACGTCCCAGGCCGTGGCATTCAATGACTGGGTTGCCGCGGAATTCTTCGAGACAAGAGCCTGGCGATGCAAGATCCTGACTAATGCCACCGGTGTTATCAGTGGTGGTCTGCAATAAACATGAATTAAGTCTAGCTAATGTCAGTCGTTTCGATGTTTTCTACATACCATTAGGTAGCTGTACCCAGTCCACATTTCTTCCCAGCCTGTCGGGCAATCTGGTATGGACATAGACTGCGTGTGTAGCGTAATTAGTCTCGTCGTCGTCTCACAGACGACGCAACTAAGGAAGATTAATTCGTTAATAAATATAGTTATATACATTCTTCTCTTTTGAGATGTAACCTACCGTGAGATGTACTTCATCAGATCGCGCGAGTTAATCGGTGTCATGGTCATCGGCATGGGTTCAGCGGTAGATAGCCACAAACTGTCGTCATTGTTTTGTGCATAGTTGCACACATTGTTAACATCGCAGAACATGTAAGGCATCGTTGTGAAACGCAGCAGGCAGGAACCGGACTGACCCAAATCCTGAGCGACGGCACGTGCACTGCCGATATTGCCCGCAATGGAATAACCTTCCCAGAGTTTGTGTGTATTGGCAGGGCACGTAGGTACGTGCACCGATTGCGAGTGACGAGTGAATATAAAGCCGCGGCTCTTTGGTGGTGGTGGTGGTGGTGCTGGATCGCCCTGAGGACCTGGTTGTCCTCGGAGGCCGATTACACCTGTCAGACCGATTTCACCAATATCACCGATAGCACCTTTCTGTCCATCAGCGCCAACGTAGCCGGTTTCGCCTACGTCACCTTGATATCCGTGCTGTCCTCGCAAACCTTGCAATCCACTCAAACCGAAATCACCAGTATCACCTATTTCGCCTTTGAATCCATCCAAACCGGGCTCTCCCGGATCACCGGGACGCGCAAAGGTAAATGGATACGTTACGCCAGCTTCACCCTTATCACCAGGTAGACCATCAAGTCCATCAATACCGCTCCAACCGGGATCACCTATGGGTCCATGATTACCACGCAAACCCACGGATCCAGTGCGGCCAGGTCTTCCGGGCATTCCTGCTTCACCTTTACGTCCTTGTACACCAGGAGCTCCTTGGTAGCCTACATCGCCAACGTCACCGGTACGACCGTAAATTGCAAACCCAGGTTCACCACGTTCTCCTTGCAAGCCATAATCACCACGCTCGCCTTTCTGACCGTAAAGCCCATGCAATCCATTTCTTCCAGGTGGTCCTGGGTAGCCTTCATCACCAATTGGTCCAGGTGGGCCAACTAGAACTGGTCCGGTTTTACCTATCGCACCATTTAGACCATAATCGCCTTGCTCGCCTGGTGCACCCTTTGCTCCCATGCGTCCAGGACGACCGGGCCAGCCATCGTAACCGGCTTCACCTTCTTCACCGCGTTCTATAAACTCGGAAACGGGGCCTGGGGCACCTCTATAACCACGGTCGCCCTGTTCACCTTTAAATCCTGGCCTTCCATCAGTGCCCGGAGCACCTTCAAAACCTATGTTACCACGTTCTCCGCTACGACCTGGATAGCCAACGGATCCCTGTGGTCCTTGTTCACCTTGCGGTCCCTGAGCACCTTGCAGACCTTGAAGACCCTTTTCACCACGCTCAGCAAAAGCCCGACGAAGCACACCTGGTCGCCCGGCAAAACCTTTTTCACCCTGCTCGCCTTGGGCACCGGTACTTCCCGAAACGCCAACATCACCGTGGTCACCGATAAGACCGGGTATGCCAACATACCCAATAGCACCGATTTCTCCGGTTTCACCTTTTTCGCCAGTGAACCCGAACGGGCCACGAGCGCCTCTTACGCCTTTCACACCGTTTCTACCGGGATAGCCAACTACGCCAGTATCACCTACATCACCCACCACACCGATATAGCCCATTTGACCGTAGCTGCCAGATTCACCCTTAAATCCTGGCAAACCGATTAAACCGTTGCGGCCAGGCTCACCTGTTTCACCTTTGTAGCCCTGCTGACCATCAATTGCAACTGGAGATTCGCCTTGCTCGCCACGTTGTCCTTTTAGACCGTCCAGTCCGTTGAAACCAGCTGGACCGTTGTAACCAGGAAAACCTTGTTCACCTTTGATGCCACTATATGCCGCAATGCCTTTCAGACCTTGACGACCTGGAAAACCGGTGTCACCCTGTGCACCCTTACGGCCATAATAACCAGGAGAACCAGGAACACCGAACGGACCAATGTCACCAGTTTGACCTATTATTATTGGTAATAATAACGATATAATTTATCTCCAAGTTTGTGAAAATTAAAGTTAATTACCTTTAGGTCCGAATTGACCAATGTCACCGCGGGTACCCATGTTACCGGGTCTGCCATCAAATCCAATATCTCCCCGATCGCCTTGTTCACCGGGAATACCAACCCAGCCGGGTATACCTTGAGGTCCGGGTGTGCCAGCCAAACCCTGATCACCTAACAGACCACGACGGCCGTTATAACCAATAGCACCCTTAGCACCAGGCATGCCAAATGGACCCGGTAAACCAACTTCTCCCTTAAAACCTTTGATACCGTGAAGTGCAACAGCTCCACTTCGTCCAGGCGCACCTTCTTCTCCGATAGGTCCGACAATATAATCACCACGCTGACCCTTATTGCCTTGCAATCCTTGTAAGCCATAGTTTCCATCTTCGCCACTAGAACCTTTGACACCTTTTGGACCAGGGCGTCCAGCTGGACCATGGAATCCGGTGAAACCAACATCACCGACTTCACCCTTAATGCCGGGTCTACCTTCAACACCGATTTCACCGGGAATAATCGATTGGCCGGCATCACCACGCTGACCCTTGCGGCCGGGATATCCGTCGAGACCAGGTTCGCCATCTTTACCAGCAAGGCCAGGTGCACCGTGCAATCCAAAGTCACCGTATGTGCCGGGCCAGCCCTTAGCACCAACCGGTCCCGGAATTACATCGCCTGGCAGGCCCATATCACCGACGGCTCCATCAATGCCTATTTCTCCTCGCTCACCCTTCTCTCCTTGACCACCTCTTAGACCAAGGAAGCCCGGTTCTCCAGGTTCGCCTTTGTTGTCGAAAATCTCTCCGGGATGAGGTTCACCTTTGTTACCTGCATAACCTTTGCTTCCAGGTTCGCCGGCCTCTCCCCTTTAGTATTTAAAAAAATTCCATATATATATGTTTAAAGGTAATACATATTTACAAATGTATTTAGCGCCACTGAAATTCCTACTTACTTGCGTCCATTATAACCTGGGTTTCCTGTTAAATAGATCTTAGGTGTCACTGCCTGGGCTCCATCTCTTCCAGCAGCTCCATCACGTCCAGGAGTTCCATCACGTCCAGGAATTCCTGCTTCGCCCCAATCGCCGCGAAGTCCCATTTCTCCCTTAGCTCCGGTCTGTCCATTCCAGCCATTAATGCCTCGATCACCTTGTGCTCCCTGTTCTCCCCGGGCACCCCACTCGCCTGTTTCGCCCTTCGGTGCTTCGCTTCTGGAGTTGATATGTTGTACAATGCCGTGACGGCCAGCAGCGCCTGGGCGACCGATTTCACCAGGAATACCAGCATTACCCTGTACACCTTTAAATCCTGTTGAACCAGTCTTTCCCTGCATTCCTTTAATACCTCGTGGGCCCGGTAAGCCTTGCAAACCAGATTGACCGTGCAAACCTGGGGAACCAGCGTCACCCTGAAGACCCTTAATACCTGTGGGTCCAGCATGGCAAATGCCGCAGTCATCTCCACGAATACCTATAGAGACATATGAATAACAATAAAAATGTAATAGTCAAAACTTTATTTAGGACTTCTTTTCCTTTGTACAGATAACAGTTATTTCCAATTTTCATGAAACTGATTACGCACAACGTACAGACGATTTGTTATATTTGGGCAACATTTATTTTAATTGTAATGCTAACAAACACTTTGGCATCTTACCTTTGTCACCAGGAAATCCTCTAAACCCAGGTCGGCCATCGTTACCAGGGCGTCCACGTCTTCCAGGAGGACCATTAGAACCAGGAGGACCGACAATATTAACACCTTCACCAGGCTCACCTTTTTCACCCGGCAATCCGACTTCACCACGATCACCTCGATATCCGTCGATTCCATAAAGACCTGGTTGACCAGCAAAACCTTTTTGGCCCTGCAAATTCATGCCAGGATTACCACGATCGCCATCGCGTCCTACTGGACCAGCTTCGCCTGGAGGACCCATAGGTCCAGCTGGACCCATGTAACCGTAATCGCCTTCGTCACCTTTAACGCTAAGACCACGACGTCCATGTGAACCGGTTAGGCCAATATCACCGGGAATACCTGGGACACCTTGTACACCGCGACGACCTGGTAAACCAGGTGCCCCTGACACACCCGGTAAGCCTTGCGGGCCGATGTCACCTTGTGGACCAACTGGACCTGGATATGTTTTATCCAGGCTGGGATCGTAGATGCCAGGTGGACCGTGAGGGCCTTGAACACCAGGAATACCATCGAAACCATCTTCTCCACGCTCACCCAGCGCACCATCGAAGCCATCAGCTCCATTGTAGCCTGGAGCACCCTTAACACCTTTCTCGCCGACTTGCCCAGGGTCGCCTGATTTACCAGGCTTACCACGCTCACCCAGTTCACCAATGTCACCGCGCATGCCTGGCTGTCCCATTCGACCAATATCACCCATTGTACCATCCAAACCACGAAGACCTTTGTCACCAGTCTGACCACGACTGCCTTTATAGCCTTTTACAGTTGGTCGATATATGAAGTTTCCTTCTTCAGCATCGCCAGGTTCACCCTTGTCACCCGGCGAACCTTGCACAGTCAATTTCAAGTCCTCTGGCATGGCAATCTCGCCTTTGTAACCTTTTGGGCCCTCTTCACCCTTTGGACCTTCAATGCCCTGGAATCCGATGTCACCTTTGTGTCCCTTACGACCGATAAAACCTTGTTGTCCATCATAGGCATCGGGACCACGTTCGCCCCGACTACCTTTAGTGCCTTTCGAGTTGATGCCACCCTCACCAGCGTCACCAGTGGGACCAGGCGCGCCAGGCTTACCAATTGGGCCACGTGGTCCATTTTGACCAGGGTAGCCGGCTGGACCCTGTGCACCAGGACGACCATCACAACCATCAATACCGCGAGGTCCATGGGTACCATCTTCACCCGCGAATCCCTAAAAAGGCAACAGAGCTAAAAATGTGACAAGAAGAAACGGATACGGCCAAATGCGAACTTACACGTTGACCTGGATAACCTGACTGACCAAGCTCGCCAGCATCACCCTACGGAAGAAAAAGTATGCATTTTGAATCGAACAATATTTCTATTTCTATTGCTTTATTTTAGAACTTACGCGATGTCCTTTCTCGCCTGGTTCGCCATATTCTCCGCCATCGCCTTTTTCTCCGTAACGTCCTGCTGGTCCCGGCGGACCGAGTTCACCTTGCGGTCCTTCACGACCCGGCACACCTTTCAAGCCAAACGCACCAACGCGGCCTTTAATGCCTTTGCAGTCACATGCGGTCTGGTTACACTCCTGCAAAGATATATGTACATATATATTATTTATTCGATTGCGCTGTATTTGTATCTAGGTAATCTATGATTTAATTAAACTCCCCAGACTCGCGTCACAAAGTCAACGAGTATCAATTGATTTTGATTTTTGCAGTCAGAATTCGCATTTTTAATTAACAGCCGCACACAATTCCAATAAGAACTTTTGCCACTAATCGAACGTATTGAAAAATTAAGAAAAACAAACAAAACAAATATACAAAAAGTGATAAAAATCTTTCTTAAAATAGTTTCCATTTTTTTTTTTATGTTGCAACAAATTCTTGTTAGTCATTCGAGAAACAAGTGCATCGGTGCAATTGTTTTCTTGTTCGATTTTTACACGCTACTTGGTTTGCAGGTCATTAAAACGCGAAATGAACATTTATACATAATTCCAAAATGGCGAGCGACTAAACACGTATAAAATAGCGATGATGGCTGGCGTGGAGAATGCACGCTGCACGCTGTGAATTCAAGATATTCATGTTCATATGGATACATATACGTACTAAAATCTAAACTGATGCTCAGCGCGCGCAACTTACAGCATCTAAAATTTCTGCTTTAATTGCACAATTTCCGTTTGCAATGAGATAATCTTTTATAAATATTTGATGTAGTTGAAATTGTTTTTGTAAAGATTTTGTTTCGAGCTTGTTAAGAAATTTTAGATGCATCAAATAAAATCTAGTGAAGCATCGTGCCGCGACATTAAGGATGCTATTATGTCTATTCCATGAGGTTCGAAAGAGAAGTCGGCAATAAGTACAAAAGCTGGTATTGCAAAAAAAAAAACACATTTAGAAATATTTAAATTGATAAACTATTGAAATATAACCGATTACTTTGAATAGTTGAAATAGATGATACAAAGTTCAGGATTTTTTTATGTTTAAAGTAAATTTAGCTTTTTCGTACAATTTTCATAATTTCAATTTATTTTCTTTTTTATCATCATTTAAAAGAAAAAAGGAAACTTGGCTTTTCATTTAAAATAACTAAACGAAATGTTGCTACGGTTCAAATTGCTTTTATCTGAAATAGCCATTCATTCATTTGAATGTTTCGAAGATTCGAATTACTTCAGTTGCCATCAATACTAAGAGCTCGATAGCTGATTCTTGGTAAATATCACAGGGTTAGAGGAAAGTGATAGAGAAGGATAATGCGGAAATGAGTTATATACAAAAACAACAAAAGTGTGGGTGGTGTATAGCATAAACTAACAAACATAATATTAAAGTGAAATAGAGAGACAAGGGGCGATAGAAAAATCAACTCACTACAAGAAAGCGCTTTCAAAATGTTCATTCATTAAACTTGAGGAATTTCAACTTAGAATGGGCTCCAATAAATTATAATAAATTTGAAAGTTTCAAAAATCATTCATGAAATTAAAGCGCACTGTTGTATACTGTTTGTAACAGTTTTTCACTTAATGCATATGGATGCATACATGGTACATACACCGAAATTCATTTCTTTCAAAATTTTTGTCTGGCTGTATGTCTGTCTGTTATTCCGGCTAATCTCTGAAACCGCTGGACCGATTTTGATGGGTCTTTCACTGGCAGATTGCTGATGTAATATGGCGTAACATATGCTTCATTTTTTTAAAATAAGAGGGGGCGGTGCACCACACCCCATATAAGCGATTTGCAAATATCGACATATCTTTGCATTTGTATGAGGTGAGGGGATGATATTTGGTATACGTGTTAATGGGATCGGTAGAAAATCACATCATAAGTTTGGTCAAGTTGGAGGGGAGATGCCCCAACCCTCATATAAGCGATAAACATAAATCGACATATGAGATATAGGAATGATGTTTGGTATACGTGTTGATGGGATCAGGAGAAGTGAGATCCATTAGAAAAGTGGGGATGGTTTGGCTTTCTATAGTAAACATATACATTTGCAACATTCATTTTGAGAAAAGTTTATACGGGGCGCAGTGAAGCGCGCCGGGTGTAGCTCGTTTCCAATATAAAAACTATTGCTTAATTTTTAGTTTTTTAACGATTTTTATTTACCCTATATAACCCAAATGGACAAAGGTATATTAAGTTTCTGGGAATGTATTTAACAATCAACAGAAAATGTGACAGATCCCATAGAATATATTCATTTTCTGTCCTTTATACCATATATTCAGCTGACCGATCATCGAGAAATATAAGGTGCCGACGACACAACTTATATCCGACGTCTCTTTACGGGCGGCTTCAGCCATCCTTCAAAGGCAGCTCGACACCACCAATACTTGGCTTAAGAGGTGGAACATTGTGATGATCCCCGAGAATTCCACTCGAATTTCTCGGTGAGAAGATGAGACTGTGCCATTCCAAGCACAGGATAAAAGGAAAAATGGAATCCTCATCTGCTCACCAAAACGACTCAACCCAATGAAAGGCTAAAAAGCATTTGTGGCCGATCAGTCGAAGGTCATCTCTCACGCTGAGGACAAAACAGTGCACTCAGAATTATCTTTAATGCGCACCTGTTCCATAGCAACAGCGTGATCCATGAAGAACTCGAGGTGCCCTGGTTTCACCAGAAAGTTATCGGTCTAAACAGCTCTTACCTAAATCGACTCAACAGGCACACCAACAGCATTGCCTTCAACCTACTTGATAACAGCTCGACTACTAGAAGGCTCAAAAGGTGCCACCCGCTTGATCTCCCTCGTGGGAAGCAATAAAACATTTATTTTTTATAATTCGTTTTCGTCACCCCTTTCCCATCTCCCCAAATCTTAATTAATTTTACCCTACAACGGCTTCGTTAGTACAATGTGAAATGTTTTCCTTAAAATTTGATGATTGTCCTCTGTAGATAGATTGCAAATAATGTTACCCGATTTATATACATATATGTACATAAAAAATTCAAAAACTCAAGTGGGAAAAAGGATTTTATGAATACTACACCTTTTAGAATGGTTTCTAAGTTCTCAATGTTCATACGTACAGCCAGACAGACGGACAAACGGACATGTTTATATCGACTCAACTTATGATGCTTTTCAAGAATATAAATCTCGGCACATTCTGTCTGTTACACACACTTAATATAACCTTTTACACTATGGGTACAGGGTATGAAGAAAAATTTGTTGTTTCCTGAAGCTTGAAATATAAAATCAATAAAAATACATAAACTTTTTATATCCTGTGATCCTTGACGCTAATAATAACCGCAAATGTAATCGAAAAAGTTTGTAAAGTATAGAAAACAACTCCGAAAAATTATAAAAATCAAAACTACACAAAAATGTAAACAAGCGAAATGCATAATTGGAGCAAACATCTGCACATTGTCTGCATATCAAAGTTGTTCGCCTTTTGCCTTTCCGAAATACATAATACCGATTCCAATGCAATTCGCACATCTCTTTCGGAACATATTTTTCTCGCTAACTTTTAGCTCCTTAATTTGTTAGCCACGCCTTTGTGCGCAAACGTATTAATAGAATTGACATAAATTTTGCATGGAGAAATAAAATAGTCGACACTGCCACCGAAGCCTCTCCATATGTGCGAGTACATATTCTTTATAAATATGAACGAGTATGTACATATATAAATTTATTGCTCTGTTCATTAAAATGACTTTGAACATTGGCGAAATTCACGAAAAACGCTAATTGAAGCAAACGCATATATTTGAAACATATGAAACTCTATGAAATTTGCACACATGTTGCACGTATGTTGGCGATTTTTTGTGCTTTCTCAGGTCCCATCATGTTTGCTAACCGAAAAGCAAATTAGCTGGAAAACTGGAGCACTGCCATCGTCGAAATGTCAGACGGTTTTCTTTGAAAGACTCATATAAATCCTATTCATCACACTTCTGCCAATGATCAATCGTTTCAAAATCAACACATTGACATATTGAATAGAAGTCATTTAAGAATGAATATGGATGCTGAATTGAGTTGCGAAGAAATACAATTTAATATACAAGTATATTTGCATTCAAATTGATAAATATAATCACCAATTAGTCATTGGTGCATTGAATGGGTTCATTTACCCTTTCTTACTACTTATTAAACTATCGATTATATTTAATTCTAGAAAAAAGGGGATTAACCCCATTGAGGCAACAATTTCCTTTTGCTGATAAACTTTATACTTTGTTCATTGACTGGCTAACATCTGCTACCAAAAAAAAAAAAAAACACACAGATCAGAGATCTAATAAGCAACGCATCTCTCTATGTGTGAGGCGGCAGACCGACCGACCCACGTCATGCATAAACAAAAAAATCTTCACAACATTTTTTGGTTAACCAAATATGTTTTCTTATTCGGAATCAGGTTGTATGAAAAAGAAATGAATAAGAATTGTGGAAAAAATAGAAATTGTTAAATAAACGAACGGAAAATGAGTGCAAATGCTTGGCAACAAGGTGTGCTGTGTATGCGGTGGCGAAGAAACGATCAAACAGCCAATAAAAATTGCAATGCACTCCAACTGGAACACTATTCGCCTTGCATTTCTGTAGAAACTTTTGTGTTTTCTAAAGCAATGAGAAAAATAAATAAATAAAACCAAATTCGTTCAGTGCACTGATAAAGAGGGTGCTTATGCAGCCTTACAGAACAAGTATCTGAAGGCAGTTCCGCGGGTGTTAGCTTTGGATGTTGCTCTCTTGGCACTTACACCTCAGAGCATGGATTCTTTTAGTGTATTTTGTTGCCATTTTTGTTTTTGTATTTTCATTTAAATTTAGATTTGCTTCAAAGAAAAGTTATATGCTGCGGAACGCTGAAAGATACATTGCAACATAAAATTGCGATTAGTAGTTTATGCATGATGTCATACATCACAGAGAATGTGGCATGTTTGAATCATCTTCGATCGATAGATAATGCATTTGCAAACAATATTTGTTTAGTTTAATGTAGTCACTTTATATATATACGAGGTTTGCTAAAAAAAAAACGGAGACCTTTTATTATTCATCAATTGTGGGAGCACTTTTATTAATACTCGAAGCACTTCTTATATAGAGCTATCTCTGCAAAAGGGGGAAACGTTCTTTCATGGATTTTTTTAGATTTAAGAACACGAATAAGTCGCACGGGACACGATGTTTGTGACTGAGCTTGAGGTCTTGGCTCTCTTCTTCCATTGGGATGATTTGGTTTCGACTAATCTCTATCGTCGTTAAAAAAATTGCAATTCAGAATGAACTTCGTTCAAATTATGGCTAAAATATTTGAAAAAATTTGCATCACATGTGCCAACCGAAATGTTGACATCCTCAGAAATTTCTCTAATAATTCCATGACAATTTTCTTCGCTGCTTTAACATTTTCATCGTTTATTGACATGCTGCGGTATTCCGGGCGGGCATCATCATTCAAATTTTCTCGACCATCTATTAAGAGCTTGTACTACTTAAAATTTGCATTGCGTTGGAGCACTTTATTTTATTTTTAGATTCTTTGATTCATTGAAGATTTGTTTTTCCGGTTGTAAGTACACAACGGTATTATTTGCAATTGTTATTATTACTATTCATTCCATATTATCACGTCAGGATTTTTAGAAAAGTGGGGATGAAGTGCCCATAAGCAGAGCTTGTGAGAGATTTCAACAATTTTTTTCCTTAACCTGTCGTGCTAGAGACTGTCGTAAGGTCTTAAATAAAAGCTTCAAACTTGCCATATGCGCCAGACCAAAAAAAAGTAAATGATTTTGGGAAAAGTGGGGATAATGACCACATCCTATCCTTTAACCTGATGTGCTAGAGACTTCCACAAGATCTTAAATTAAAGTTTGAAAAAAAAGAAGTATTTTTCTCTATTTTTGATACCGGAGTGATTTCAAATGTGTTTTTCACCACTCAACGATGCCGCGTTCCAAAATTTACCATCACGTCAGCATTTTCACAATAATTTGTCGGATCATCATAGTGAAGCTGATGATTTTTTTGGCTAAATCTACATTGAAATCTCCTGAGTGAGAATTATAGGGATTTTTTCTGAGCCAAATTTCAGAATTTTAACTACTTCAAATTTCTCTACAGCTGACAAATATATACATTTGGTTTTAGTTCTTAAAAAATATTTTTCAGTAGCACAAATATATACGATAGAACGGTAAAGCAAATTGTCTTTTTACTATAGCTGTCTATCTTACCTCTCTCGCGATATAACGCTCTCATCGGTTACAAGAGTAAAGATATCCTTGGATTGTAAATATTTTACTATGCTTATTTCACCATTGTTATTTCACCATGCAAAAAACCAAACAGCAACAACAACAACAATACCATCTCCCTCTTATGCATATGCACTTATTTTCTATGATTCAGACTCGCAAGGCATTGTTTTTCCCTCTCTTGAATTCCTTTTCACTTGGCACACTATTGAAGTTGAAAATGTACTATATACACACGCGCGCTCTCCCCACTCTTTAAAAGATGGTAGGTTTGCTACGCGAGCATTTCTCCTTCTCTTCCATTCTATACTTTCAATCAACATTTCTTCTTTCGCGCGATTAACCGATTTTTACCTCAAAACGTTCAAATTTAGCCTCCGTATCCTCAAAATCCTCAAAAACAGCTTTTTTTACACCACCTTTCTCAAAACTCTGACGTTATTTTGGCAATTTTGGTATTCGGGGTTGTGTTCAGCAGACAAAGTTACATTAGAACCCACTCCAATAACAAAAAAATTTAAAGATGAATTTTGCGGGTCTACGTTATTCATGAAGGCATTGTTAGGTATCTATGATATTGAACCGCTCGATGAGTAGTTCCGTTCTAAGCATGTCCGTCTGTATGAATGTTGTTGCGCATTTTGGTGTATGACTCTTCGAGATATCTAACTGAAAACTGGAAGTGTAGCCTATTTCATATTAACATGCTACGAATTATGTGGGGAACTTAGTTAGAGATTATGTACTTTAAAAACAACTCCGAAATTAACTATAAATTTTTTCATACAAGATACGTACTTTCTTCATTGGAAAATGTATGAAACTTTTGGGCAGAATATAAAGCCAATCTCATTTTAAACTTCTCTAGCTAGGTGTCATATAATAAAAACTAATAAGCTGATCGAAATGCTTTATTTTTCAATGATGGCTTACTAACATTTAAAGTTAATTTGCTATATCTTTTATATTGAGTAAAGATCGATTCTGTGTTTTTTTTTACATCCTGTACGCAGAATTTAATTTATTAAATGTTACAAGAGAAAAGAAGTAGACAGAAGGAGTCGTAACAAAAGTTGAGTCGGCCATCTGTCTATCTGGCTGCATGTTTGAAGAACGAGACAATGGAGACCATACTAGGTAGAGCCTTCACGCATATCTTAATAGACCCATCGATCCAGAGTGGATTAAATGCCCCAAACAATTTTGAGGATAAAAGAAGTAAATTAAATCTTAAAGTCGAGCACTTTCGCAGCGTTCTTTTGTGTTCTAGTGCGACATCTTGTGAAACAGTATACCGCGAGTTTGGTATCTCCAAATCTTATTGTCTGTAAGAAACAATCGAGAGAACATACGAATGGTGAGGAACATACAAGTGTTCATGTCTATATTGGTTCATCTCGTAGAGTTCTTCAATAAAATTGTACTTATACATAAAGATACTATACAGGGTCGTCAACTTTTTCTTCATTATGTTCAAAGTCACTTTAGTAATTTTCTTATTCAAAATTGAAGAATTACTTTTGAGCAGATAACTCCATATACAAGTACAATACATGACTTTAGTCCACTAGTTTTCAAGCTGCACCTAATATTCATTCAAAGAAAAAATACTCATAAACAATTTGTTATCAATGCATATTCGATTCCAATCGATTTCATTAATCAAAAAAAAAAAAAAAAAAAGTAACACACAAATTTGCCAACTAAACCATTTTTTTGTATTTATGTCAGCAAGCCAAATTGTCATCGTTGCAATTTCCTTGAACTTGACACTGAAAAGCAAAGCAAACTACATTGAACGTGGGGAAAAAATGCATTACATATACTCGTATGGAATTGAAATAAAGCAAAAAAAAAAAAAAGACCTGAAAAAGGCGCATCGTGCAAAAGTTAAAAACAGACGCAAAATATAGTGTATCTATATGCAAAAGTATATAGATACATATGCATAGAAAAAGTTCTAAAAAGAAAATCATGTCAGTCACTCGTTGCAATGAGGTACAAAAAAAAATGATATGAATAGCCGGGGAAGGGCAGAATAAATGCAATTTTGTCAACTCAGCAGTGTACAAACGGTCAGACAGACTGCTAGACAGACAAACAGGCAGGTGGCGAGGAGAAGAAGACAGCAAAGCAGACTATAAAGCTAGATATCCAATGGATTGGATCACTGCCCCTTGCCGCCATCATTTACTCTGGCTATGTGTGATAGAAGAGATTTGTTGGCGTTGATTTGTTCGCTTTAATTTCTGCATCTGTGGCAGTAGCATCTCTATATGTACACACTAGATACATTATATTACAAAAGTATATCTTTAACTTTTAGATACTTTTCATATATACTACAATCTTCTCATAGCATTCAGTCTTTTCTACAACATCGCAAACTAGACATCGATTTGAAATTTGGTATAGAGACTTTTTATAACGAGTAGTAACAGTTTTGTTGTGGCTATATAATATATTGTTGGCTTCCATACAAAATCATGTTCCAATTTATTTCATATATATTGATATATTTTCCTCAATTTTTCTTTTTAGTAAAAAGCTTATACCTTCTTACATATAAATAATAATTGGTGGATATTATTTAAGTTCAACATTTTATTTTAATTGCATTTAAAAACTTTTTTAAAATTTTGTTGAGTTTAATTTTGCATAACGCAGTGAACTAATTAAAGCACCCTGTTCAATTGTGTTTAGGCGCTGAGACCTGTTCATAAATGTTAAGTATGGATAGTATATTAAAAATTTATATAGGAATACACTCATCGTTCATAAAAAGCGACCCATTGATAAATATTTCAAACATCCTTCCATAGAAACTGCAATAAAAAAGTTTTATTCATACTCGATAATTCGAACACTTGTTGATTCGGACAATGCGGTAATCCGGTCAATCAATTGTTTCCTATTATACATTCTGTAATCCGGACACTTCGATATTAATTTAGATATTGAATAAAATTTATCAAAATATCTGTCGAAAAGCTATCTAATGATCCTACTGCCGTACAACAATTAATTGAAAATGCCAATGAGTCAACCTGAGACCTTTTGGAGAAAGCTGCCGGAAAAAAAGCTTGCATTACATAATGGGAAATCCGCTCCAGAGTAACACTTCTGCTTTGTTGAAATGAGACGGGAGAACATTACCTCAGATTACTGATGATCGGAAAAGTCAAAAATGCAAGGGCGTTCGAAAAAGTTAACCTACCACTGAAATATGCTTGGGTGACTACACTTCTATCAAAATCATTCAACAAGTAAAAAGCTACTTAAAATAAAATAATTTGCCATCCAAAGCACTTCTGCTGTTAGACAATGCCACATGCCATCCAGCATCACTATCAGATATAGATAAGGACATATGCGTCCTGTTTTTGCCCCCAAACTGCACTGCTCTTATCCAAACTATGGACCATATTTCAAATTCAAATTTCCAAACTGAACTATTTTAAAAGTTTTTTGGCTGTTCTTTTGTGCAGCTCAACACAAAAATGCATGGATTCTTTAAAAAACTTTACGTTAAAAGACATTGCTTGGAATATTGTGGATGAAGATGTTTTTAAACAATGTTTATTGACGATGAGATTGAATAAGATGATATTGAAAACAACAATTATGATGAAAATGAAAACCAAGATCCTAGAATCCTGCTATATCTGCGATAGATACATGTATTAAATATGCAGAAGAACAGGATTTGGCTGCCGGGGACATTGTAAAACTTGTCAGTTCGAGAGATCTGGCATATAAAAAGAAAGAAACTTTTTTACAGAAACTAAATTTTGAACGTTTTGTTACAAAAAAAAGTTTATCGCGCGAAAGGTGAAATGTTGAATTAAAAGTACATAATGGAAGAGAAAGAAAGAGTGGTGAGAGCGCGTGTTTATCTATAGTACATTTTCAACTTTAAAAGTGTGTAAAGTGAAACAGAATTCAAGAGGGGTAAAGCATTGGCTTGTGAGTCTGAAGCATAGAGAATGAGTGCTTATACATGAGTAAGAGAGAGAGATGATATTAATGTTGTTGCTGCTGTTTGTTTTTGTGCATGGTGAAATAACAATGGTGAAATAAGCATGGTTAAATAATTCAAATACATGGATATCTTCTCTCTTGTAACCGATGAGAGCGTTAGAACGTGAGAGAAGTGGGAGCGAAAGGTATATTTGTAGTAAATAGATAATTTGCTGTACCGTTCTTTCGTTTCTCATGCGCTACTGAAAAATATTCTTTAAGAATTAAAACCAAATGTTGGTATTTGTCAGCTGTAGCTGAAAACCAAGAAGAAATTTCTATTATATTCATTTGAAGTAGCTAAAATTCTTAAATATGGCTTAGATAAAATCCCTATAATTCTCAGAGATTCCAATGTAGATTTGGCCAATAAATTAATAGATTCGCTATTAAATTTTTTCAAATAAATATATTCTATTTGACCATGTCAAACGATCCGACAAAATCAACAACAAACAAAACATGGAGCAACGATAGACTCTACGCTATTATTAGGCCCTGTACCGAAGGTACAAGAGCCTATTGGGTTTGTGCAAATGTATGTAACAGGTAGAAATAATGGCCCCAAAGTTACCACCATTATGGTCAGGAGTGATAGAGGAGTCGATATAGCCATGTCCGTCTGTCCGTCTGTCCGTCCGTCCGTCTGTATGAACGAAAGAATCTCGGAAACGGTAATAGATAGAGACTTCGTGTTTTTTGCATTCGACTAGGATTGCTCCGGAATTTCACAAGTTTATTTTAGAATTTTGCCCCTTCCCCCCCTCCCCCTCCCCCCTTCCCCATAAAATCACCCCTTAGGGTGAAAATTTCTTCGGCAATGTACCAATATAGAAATAACGTCTCTCTAAGCCAAAATCCGAAAAGTTCATCAAAATCGGATAATAAATGGCGATTTTATAAGCAATTGAATTTGAACGACCCCCCATTTCTTTTCATTCATATTCGCGCAGTGAGAAGTGGTCATGTGTTTGGTCATAAGCTCGGGAAACATTTAATATGTTTGTTAGGCGGCCTGAACTGGTACAGGGCCTCTTACAGTCGGTTACGCCCGATTGTATTTCCTTACTTGTTTGTATCTTATTTTAGTTATCATAAGCCACTTGTAACATTTGTATCACAAAAAATGAAACAAATGAATAATATTATTGAACACATTTGTAGTGATTCCATTTTGTTCAGTAGTGTCACTTTAATAGTGTGCTTACATATATAGGTGAGCCATAGTATTTATTTATTATTTTAAGGCCCTGTACCGAAGATACAAGAGCCTATTGAGTTTGTGCAAATGTATGTAACAGGTAGAAATAATGGTCGGAGACCCCCCAAAGTTACCCCCATTATGGTCAGGAGTGATAGAGGAGTCGATATAGACATGTCCGTCTGTCCGTCTGTCCGTCCGTCCGTCCGTATGAACGAAAGGATCTCGGAAACGGTAATAGATAGAGACTTCGTGTTTTTTGCATTCGACTAGGACTGCTCCGGAATTTCACAAGTTTATTTTAAAAACTTGCCCTTCCACCCCCTTCCCCATAAAATCACCCCCAAGGGTAAAAATTTCTTCGTGATATTTTTGACGGGGATTTACCGAATACTATTAGCATGTTGTGTGAATAGTTTAAATATATAAAATCTTTAATGATTAAAATGTTTTGTGTTTTGGAAATATATTTTTATGATTTACTATTTTTTGTAAATGTGTTGTATGTGTATGACACTGGCTCACATTTAAGTACTAAATGCACACAATTGACGTTGTCTACTCCTCCAGAGCAGCTGATCTTTACTTGCATGACAAAAACGCGAGTAATGCAACGCGGTCAGTAGTTTAAGGTCAGCGTAGTTTTCCTGCTTAAGTGCGAAAATGTGCGCATTCATATAGATATTTTTTTTTTTATCACAAATGATTTATACTATATATACAAACATAGATATATCACAGTGATATATGCACTCAGAGCTATCTATCATTTGGCACACCCACCCACGCGATGACCAGCGTCATCATCGGCCACAGCATGAGCTTTAATGCGAATGTAACTTATGAACACTTGAACATTATTTGTATCTGCGATATGATATATCACTGCAACTCATTACTGATTAGCTTGGCACAATGATTCGATATATATTTTTGTTGCTAATGCTGGACGACTGCACGTGTCTGGGCATTGGCCCCATCGACGTATCTAATAACTCTGAAGAATTTCGAGCGACAAGAGCGTGTGAGATACTTTCGTAAATGCATTTTAATTTCATGGATTAGTTGTGTTGGCTGGCTCGTCGTTGCAGATAAAATTACAAAGTGAGAATGTAGCATGAAACATCGCATTATACAATACTTTATATATGTATGTATGTACGTATGTATGTATATACATAAATACATAGCAAATGTGTGATGTACCTAATTTACTTATGCATGTATCCGACAGAGTGCAATCTCAGCGTTTCTGAATAATATTAATGCAGTTTAAAGCAAATTTTTTTTCTTTAGAAGGTCTCTTCTACTCAACTTAGTTTAGTTTATCTTATTTTTGTGTGCACTTATTAGAATACTAACTAATACAAAGGTTTAGCTAGTGATCTTAAAAACGAGCTCGCTGATAAACTTGTCGCTGCGAGTTATGCCGGATGTAGCATATTTATTATTTTTAATAATACAAAAAAAGAAGAATACAAATATAAATGAAAAAATTTTAATAAATCATATTGATAAGCCTTGTCTGAGCATGGCTTCTTCATTCATTCGTATTTTGTGCTGCTGTGAGTTCTTTAATTAAATTTTTTGTTTGTTTTTTTTGGTTTTTGTTTTTTATTTGCCATTAAATTATTTATGACATGAATTTTTGCAAAAGAAATGTCGCCGCTGTCACATGAAACAGTAAAAGTATCTCAAGCGAGTTAGTAGCAAGTTTTAAAGAAAATCGCCAGCGTCAGAGTTGCCTGGGTGACAAAGGGGTTATCTGTGTGAACTGGGCTCGAAATATGCCAAGACAGCGCAGAGATGTGAGACAAACATATAGACAGGAAATCAATGTTGTTCTTTGTCGTGTTCCGAGTGCGTGTGCCACATAAGTTTAATGTTGTGCAATGAACTCTCGCCGTTTCATAGAATACGCTGCGCGTGTATAAATGTGCCGATAAGGTCCTGGTCGAGCACACGCACACTAACAACAATTTTACTTCATCGCAACGCTGGACATCAAGTGAAATATTGATGACGATGATGTGATGTCTTAGTATATAATATACAACAGTGAAAAATCTCAATTCATTTATACTACCCGACCGCACACGAACTCTAAGAAGTTTTGTTGTTTTCTTTTTTTTTTTATAGAGTACATGGTAGACATTATGACTACTAATGCATACGAAAAGATACATGCATATGATATGCACATAAAACTTCTGCATCATCTTGCTGTTCCAGCTCATAAACTGAATATTTACAGCTCGCAGATAAATAGATACTTTCATTTATTTTCTTTAGATGTGCGCGCTTATTCAGCTTCTGCATAGGCTTTTTCATCATCGTCAACGAGCGTTTTGCGTTCGGAAATTGTTTGGCGCGCTGCATTTCAATTTGACTCAATTATTTATTTATCTAACAAGAGTAAATGCAGCGCAACAAACTGCGAAATGCTTGAATTGAATGCGGAAATTATACACAGCACACACAGCACAATGCAGCGTTTACGTCCAAAGATGAAGCAGATGCAGCAGAAGTAGAAATAGCTTCGCGATGTTATAGTATCGCATTGTACTATGTACAAGCACTAGCGCTAAAATTTTATTAAGAAAATTTCGTCAGTAAATAATATGTACATGTTCAGGATTTCTGTTAGGATTGTTTAAAGGAATTTGAATGCAGATATGTCTCGCACCCTTAAACCATAAATCTATATTGGATATATATACCTATCTAGATCCATATGGGAAATTGAATTGAGATTGCAAGCAACATTTGTCGTTTCACGGTAAACTTAAGTTAGTCCCAGTAAGTGGTATAGATTATAGAGAGGTATTATAGAGAGGTATTAGTGGTCCGGCATGGATATGTATGAAATATTTTATTAGAATTCAAGGTACACCAAATTTGGCTTTTTTAGATTTAATGTAAAAGAGCTTCTTAAACTCCATCCGACTAGGCAGAAAAGTGGAAAATGATTTTTTGAAAGCTATACCCATTTGTCACATGGTTCACATTCTATAAGCCTATTCGATCTGACTACGACTAATAATATAAGTCGTATCAGACAACATTTCGAAGAAATGATGTTTGATAGATAATTTAGTAATTTTATAAAATATATAAAAGTGAGACCCAAATTTTTTCAATAGGGCGCTGAATACCGTTGTGCCGGTACTGACTCACACTATGTACTATAAGGAGTATATGTATATATTATAAATTCATAGACCTGATTTGTTCTCTTTTTTTTTCTTTATTAATTTTTTTCATGGCACAAAAAATTTAGGTTATCAGTGATCAGGCGAGTCACTTAGCATTTAGTTGTTATTATAATTGTTTTTATTATCACTGCATGCATACAGACAAATTTCAAAAGCCATATACATAATGTAAATCATTGTATGTACAAATATAAGTTCATATAAGCTTGTGTCGACTTCTTCGGGGTTTTTAATTTATCTCCATAATAATGACAGAAATTGAATTTTTGATCAATTGTAAGTACTAATCCGTAGAAGATGACAGACTCTAAATTTATGTTACTGCACAATTTCGAGAAGCTTATTTAAAAGGTTGAAGAAGTTCAGCCGTAGAAATTGAACGGAAAATGGATTCAAACATTTTATGGTTTTCAAAGGTAAATGCTTGATAGACAGATCAACTCGATTTTTCAACCGACTTAAAAAAGAAGGAAGCTCTACGTTCGTCTATATGTCATTTATTCCTTTTATGTATCAACTATCAATTTCTAAGGTAATTGTGAACCGATTTAAAAAAAGGGTTTTTGTTAAAAGCTTATACTCTTGTGGTAGTCCCATTGTCAATAAGTCAAGATCCCCATATAATCGATTTACAATATTCGATATATCTTGCCATCTCTTTGAGATACAAAGGATGAAATTTGTTGTACATGTTAATACGATCGGCAGAAGTAATTGCGTAAACCACGTACACGTGATTTAAGCGATTCAAAACGGTCTTGATAATTCAAATGATGGTCCAAGACCTGTACGACTTGGAGCATCGAATCGTGCTGAGTAATTGGAAAAAGTAAATGAAATAATAGCTACCGGTGCAAATTTCACTGTGAAAATGGAGTAGAATAAATTTCTTCTTGCTGTCCAATCTTCAAAATATTAACTGAAGATTTGCGTAATAGAATGATGTGTGCACATTTTGTTCCACATCAGTTAAAAGATTATCAAAATGTCAACGATTTTTTGATTTAAAAACCGATTTGTCTCATTGACCATCCTCCGTATTCGCCTGATGTATCACCGTGCGATTATTTTCTCTTCCCAAAAATTAAAACTTCAATGAAAGAAGCTTTTTACGATGACAATCCACCCATACAAGCAGACGTAACACATATGCTAAAGAACATCCCTAAAAGCGAGTTTAGTAAGTCTATGGATAAATTGGTTCCTAACGTTGTATTTAGTTTAATGAATCGCATTTTGACTAAATATTAGCTTTGGAACATATTACCATGCCTGTTATATTTTATAAATAAAAAGTTCGGTTATTTTTAGATTACACCATGAACGAAATTTTATCAACTTTGCGTTAATACATATCACAAATTTTATTTAGGTCCAGATCGGACCACTAAAAGGTAGAGCCTCCATACAAATCTGTCCTATCTTTCCGAAATTTTGTATGGAACATTTTTGACTCTTTTAGTTTATTTAGCTATTGGGCTATTTAAAATTTTTCCATATAGGCCAAGGTCGGACCATAAGACAAAGATTGTAGATATAGGCCAAGATCGGATCACCAGATGCAGCTTCCATACAAATCGTTACGAACTGAGTATCTCGTAGTCGAGCGCACTCGACTGCAACGTTCATTCTTGTTTTAATTTAGCCACGATACGCTTTCAGTGCCGTCAATTATTCATTAAACAGTTATATTTTTAACGTCATACTTTCTTCCTAATTACAATATAAGTATTTAAAAATGTTGGTTTTTTTAGTACTACCAAGCATAAATCTGTGACTAACTCTTGGTAGGACGAGGAGTGTTGCTACTGCAGAGAAGAATGCTTCCTATCGGCGTTCTGTGAAGTAGGGAGCATAGAGCTGTTAGAGAGAGCTGCATGAGTTTGAGGATGTTGAGAGGATATGCGGCAAAAATGAAGATAAAAAATTTTATCAAAAGGTGAAGCGTCTGACCGAAGGTTTTAAACATGGAGTAACTTTCTGTAAAGACGAAAGTGCAAATCTGATTACAGATGCACAGGAATCACTGAGATTATGGAGGACTTGAAGGCAATGAAGCATACAACGCTACCGATAGAGAAATGACACCGGAACCACCAGTTAATGATGATTATTGATTTTATCCGAAACCGGCGGCGAGGAGTTGGTTAGAAATATTCACCAACTTTTATGCAAGACATGGTCCGTTGAACGATTACACAATGTCTGGAATGATTCAGTGGAATAAGTCTCCTTTTCATTGGATATAAGATTCTGAAGCCATATAGGGATTAACTGATAGGACAATATCAGTAACCAAACATTTACGTAACTACACATCATGGAAAAGACCCGTGAGTTTAACAAAGACTCACACCACACCACACTCACACTTGATCTTCCAAAAGGAAGTGTTGCTGCTCGTGTATGCGGATGATATCATAGATACACAGAAACGAGGTAGCAGGGCGTTCTCAGAGATTGCAAAACAGTCTCGGCTCATGGATCTGGCGGCGAAGGAGGGCAAGACAAAGTACTTGGTGCCGTTTACCACGCCGTAATCGCTTCTTGGGCGGTCAGTGACGATGGAAAATATCAACTTTAATGTTGTAGAAAACTTCGTATATCTTGGATCCGAAATGACCAGCACCAACAACGTCAGCCTGAAGATCAGCCGAAAATTAACGCTTGCAACCAGACGCAATTTTGTGCTGAGCAAGAAAATTAAAAGTAAAGTCCTCTATCCGGATTTTTGGTCGGTCAGATTGGTAAAACACTTTTTATACGCACTTTTTTGATCCAAGTGCGCTTGGCTAAGCATCTTCTTTTAAAAAATTATAATAATTTGAATAATACTTATATGCTTATATAATCTGATTAAAATTTGTGCACATACATTTGTGTTACATACATACGCTAAATACAACTTTGTATGTCAGATTTGCATTAAAGTGTGAAATTTATTGAAAATCCCTCGCTTCACTTGCATATGCCATATACTTTTAATCGCATGACACTTGCTTCAAAACATGCCAATTGGCACATAATTCTTATCAGTCTTACCAACACTTACACATGTATATGCGATTCGAGTATGTATATGAACATATGCAACTGATTGATATACTAGTGCCATCTCACTCTAATAGACGTAATGTGATATTTGAGCGCGTGCTGACATTTTCCAATTAGCAATTAATATAAATCTGTCAAAAAGTTGTCTAAACATTTAAGGGTTTCTCGCAGATGAAATAAGTTATTTGTAAAGCTTAGTTAATTATTTCACGCTTTGTAATAATTATATTGCGGTTTTCTGTGGGGGTGTTTTGTTAAACAAACAAACATAAATACATATATAGAACTACATGCATTTGTTATTGTAGTATTATATATAGTTGCTCTTATTTCGCTATCTGTATCCGTTGCAATTTTTAAATGTGCAATGAACAAAAATGATGTCATGCTACAAGAGCGCAAATAAAAAAAATTAAAAATAAAAAGCGTAGACACATTTATGCAGATACGTACATACATATGTATATAAACATAAATACATACGTATATGGATGCTGAACGTTTCATCCAGATGTGCATATGTATCTTGTGTGCATACGAGTATTTAGGAATATATGCGAAATATGCAGTATGTATACATTTCTATTTAATTTTTTTTTCCGTGTCAATCATCTTCTTTGCTCGGTCATATGTTGTTCTATATTTCAACTTCAAAAACCATTCGAGAGACGTGTTAAACATAAAAAGACGGACGGACAGACGGACAGGAAAATTTAAGAAATGCATGCAATGCACTTTGTATTTATTTTTTTGTTGTTGCTGCTGCAGTTGATCACTGTGATTGATGGCGTTTATAATTTTTTTTAATTCCTTATGTTTTAACTAACATTGAAATAGTTAAAATGCTTAATGCTCATAAATTACTGTGAATTTATCTAATTGTGCCAACAAAAAAATGCTTAAATTATAATAAAATTTTAATAATTGCATATTTTCAGCTCTATGTAATATGATAGCTACGCTAAGTGCTTATATTTATAGAAACAGTAGCATATCCTGCTCAGAACCGCTTCCTATATGTACCCAACATTAGTATTGTACTGCAAATACTTTTAGATATATGACAACTAATATCCTTAGCTTTCTGATCAATAGTAAGACACTGCATAAAATTCATAGCAGTTGATACAATATTTTAGACGTCTATAAAGCACATAGTTTCTAAAAGCCTGCACGAGTGAATATGGTCTTCTTACAGTACCAATTTAAACTCATATTACCCATAGACCTTTATGGTACAGGCTGATCGCTGTCCACTCCAATAAACCCACATAAACTCTTTTGTTTTGTATGCTGTGTGGATTGGCGCGCTGTCTTGACGAAAGATACACCCATTTTCGAATAGATCCTCCGCAAATTGCATCTTAAAATTCTACATACATGTTGGCATTTGTTCTGGTTGGTATGAAACAAAGTGGAGACTTTCGCAGCGCTAGCGATTTTCCACAGTGGTTTCGCCAGTTGCAGTAAATCTCTTCTCCCAATTCTTTTGATAGCAGTCAGTTCTGTCCAAGTAAAACATTTCTTCTTTACAAAATATAATTTTAAAAAAACTCCTCTGACCCAAATATGTATCAGCGAATGCTAAACGTAACGTTCGTTGTCCTTTAACATTTCATTTACCCGTCTTCTGGAGTTGTTTATATGCATTAGCTTTTAACAGCGTTATTAGATTTTAGTGGCTCTGCCGATCAACTTGTTTTTTATAAATGTCTGGACTTCTGAGAATGTTCGCAATGGTGTTTCTTTGCCGATTGAGCTTCGGCAAGCCCTTTGATCAGACCGCGATCTTCCTCAAACAAATGTGCTCCTCGAGACATTTTGAATGTGATTGACCACATTTTTAATACAATTTTTTGTAATTATTTTATAAGAAAACCACGAACTGCTTCGTAATTTATTAAAATGATTCTAAGAATGAATGTACAAAGAGGACTTTTGAAATAGGTAACACTATATAATAAATAACTACAAAAACATGCAAACCTAAAGAAGTACCGTTATGTTTGGAGAAAATTCAAGCAAAATTAAAAATTATTTCCTCGAGATATGTTTGTACTTCTCTTAACTCAAAATTCGTTACATTTAGTATGTGTATCACTGAATTAGTTACTCAAGTGTGCTCGACTTCACGATACCCCATACCCAGTGAGCTTAAATTTGTTTATCTGTATCCGTGTATAATATTATAATAAATTTTATATGAGATTCAGCTATTTTGTAGTTCTCATACAAAAACACAAAAAGGGTGAACATATTTGTATGGGACTATCCTTATAAGTAGTTCGTTTTGGCCCAATATGGAATATTTTATTAGGATTAAAGTAAATTAGTTATAAATGATAACTAAATGAACAACAACAACATTTGGTTTTATACAAAAACACAGAACGTAGGGACAGATTTGTACGTAGTCTACCCCTTTTAGTGATCCGATATGAAGCTTTTTAAAATATTTTATTACCATTGAAACAATAAAATTTTTTCTTACAACAAATAAAGAAAGGAGGGCATTTTCATTAAATACATAGCTATTAGAAAAGAGAATAGGAGAAACAGAATGTGAAGGATGAAACTCGCAAGGGACAACTGTCAACGTACAATTCGATGCCAATGTACAAGGTGTGCGTGGTGTGTTAAATAAGAGTTGATAAAATGATTCTGCAATCCATCGTTTTAGAGTTCGTGGGGGTCTACGCTAAGTTCGCCAAATTGAAAACGGTATCAGAATAATGCATCGAGCCGCAGTTGCAGACAGATTTTGTCCTGTGACGCAAATGACGCAAATATGCTGTCAAATAGGCTTGCACGCATCCTTCAAAATAATTCGGCAGAGTTTCTGGTCGACGCTCAAGTATCATACTTTGAACAACAATAATTTCTTTCAAATCCGTAATATGGCAAATATTTACTGTAGCTCATATTTATATGGACTAAATGATGTCCTCTTATGTGTACTTTTTATCGTATAAATATACAGAAAGTGTGGCAAAGATTAAACAGATTTCAACAAGTTTTCGTTTAGTTTTTATACCTATAGTACTATAGCTACTACTAGCTTTAAAAAGTCCCCATACCAAAAAAAAAAAATAACTTGTAACATTTTGAGGGAATAGGCGCATACATATATATAGAATATATAGAATGTCGCCAATGATTGATGAGTCCTTAAGCCGAAATGAATCCCTAAATTGTTTTATTTGAATATATAGGCTTTAATATGAAAAGGACATGAAAATCTCAGGAACCTAGGAACCTTGTTTGGTCTGTGACTTCTTAAAATATGGCACACGATAGGAATATACTAAAGAATACAGTATTATGTTTTTTTTTATGTGTGTACCAAAGACCGAAGTATAGCCATAGGAGAGCATCTTCAAAAAAGGCTTCTCTTCAATAATGTCTTGATTCCGATAGTGCATAAATGTTATTAAAAGTGATAATAATAGGTTTAAATTTAATACTTAAGAAGAGATGAACTATTACAAAAACGAAACTGAAAAATAAATAAAGCCTTTAAGTATTAAGAGTATTATAAGTTGCAAGGAGCTTGCAAATGCATTAGATACACTTGTACATACAAACATACTTAGGTATCTTATAAGCATATTGATATATATATATACTAGCTTTTACCCGCGACTTCGTCCGCGTATCTACAGATAAAAAGTAGAATATTTAATTACTTTTCTTATTTTGCCTCATTTGTGAAACTATACGGGGGTGATGTACCGCCCCTCTAATTTTGACCAAACTCAACCTGTTTACTTTTTATGATCCTCTTAACATGTATACCAAATTTCATCTCTGTAAAACTTAACAGATTGACTTCTCCTCATCCTCTTAATATCTATACCAAATTTCATCTCTGTACCTTAAATGGATGCAAAGATATGACAAATTTTGATTATCGCTTATATGGGGGGTGGGGCAACGCCCCCACCGATTTTGTCAAAACATAGCCTATGTTCTTTTCCATCATCCCATCAATCTCTATTCCAAAATTCAGACGAATTGGTTGAGCGGTTTGGCCGTAAGAGAGGAACATCCATACATACATCCATACATCCATACAAACTTTCGCATTTATAATATTAGTAGGATGCCTACATATGATTTCGTTGATATTAAAAATATGCAAAGGAACAACAAGACAAACTTAATAAACCGCAAAGATAAACAAAAACATGAAAGAATGCTGCATTCGTGCGAACTCGACTTCTACATACCCTGTATCCCCACTGGATCTTAAATTTGTATGTCGGTTTAATTTTTATCTGGATCCGTTTGGGTTAAATAAAAAATTAAAAGGTGGACCGAGTTGAATAAAAGCTTCCGCTTTTAGTATTTTTTTAGAATTGAGTAAATAACACCGAATTTGGCATTGAAATTTCCATTTCATGGAGCCCAATCAAAATAAAACAAGTATCAAGTGGAAGTGAAAATCCTAATGTTTGTGTTGGGTTTGCTTGGGAGTTTTTAACCCTATAACAGATATAAGACAGACAAACATAGCTAGAAATTATAATATATTGAGTAAAAAACTATGCGTTACAAACTTTCTGTTAGTCTTATAATACCCGGTTGAATGGTATAAAAGCAACCAAAACCAAGTAAATCCACAAAGCAAAAGCAAACAAATGCAGTTTGGTAAAACAAAAAGCAGAAAGATGAAAAGAACAACAAAATCGAATACATCAATAACAATAACAACAACAACAATAACTTCTACACCGTGTTGCAACGAGTTAAATTCCAATTCCAATTTGAAATAATGCAGAAGTCACAGCAGCAGAACTCAAAGCAAAAATACCGAAAACGGCAGGGGAACCGCTTCAATAAAACAACAACAAGCAGGAACAAAACTGGAGCGCTAAGGAGTGAGAAAGAAAGTACGCCACGCCAATCATTTGTTTCAATGAATTCCGGGTGCAATGCAGCTAATTGTCGGCGTGTGCGAACACCAAAGAGCATAGTAACACACTACAAATAGACATATTTTGAATTGGATGTGCCAGCCATACATATGTGTGTGCATACACATATACATACTTGTACAGCGTAACAGACGCATTAATATGTAGATGCGCTGCGCTGCTACAGATGTAGATGTACTTCATAACAAAGTGCGGTTGCTGATAATGCGAGTTTACTCATATATATATGTACATACATATGTACGTGTATTTATCAATTTTCATTCATAGACTTGATGCTGTCTCTAAGTGCAATAGCAAAACAATGTGTATAGGTATGAGTGCGTGCGTATGTGTTTGTATGTCTTCCTGCTGCAACACTTGTTGCGCTTATTTGCATTGGCAAGAGCAAAGGCAAGAAGAGAATTTTATGTGTTGAGCTCTTAAGTTGTCAATCGCTCTCTCTCTCTCTCTCTCTCTTAAGTGACAATCACAATGAAAATGTTAGACTAGCAAGGAAAATAATTATTCATGCTTAAATTAATTTACAAAAATTTCATAAATTTGAATATTTTGTTTGTCCGGCGACCTATTTTCAGAATTTAAAAGTTGGTATGTTATATTTTTCTAACCTCAAAAAACTTACTTTTTAGGTACTTTTTAAGCTGTAATGAAATTATGCAAGTTTTTTTTTTTTAATTTCAATACAGCTTCAAAGGGTGAAATAAGATAGTTAGATAGATTAAAGTCAAGCTTTCGGATCCGTTATGGCAGATCTAAAATGGCGAATTTTTAAAAATTTTATTGATTTTCTAGAAAGTTGGAACTCGAAGTAGCTGATTACAAATCTACTCTTAGTTAAAAAAATATCAGAGCCAATATGTCGAAAAAATATTTAAAATTCAATTGGATTCGCTTGGAAAATTACTGAGGATCAAATCTTAGAGATTTTTGGAGTCTACAATTTAATATGTAGTCGGATTTCTGAAATCTATCGGACAAATTATTCCATTTTTTTATGATTGTCTTTTAAGTTTTCTTTTTTCTACATGAATATGTCGTTTCAAAATTTAAGGGAAATAGAGTTCATGAGAATGCAGAAAATGCCTTTTTATATTCATCAATCAACCTTGTCTTCTATAGTTCTCAATCATTGTCGCAAGATCCTACAAATTTGTATTTTTATGATCAGCTCAACAAGCCGCGTCGTTCTTGTACACTGGCGAGCAAAAGTGAGTGCATGTTCAGGAATTATTCTTTAATCATAGACAGCCAACTTTAGACAATCTTTACCGTGTGTTAAAGGTCTCCATCATGTTGGCAATCCCCAATTCAACCAAGTAAAACAACTCCAAGCCATCCGCCATGTAGCATAGTTCGTAGCACGTATCAAAAAAATTCCTTCCCATTAGATTGAAATCGGATTATTTTTGTCACATCGCACCAAATAACCCGCTGCCAATCCTCTATGGTCCGAAACCCAGGCTATTTACAGTATTTTGGACGCCTTTTTTATATTCTTATCGGAAAGAGTTTTTTTTTTTTTCTTGTTGACTGCTACCACTAATCTGATTTTGTGAAGCGAACTACTTAAACAACGCGCGTCTGAATCTTTTAATAATCAAGGATGACTTCTAGTATTTGACATAGGAGCTACATTTTGCCTTTTTGTTACAGCAATCACGTTGCGTTCACTCACTTTTAATTTCTTAGCAATTAGTCTGCATGAGAACCACTACTCATAGCTACTATACTGTTTTGAGGCAACTTCAGGCATTAGTTCTACGAGCATAAATTATTTATGGAATCGTGGAAGTAATGTCTGAAGTTTCCTCAATCTCACATAAGTCAGATTTCGGACAAAACTCATATATATAGTTCGGCCAAAGCTTAAATTGTGACAGGTGACGAATCATAGAAATAAATCGAAGAAGTGCTGAATTCAAAGAATAAAATCATAAATACTGGAAACAAATGGTAATTTAAATAAAATAAAAATAAAATAGCCATTTAGGGGTCAAATAGCCTTTTAAAGTTGTCTTAAGAAAAAAATGATTGGTGTGTTAATTAGTAGCAATTCCGGGCTCTTGAGAACCTATAATTTTACAGAACTAATTGGTATGAAGGCCATACAACTTCGGCTATATCGGGCTTATATATTTTTCTTGTGTAGCTATATATAGGAAATTTACGACAGCATTCAGCTTTTCACTACAACTGCATCATTCCCATCGGAAACCGATCAAAAAAATCATTTTATCAGCAATGTCAACAATAGTAGGCTGTGAAATGCATTTCTTTTATGATTTATATATAGTACAATTTCTTCTCTACAATACATATGTACATTGGGAGCACAAAATCTGGTTGCTACTGCTTTATTTGTTGGCTTGTTTGCGGTTATTAACTCGTACGCATATCAGATCACAAAATGCCAACTGCATGCAACCAACACACTACTCTGCTGCTGCCTGGTGCCTAATATGCGTGGTACTACAAGTACATAGTACTACCATTTAATAAGTTGACTTTTAGAAAAGGAACGATGCATGATGGGAAGTATGATGAGCGAAGTCTGTTGCAGAGGCAAATTGAAAAGAAAAGCAGTCAGAGAGATATAGTTATATACATAGATACATGTATTTAGATACAATATACAAAAGGCGTGAGTAAATGCAAAAAAAAAGTTAAGATCCGAGTGGCATTGACCACGTAACCGAGTGCGAAAAGGCGATTGAATTACTTACTACCAATCTACTTCATTTATCCCATCTTCATCTTTTTTATACGTTTTACTTTACATAAAAGCCATGTATTAAAGTGTATGATGGAGAAGGTGAACACTCCAAAAAATATTTATATATAGGGACAACATTCAATATGTTTTTCAAGCAGTCTTCCGTGTATTTCATTGAAATCATCTGTGGCAACTACTTTTTATGCTATTAACGAGCATGGTTCTACACATTTCTGGGTCATTATGATATAGACTGAATGCATTAAGCCATTTCTATGGGAATATATAGACATAAAATAGTTACCAGCAATATCCTTGAGCTGCACTCCGATCACTGTGGCTTTCAACTAGTGGGCAGGTACAACTCCAACATGGCTAGAGAGAAGTCTGGATCTATCCGCTGAGCTTATCGCTGAGAAAGATGTAGACGATATTGTGGAGCATCTGAACATCAAAATTCCAACAGATTGAATAACCACTCCCCGTGCAGGGAAATTCACCTTTGATCCGCGGAAGTTGCAGCTCTGGTTGCTGGGAAAAGTTGCCTTCGCTGAGGCTGGTACAATTCTCGCAACCCAAGAGATAAAACAGTGTTTAACAAAGCCGCCAAGAACGTAAAGGAACCCCAACGTCTCTGGAGCAGTTCCTCGAAGAAATTGCACCAGGCAGCACACGTGCCTAAATAATTCTCATGCCCAAACTTTGAAAGCATGCAGCCAATCTCTTCTCATATCGCCCGAAAGACTAATCATGCGTATTGTCCGACCAATACTGAAAGAGGCTGGTTCGAGTCCTGTGCATCAGTTTGGCTTCAGAGAATGTCAAGGCATGTCATAGACTATTCGAGAAGATACTGGAGGCATTTGAGGACAAAAAGTTTTGTTCGGCCTTTTTTTTGGACGTAAAGTCTTCGACAGGGTGTGACATGCCCGTCTGCTCCACAAGCTAAAGGTCATACTTTGAACGCAGGAACTTCTTTGTGAGATTTAGTGAAGAAAGTTATGAAATAAAAGAAATCAGAGCAGGAGTTCCACATGGGAAGCGTACTAGGACCTTTATACGCTCTTTACAGCTGACATGCCCATCATCGAGGAAGATATGCTGCTGTCCACTTCGTTTGCCGATGATACTTTTCCTGGTATCGGACCAACACTTGGCTTAAGAGATGTAACATTGTAGTGAACCCACTCAAATGATTTTCTCGCTGAGAAGAATGTGACTGTATCCAAGTTCATCTCGACGGAACTGCCATTCCAAGCAGCGCTGCATCCAAATATCTGAGTATAGTGAAATGTGAACATGGCGTCCTCATCTGCGCACCAAAAGGACTCAACTCAATGAAAGTCTAAAAAAGCTTTTATGGCTGATCGGTCAAAGTTCAACTCTCTCCAGCCGGAACAACTACTCTATTATTCAAAAATTTCAAAAAAGGTCTCTTAGTATTATCTCCAACGCGCACCTATTCCTTACCAACAGCGTGATCAACGAAGAACTCGGGCTGTCCTGGGATCCCCAGGAAGTTATCAGACTTAGCACATCTTACCTAAATCGAATCAACAAGCACACCAACAGTCTTGCCATCAATCTACTTGATAACAGCTCGACTATTAAAAGGCTCAAAAGGTGTCACACGCTTGATCTCCCTCATGAGAGGCAATAAAACACCACCCCTTCACCATCTCCCCTACACTCTTGTTTTTCCTAAAATATGCTGATTGTCTAATATAGATAGATTGCAAATAATGTAAGACCGATATATATATATATATATATATATATATATATATAAACGTCTTTAAAGACATCCATAGCAAAACTTTTAGTCACTGGATTTGAAAAACGTAAGTCAATTCTATTCGAAAATATTGCCCATTTATGTGGAATTTTTTTAAGATGTATATTTTTACAATGGTTAACATTGCTAATAGACTCCAACTAAATGTAGACAGCAATTTCTCAAAATCTAAACAAATTTGAAGCTTAAATGAATAACTTTAAAACAAATGAATAAAGTAACAGCAATAAATTAACTTTACTGAAATGTTGGTCAGAAATCACCAAAAGTGTCCCAGATTTATATGAATTATCAAAATTATCAAAAGAGAATATAATTCAACACGTGTTTTGAAGATACTGGAATAAATTAATCTTCGGACAAGAAATTGTCTTGAAAATGCTTATGGGTCAAACTTTGGTTTTGGCTAGAAATTCTTTGGGTTATTTTTTTCCATTTCAATGTTTTTAAATAAAATCTAAGCTGGTAATTTTTGGTAAGAAATTAGTATTTTTAGAAATTGTTCATGGAAGATATTTTGAAGATAGTTTTTTGGGTATGAAAAAAAGAAATAGTAGATCATTTGTTAAGGAAATTTAATTAAGAATGAAAGTGGTTGAAATTTGTAGCGCTGAGGTATTAAATTTGTTTTTAATTGCGACCTAAAAATTGGGAGGAATACAGCATACAGAAAGACGGGCATGACTGTAACGACTCACCTGTTCAAACATATACAAACTGTTCAGACATATACATATAAAGACTCCCCGATATATAGACTCTCCACATAGACACTCTTTAAATGAAGAGCATAATAAAAGAAGAGCAATTTATTTTCGACTAAAATATGTTTTAAATAATACAATTGTCAACAGAAAATAACTGATAGCCTTTTAGCTGTATTACGTAATAATAAACCAAATAAAAAAACTGAACTTTTAAATCAATTCAAATAACAAAAAAACGTGTCGCTTAGTATGCTATCAAGCGCTACTCAATGCCAAAGCATAATTCTATGTCGTTCGGGCTACATAAACCTACTTTTTTTAGTTCAATTCAAATTAAAAATCATGCGTCGTCGCCAATATTTATTGATAAGCTTAAATACGCTTTATATGCAAGTATGAATTAAATTATTAAATTAGAAGCGCGGAAAGATTAGAGAAGCAAAAAAAAAATAAAAAATTAAAAAAAAAATCTTTTAAACATTTATAGAAAATGGCGTTAAAGCGTTTGATGAATGCTATATTAAGTATTCGTATTCTAGTTAGTCGTAGTATGTTCTATTCTATGACATTGTGCCTTTTGCGACAAATTCAGCGATATTCCTAAGCTTCAATCGTATACGAGTACAGCATCAAATGCGCATAAAAGTTTATCAATTTTAAAGAGGAAGTAGTTGTTGATTTGGATTTAGTTGATTTATAAATGTTCTAATTAAATATTGAGATAGTGGCTGTATATATTATATAAGGTTTCGATTAATTTGATGGAAATATAAACCAAAAAATTGTGAATTTGATTGTAGGTGTTTGTGTAAAACTAAAAAAAGTGTAGCATACGCGCAGGGGTTTTTAAAGTTGCAAAACTTAAATCGCAAAAACAAAATAAACTAAAACATTAACTCATGCTTGGTAATTGATTTAAATTAGTCATTGTTTAACTTGCTAATCATGCTGTACTCTGTGTGACTATGTGCCTCAATTCGATATCATTATCAGAAAGGAAGAGTGTATTACATGTTTTATCTCAGAAGCTGCAGCGGCTGCGGCGTACCAATCGAATCGAGTAAGTGTTCCGGAAATATAATATGCAGATTGAAGTATGTATATTACAAGTCAGGCTTTGATTCCGCTGATGTTTTGTCTGAATGAGTTATGCTGCTATTCTGATTGTAACTACATATGTACATTGACATGCATTTTTCTTACACGATAAAGACGACAGACAGATGCGGACAAACATATAGCATGACCTAATTTCTTGTTATTGTTTTCAACACATATTATTTATACTTATTAATAATAAAATAATACTCGGTTTTTTTTTTTTTTTTTGTTATTATGTATTAAGATTTTGTAATTGTGAAAGTTAAAATTTATAATGCTTAATTAGATGGCTTTAAGTCTACTAAAACAGATCGTTTAGCTGTCAAAAGAAAAAATGTGCAAGAATAAGGTGAAAAAAAGTTGTTTCCTTTTCCACAACAGCTAAACAGTCTTCTTAAGTTGACGTTTAATTTTTTAATGTATTTTTTTTTACATATTACAACTTACCTTAGCTTCAACCAACGATCCTTCGTTCGTTACAAACGCAATTAGATAAACGGCGAACAGCACCGCCCACAGATAGGACAGTGATATGTGCCTGCTTCCACTGGCACCACCACTACCCAAGAGACCCGTACGGCCTCTGGGCAACTTCATTGTCGTGTTTCAATCCACAGGATTCAAACACGGCAATAATAACAACACTATCGCGTTTGCCCTCGCTCGCTCTTTCTCTATTGCGCGCGCTCTCTCTCTTGCGTTCTATCTCTCTCTCTCTTGGCTTTACCTTTTGATCGTTAAAACTTAAAAACTGCGAAAGAATAATTCGATATTTTTTTTTTGTTAAGTTATTAAAATCTAAAATTAAATTGATTTCAGTTCATCAGCAAGCAAACACACTTTAGACTAAATTTTCACAAAAAATTTCTAACACAAAAAACATTTTCAATTTCAATCAATTGTTCGTACTTTCTTAGTTTCTGCGTCCGAGAAACCAACAACTACGACGACGACAAAGACGATCGTTTGCACATCCACTTGGAAGTGAAAATGCTAATTGGAATATACGATCGTCGAGCACAGTCTCCACATGGAGATCGACAAACGTTCAAAGTGTTACTAAACACGAGCGAGCGCAGTCAAATCGAGTCGAGTCAACGAGCAGATAGCGAAAATGCCGAAGCAGCCGCAGCACCAATACAAATGCAGCGAGCATATTGTGTCTGTATTAGTACAACGACGACGAACACGACGGCGACAACTATGGCGATCCAAATCGATTATTTTGTTGTTGTTGTTTTTACTGTTGAGGATGCGAAACAACAAAACTAATTGGTTTTTCATTTGATTCGATTTACTGGGCTGAATTCTCTAACTTTCGCCTTGAATTGAGGAAGTATTTTTTTTACTGTTAAGTACACTTGGCTCGGTACAAGTATTGTAAATTATTGTAAATTCCAAGTGATTTCTTTAATTCTAATTAGAATCTTATTATTTTCGAAATTCATAGTTTCGTATTATTAACATATAATAAGTGGTGATTAGGTGAAGGTTTCCGATAAGGCGTATTTCCGTTTGTTAGCTACAAGAAGAAATATGTACGCAATTCAAAAATAGATTGCTTATGAAATCGACGATGAACTAGATGTCAAATGGGTCAAATTATGGATTATTTTTCTTGTTTCTGTTTTCGATTTTTTTCTTTTGAAATGCTGAAATAATTAAATTTCAATTAGAAGTCAACTTAATTTGACTGCCAATAAACAATATAATTCTAGACTGCATGTTATAGATTGGACTACACTTTATGCGTACAGAAATCAGAATATATATAGCAATAATGTGTATACATAATATTAATTGGCGTTGACAGTTGTAGACTGGGAACGTCAATTATTATTGTTCCTTTATAGGAACTTTTATGAATTAAACTTGCTTAGGTAGTATGTCTTAAGAAACCTTGAACATCTATAAATGCGTCAACATTAAAATCCAATTGCAAACAATTATCAGTCGAATATGAACACTAATGCGCAGAACGACAACGGTTCCGAAAAAGTAATCTTATCAAAGGTACTCACACCTACTCGATCAAAGTTGAAAATTTAAAAGTAAGCTCACAGCCCTGTGAATGCACTTTCAAGGCAGTTTAGTGCTTATGGTTGTTGAGTTTCTCGTCAAGATACATTCTATTGTTGCGCCCAAAATTAAATTTTAAGTTTTTGAAAACACTGCAAAGTAATTTTTGAGGAGACTATTTTTAAAGTAGGACAAAGGTCGATGATAATTACTCATTAACTTAAGGGAGAGAGTGTCGGAAAATCGATTTTAAAAAAACAGTTTTTTTCTGATACTACAACTTAAAGAAGTATTATAAGAAAACTTGAAGTCAAAAGAAACAAAACTTTTCGAACTATAGACAATTGAGTCTCCGGGCGGTCGGTCTCCCTTGACCATCATTATGCTCGACATGGCAAATGCTTTATTGCAGCTGGTCTTTTTTTAGTTTTTCTCTTTCTAATTTCTAATGGAGCAAAAGGATGCTTTGGATTTGCTTTATGGAACTGCAATCGACGATTTGTTTTTTCTCAAAACTTTTTGAAGGGAAACTTCTTTACAGACCCTAAATTTGCACGTTGGGGTATTGAGAGAGAGGAGTAATGTTGAGTGAAAGTACAGAATAAAAGAGAAGTGGAAATGCTCGACCTCAACAGTGTGCTTGTGAGTCTCAGAATTAGTTCTTACGCATGAGTAAGAGAGAGATGCTATTGTTGTTGCTGTTTGGTTTTGTGCGTGTTGAATTATTAAAGGTGAAATAAGCATGTTGAAAAAATTACAATCCATGGATATCTTCCCGCTTGAAACCGATGAGAGCGTTAGATCGCGATTTTACTGTACAGTTCTTTCATTTCTTTTGTGTTACTGAAAATTATTCTTTATGATTTAAAATCAAATGTAAGTATTTGTCAGCTGTAGCTGAAAAGCGAGAAGAAAATTTAAATCATAAAAAATCATCCTGGTACACCCTCTTTAGATAAAGTTTAGGTGTTAACCCCAGTATAGAAGGTAGCTTTCATACATATTTAGAGATTTTGAAAATTTTTTTTTGAATTTGCTGTTAATCCTTAGAAGGGGCAATAGTAGTAGATTTAATATGGAATCAAATATTTTTAAAATCACGTTGGCCATTGCAACCTCAACTTAAACTAATATTAGCCTAAGAAAAGGACCTATTGATCCATATTGATATGGATCGAATCGGACTTAAATTAAACTAAAGACTATTCTATTCTTAATTGAGCTATACGCACAACTCTTGCTCTGGATAACTAAAAGTTAAACCTAAATTGTGATGAAGAGTTACTTACAGTAAGATTAGAATAAGTAAAGAGGAGTAGCTATTGAGACTTCTGTATTTATTCGCTAACCCTTACTCTTAGTAACCCTACATCCCATAAGGCGCAATATATTAGACAAGCGAACCATTTCTCTCGTTTCGCTTATAATGTTTATATATAATAATGAATCCATATTTCCGTTGGTCACGACATAACTTGAGAACGACTTTACCGTTTTAATTCATCTTTTGTGGCGACTTTTTTATTTTTAAATTTCGTGATTATTATGCAAGGAAAGGAAAAGGGTGCAAGGAAGGTGAAAGCAATGTCGGCAGAATAATGTAGATAATTTGAGGAGGAAATCTCCGAAAAGGGTGCTGGAAGAGATATTTTAATGGGGCGAAGACTGTATATGATAGCACAGAGCGTTATAGGCTCAAAGTGTGCTCGGAAAGAGCGTGTTGAGAGAATAGTATGCTGGACTTGGATTCTTGACTTCTTTCAAAATTCAACACATATACGGGACAATCTATAGTCACTAGATACGTGTTTTGTCGTGGTCTCATAAAAGAAAAGTGCAAATTTTCATTCTCGGCTACATCTCAGTTTTTCAAAAGGAATGCAGCGCAAGCTGGGTACGCTAGTAATCAAATATTTATAAGTAGGTGTACACATATTTTATTCATCTTAATTATAAATTCATTTTAAGAACTCAATAAAGACAATATACTTTGTATATATAAAACTGAAGGGTGTTAAAATATTTCTATATTTTGCGCTTATCATTGCTTATTTCGAAATTTTGCCTAAATGTTGAAATATTCGCTGTTTCCATTGATTGCCTTGACTTATTAGACACAGAAAGCATCTGCGCCGATGTCGGCGTATCTTACAGACCTTCGGATGCTAAAACTCAACGTTCGAAACCAAAATCTGAACGGAACTCATGTGCCCGATTTCTATGCTACTAAGTTCCTCTTATGGCGCAAGATCGTGCTGTTGGCTAGATTCAAGCTGTTAAGCTAGCTTCTATTTCCAAACCTCAAGTTGCTACATAGAACGTTCCGTCCGTCTATTCGATCATCCGTATGTCTGTCTGTCTGTTGTCCACCCCATCCGTTAGTACCCATACGTCCCGTCCACTAAACCGACTGATCGGACATATCAGATACACGCACAAATACAATTACAATCTTATGCCGTGTATACACAGTGTACGTGTGACAGCGATGCGAACGGCGCCGATTAAACTCGGCTACTACTGACTGCTCGGCTACTTCGTTCGGAAACGAGCTGGATGCTTATTGCTCGCTGGAACTTATACTATAATTAGTTGTATTCTGCCTTCTCGAGTAAGTGGACTGGTTGCCGCTTGGTTGGGTTGGGCTGTTTGAAGTCTTCTTCTGTCTAACTGGAATTATAATAATTTTTTGCGCGTCGCAGCAGAAAGTGTGTGTGTGCACTCGAGAATTATCGTCGTCAGTACGTTGCGGACGATTCATAGTGTTAGATCGTTTCCTAAGCGAACGAAGAATAAAAAAATTAAATAAAAAACGAACGAACGAATTGAAGGGGCGAACGAAGATAAAAGGTCGCCGTTTCTTCGTTCGCAGGGTGAAATATGCCTTTGGGGTTTTGAAGCTCCACTTTCTGTTAACGAGCTTTCCTTTTTCGCGAGAAAGCTTTAAAAATAACCAGTTTAAAAAATAGTTCAAAACTAGAAATTGTAAATTTAAAAATTTAAAATAAAAATTATATATTTATATATATTTATACTCAATATATATATGTATATTTGTTAACAACTAATGGAGTGCAATATGTGGAAAAAAAATTTGTTTTGTGAACTCCAAACAAAAGCTAAAATAAAATAGAACAGACACTATATATCTACACATAAAAAAATGTACCAGTGCAAAAAAATAACTAATAAAAAATTATCTCTTCACTTTCTTCAAGGAAGTTTACCGCAACAAACTGTTTTCTCGAAAAGGAAACTATAAAATCTGATAAGCATAGTGCGTCTGGGTATAATGGTGCCCCCATGGAAGCGGTGAGTAAAACTGATTTAAAAACCCAATTTGAATTAAAATAATATAAAGCTATAAAATATTTTATACATCTATATTTTTTCTTATTATAATATAGATAATATATAGAATATATGCAACAGTTAAAGTAGAAATAACAATTAACTTCTTTCATAAAATAAAGAACAATTTAAAGATAATAGTAAGACATTGTTTAAGAAAATTTATACTCTTTAGACACAATTTTATAAATTTGAAAAAGTCTCAAGAAAGCAAAGGAATACGCATAAATAGATTTTATAATATTATCTACACTAATATAGAAAAAAGACGTGTTTGTCAGTGTTTCCGCAATAAACATTTCTTCTTACGAAAATCCAAACACGTGGTTTTAAATTTTTTGTCTGTTTTTTGTTCGATAAAATCTCAAAAATGGCCGAACCGATTTTGATGGTACTTACATAGGAAAGTAGAAGTGTAATTGGCACAAATTAGTAATTTTATTATCTTTAAAAATTTAAGAAAATAAAAACAATAGTTATGATATTTTACATATATAAAGGGCATCGGAAGAAATAGTTAATATTACGATTCAATCAAAGAGAAAACAAAAGGATTATCGTTGCAAGAGCTGGATATGCTAGGTTTTGAACATACATATGTTCCTTTTTTTTATTTTTTTTTTAACTGTATAGAAACGCTACGAAAGAATTTTAAGTTATAAATAATTTTTTATAAAACAATTAGGTAGTTCAAGACATCTTGAGCAAGCCGTTTATTTATTATTACTATTTGTATAACGGTTTCTAAAAGAACTATGAAAAGAAGGCAAGAAAGAAACAGAGTACTTTTTTTTTAATTTATTTTTTATTATTATTTTTGTCTAATAAAATATCTGCTTAAGTTGACATAAAACTATCTTAATATAATTTTTCTAATAAGCAGTTAAAATCGTTAAAAAACAATTTCATTTTTATAATTTGTAGAATTGTATTCCAAGTTTTCATTTTAAGATTGACCTAATTTTGCTAAGAGAAACCATGATAAGAGAGTAATGTGCGCAATAAACTCTTACAATTTCCGCAATCCATGTACTCTCTTAAATACGTGTTTGCTCTTATCAGCATTGACACACACAATAAAATTTAACCATACGTGTGTGTGTGCATAATGTATAAAATTATTTAAAATCTTGCATAAAGTACTAAACTCCTCTTTTCTAACTCTTTCTTCTTTTTTTTTGTATCTTTCGTTCAATAGGCTGCTCTTTGCCGCAGTGATTGCCGGAGCATTAGTTGGCGCAAACGCTGTAAATATTAAAACAAAACAAATAATCCTTTTATGCATCAATTCTATCCGACACTAACACTGACATAATATAATATAATATAATATAATATACCTTGTCTTCTGTACTTCTGTTAGCAATTCTGGAGAAGCGGCAACACCGGATCTATTTCAGACTCGGCAAAACATTACAGAGAAGATATTTTTACGCCACCAAGACAACCCATCGATGAAAGCTATGACATTGTAGACTCCGCTTCCACACAGCGCACGGGACAACAGCCGAAAAACTGTACCGCTGGCTATGCGGGCTGTATACCAAAATGTATTGCCGAGAAGGGTAATCGTGGTCTGCCTGGACCCGAGGGCTCTGTTGGACCACGTGGTGTTCAGGGCTATCCAGGTCAAGAAGGACCGCTAGGTGATAAGGGTCAAAAGGGTGATCCAGGTCCACTTGGACCACGAGGTGATAAAGGCGAGCGAGGTTTGCGCGGTCTCCCCGGCATGCCCGGTGTAGCTGGAATTCAAGGTTCGTCTGGCAATCCCGGTACTCCTGGCACGCCCGGTAAAGACGGTTGTGATGGTACTGACGGTTTGCCTGGGCTTCGTGGTCTTGACGGTATGGGTGGTCCTCGTGGCTATCCTGGCCAGCCCGGTATCAAGGGTGATAAAGGTGATCCGGCGAAGGAAAACGGTGACTACGCTAAAGGTGAAAAAGGAGAGCCCGGTTTCGCTGGCCGTTCTGGTCTGCCAGGCCCGGAAGGTGCTCCCGGTTCCAAGGGTGATCGAGGTGATACTGGTGAATATGGTCCACCTGGTCCACGTGGTGATCGTGGTTTGAAGGGAGATAAAGGCGCTCCATGCTTTGCACCTCCGCTACCGGGTAAAAAAGGTGATAAGGGTGAGAAGGGTGAACCAGCTAGTCAGCGACCAGTAACTGGCTCAGAAATTTTTTCTGGCGAAAAGGGTGCTACTGGTGAAAAGGGTGACGTTGGTCCAACCGGTGAGAAGGGCGCCGTTGGTTCACCTGGTGAATCTGGGCGAGATGGTATTAAGGGCGAGAAAGGTTTGCCTGGCCGTTCTGGTGAAAGAGTGAGTATTAGAGCGCAGCCTGCTCTTGTTCCAATTATTTAAACATACATGTTTTTAGGGTCGTCAAGGCAATTATGGCGTTCCTGGCCCCTCGGGTCAGAAAGGTGACCGAGGTGAAACTGGTTTAAATGGACTTTCTGGCAAACCCGGTCAAAAAGGAGAGCCAGGTCGTTCTGGTAACCCCGGTGAACGTGGCTTGGTTGGTCCTCCCGGCCCACCTGGTGGTGGTACTGGAAATCCTGGTGCTCCAGGTCCGAAAGGTCCTCGCGGTTATACTGGTCCCCCAGGTCCAAAAGGTACAATGCTACTTCGAAATTATTATGTTGCTATATAACGTCATACACTATTGCATTGGTTTTTTTATTAGGATTGGATGGTCTCGAAGGAGCGATAGGCCCACAAGGATATCAAGGTCAAAAAGGAGGTCCTGGTTTGCCTGGTCGTGCAGGTTTAGAAGGTCCTCCTGGCGAAAAAGGAGACAAGGGCAATGCGGGACGTACTGGCCCCATGGGTCCGTTGGGCCCAATTGGTCACACTGGTCCTCCAGGTCCTGAAGGACAAAAGGGTGAAAGCGGATATCCTGGAATTGGCGAACAAGGACTTAAAGGTGACGACGGTATTCCCGGGTAAGTCGTCATATGAATTTTCAAAGTTCCCACTTTAAGTAATCAGTACTAAAATATGCTTCCAGACGTGATGGTCAAAAGGGTCAAAAGGGCGAACGCGGTTTCAGAGGAAATGTTGGCGCTCCCGGTGACGCAAAATTAGGTAGACCTGGCAACCCTGGTGCTATTGGTGCTATGGGCCAAAAAGGTGATGCTGGTCGTGACGGAGCACCTGGTGAAAAGGGTGATATGGGTCCAAAGGGTGATACGGGTGGTAAATGTTCTTTGTGTCCACAAGGATTTAAGGGTGACAAAGGCGACCATGGCATCGACGGAATTCCAGGCAATCCTGGTGCGAGAGGTCCTCCTGGCCAAATCGGATACCCTGGTGAGCGCGGCGATGATGGTATACCCGGAAGCATGGGTCCACCTGGTGATAATGGTCTAGATGGCACACCTGGTCTTCCTGGTCCTGAAGGCCCAGCTGGTAGGGATGCTTTTGTTGATCACAGTCAAATCGTACCTGAGAAGGGCGATAAAGGTGATCGTGGTTACACCGGCGCTACCGGACTTAAGGGCGATCGTGGTGAAGCTGGATTATCTGGTCTCCCTGGATTAAAGGGTGAAATTGGTATTAAAGGTGACAAAGGTTACCCTGGACTGCCGGGAACTGATGGAAATCCTGGAAATCCTGGTCGTGATGGATTATCTGGTCTTCCCGGTTTGAGCGTCAAGGGAGAGCCCGGCCGACCTGGTATTGATGGTTGGAAGGGTGACAAAGGAACAGGTGGCTACCCTGGAGATAAGGGTGAACCCGGATCTTGTGAAGTTGACCAACTCGTTGTACCTGCTAAAGGAAACAAAGGTGATCAAGGCACTACGGGTATGCCCGGCAATGATGGTCCGATGGGTGACAAGGGTGACATAGGTTATCCAGGTCTAAAGGGCGCTGTAGGTCCCCGAGGTCCTCCTGGACCGGTTGGGCCACGCGGCTTGTCCGGTGAACGTGGCGACAAAGGAAACCAAGGTCCAATGGGAGCTCCTGGAAATCCAGGCAAAGATGGTTTCCGTGGACCTCCTGGAAGACCCGGAGATAGAGGACTTAAAGGAGAAGCTGGAATTCCTGCTGCTGGTCCCCCTGGCCCTCAAGGACGTGATGGTTTGTCAGGAGAGAAAGGTGACCGTGGCGCGCCAGGAGCTTACGGACCTCCTGGTCCAGATGGTTCCCCGGGCTATCCTGGTGATAAGGGCGATGCTGGTATGCCTGGCCAGCCCGGTTTAAGTGGACCGGTTGGACAGAAAGGTGAATTTGGCCCAATAGGTCCTGCAGGTCCACCTGGGCCGCCTGGAAAACCTGGTATAGATGGAGTTCGTGGTCGTGACGGTGCAAAGGGTGAACCCGGAAATGCTGGTTTAGTCGGAATGCCTGGCAACAAAGGTGAACGTGGTGCTCCTGGTAACGATGGTCCGAAAGGGTTTACAGGACCCATGGGTCAAGCTGGAAAGCGTGGATCCCCTGGTGCAGCCGGTCTTCCTGGTGAGAAAAACATTATCTTTTCGTATTACTCTTAAGTCTAAATACAATATTATTTAGGTGGTAGGGGCGACAAAGGAGAACGTGGTTTGACAGGAAATGATGGTTCTCCAGGACCTAGAGGTGTTCAAGGTCCACCAGGTCTGATGGGTCTTAAAGGTGATATTGGACCAGCTGGACGTCCCGGTGATGATGGACTTCCAGGATTGGATGGCGAAAAAGGTAATACAGGATTGCCCGGCTTGGATGGGCCTCAAGGTGAACCCGGCGATGCTTCTGAAAAGGGTCAAAAAGGAGAACCTGGTGTATCAGGTTTGCGTGGTCCAGATGGTCTTCCCGGTGCCACTGGTTTGCCTGGTGAAAAGGGTTTTCCGGGTTTGGCTGTTCACGGACGTCCCGGAGCTCCCGGAGAAAAGGGTGACCGTGGTCGTGATGGCATTGACGGATTTAATGGAACCCCTGGCGAGAAAGGTGCTGCAGGCTATCCAGGTTTGGCTGGACCTAAAGGTGATAAGGGTACGACTGGAATGTCTGGAGCTCCTGGTGCTCCTGGTGTGGATGGATTGCCTGGTGATATTGGTGAACCTGGTCCGGTTGGATATACAGGCGCAAAGGGAGATAAGGGTGATATTGGCTTGCAGGGCGCTCCTGGTTTGAAAGGCGACAAGGGTACTACAGGATTCCCTGGATTTAATGGAGCTCCTGGTCCAAAAGGAGACCGTGGTTTCTCTGGCGAACCAGGTTTGAATGCACAAACTATTACTGTAAAAGGAGAAAAAGGTGAAATCGGCGAGTTTGGCATTGTTGGTCTGCCAGGTATGATTGGTCTAAAGGGTAACCAAGGTATGCCTGGTTTATCTGGTGTGAAAGGAGAACGTGGTTTACCTGGACCTATTGGCGTACCTGGTCTTGAAGGGCTTCCGGGTCAAAAAGGTGACCTCGGTCCGACTGGTGAACCTGGTCTGCCTGGTATTGCTATCAAGGGCGAGAAAGGTCTTCCCGGTAGATCTGGCAAAAATGGACGTGAAGGTAAGTCAATAAATTTTATATAATACATTTGGCACAAAGTAACTATATTATTTCTTAAAAAACAGGTGCTCCTGGCATGACAGGTCTGAAGGGTGAATCAGGTTTACCTGGCCTACCTGGTACCCCTGGTTTGGTCGGCCTTCCAGGACCTATTGGCCCAGCTGGTGCTAAGGGAGATCGCGGTTTGAATGGCGGACCTGGTCGTGATGGCCAAGACGGTCAACCAGGTGCCCCTGGACCGAAGGGCGATATCGGCTTTACCGGAATTAAGGGTGAACGAGGTTTAGCTGGTTTTGAAGGTCAAAAGGGCGACAAGGGTGAAATCGGTTTAACAGGTGCACCGGGTATTCCTGGTCAAATAGGTCTAAAAGGTGACACTGGCGCTCCAGGTTACGATGGTCTGCTGGACCAGTTGGTGCTCCAGGAGAAAAAGGTTCTACTGGTCCTAAGGGACGTGATGGTCGTGATGGTACCCCTGGATTACGCGGTGAGAAGGGTGAGCCAGGTTTGTTGCCTCCTCCCGGACCAAAAGGTGAACCAGGATATCCTGGCAGGAACGGACAGAAAGGAGATCGCGGCCTTCCTGGTGCTCAAGGCCTAATTGGAATTCAAGGAGAGCGTGGTGAGAAGGGTGAACGTGGTTTTATAGGTTTGACCGGCAGCATTGGCCGTCCTGGGCCAAAAGGTGATAAGGGAGAACGTGGTATACAGGGTCTGCAGGGCGCAACTGGTTATTCCGGCGAGAAAGGTATAGCCGGTCTGGCGTGTACCGCTCAACAGGATTACCTTACAGGTATTTTACTAACACGACACAGCCAGGCGGAAAGACCGCCAACATGTTTCCCTGGACAAGTTGAGTTGTGGACTGGCTACTCTCTGCTTAACGTTGACGGCAACGATTATTCCCATAACCAAGATCTCGGTTCACCTGGTTCCTGCGTGCAGCGCTTCTCAACTCTACCAACCATGTCATGCGGACAGAACAACGTCTGCAACTACGCTTCACGCAATGACAGAAGTTTCTGGCTCTCCACATCGGCACCAATCCCAATGATGCCGGTCGCCGAAGGTGAGATAAGCAAATACATTTCTCGATGCGTCGTTTGCGAGGCGCCCGCTAATGTGATTGCGGTGCACAGTCAGTCACTCAGCATTCCAGAATGCCCATCCGGTTGGGAAGGTCTCTGGATCGGTTACAGTTTCCTAATGGTAAGCCAATGCATGCTGTTTGAAATATTCGATTACTACATTATTTAACTTTATAGCACACCGGCGTCGGGAACGCTGGCGGCGGTCAGGGACTGCAATCACCAGGCTCCTGTCTGGAGGACTTCCGCGCCACACCCTTCATCGAGTGTAACGGCGCAAAGGGTCACTGCCATTACTACGAAACAATGACTAGCTTCTGGATGGTCACAGTCGATGACGACCTTCAGTTCCAGCGACCGCAAATGCAGACAATCAAGGCAGGTAATCTGCTAACACGAGTCTCTAGATGTCAAGTGTGTATGAAGAACTCCTACTAAGCAAACATGCATATACACCACACACACACACAAACGGCAATAATGTAATTTTAAAATTAATTATACGATAAACAAATATTTCTAAAGCCAAATGACAACAGCAAAACACACACACACACACTGACACAGACACAGACAGACACTGCTACAAATTCCTTAATGTAAATTTAAAGAAGCAGAAGCGTTAAACGTTGCAAACAAATGCCAAAAATGTACTTGTTCCATGTTGTAGTAGATGAGAAAACAATGAAATACCGCCATTTTGAATCTGCCATTTTAACGAATTTAAATGCTAAGCTAAGTTAATTATGGTGAAAAATATAATACAAAACAAAACGAAATACTAATAATGTAGCACTTTAATATGTAAATTACAATGTTAAACTGTAACTACCGAATATATTTTATTGTTAGACAATAAAATTTTTACAACAAACTTAAAATGAAACTGAGATTTAGCTAATAATACGTGTTAAAATTAGAAATTGAAGTTAGAAGTTACCCTCCCCACCTTTTTAAATGGATCTTATTCATCGCGGTCCCACTAACAAATATACAAAGCCCATTTCAACTGATATGTTGAATTTTGTTTATCGCTTGTATGGCCCCCTCTGATGTGAACCAAACTTGACCCGAACTATTTCATGGTTGAACTGAAGTTTGTAAATTTCAGCTCAATCAGTTGGATGGTTTAGCTTTCTATAAGGAATATACATAGATAGATAGATAGCATTCGCCGAAGCCCAGAAATCGAGCTCATATCCTGCCAAACGAAAGGCCGATCTATTTATCCTGTCTCGTGAGCTGAGCAACCTTCTACAGGAAAAACGTCCACTTTGAAGAACTTTTATGCGGCAACAGTCAGAAGACAAGGCAAGCTGCCACCGTGCAGCAAACCGACTCAAGTATGAGCTGAACCTGCAACGCACGCAGATGTTCGACTATGTGCTGTAGAATATGGACACTGAATCAGATGAAAACTTCTGGAAAACGCTCTCGTCAACTGGAGCCGCTCTGAGTTCAATGTTATAATGAGGTTGCAGTATTTTTCAATGGTGTGAAAGCTAGCAGTCATCGCAATGATTCCCAAGCCTGTCAAACCGGAGATGGTCCCTGGATCCTGCAGGCCGATTAGTCTCCTGCCTTCAATTTCGAAGAGCTAGGAAAGACGGTCATTGCAAGACTTGCGAGCATTGCGAATACCCAGATCCTAATCCCGGATCATCAGTTTGGCATCCGCTCTGTCCATGCCACGATAGAGCAACTCCACAAAGTCATCGAACCCATTTGCGAGCATTCGACCGGCGGCATCTTTGTGTATATCGAGTTTGGCACCCAGGCCTCCTGTAAAAGGTCAAGGAGAAACTGCATTCGCTCCACTTTCCTCAGATGCGGTCTTTCTTGAAGGGTCATTCCTTCAGAGTCGAAGGCAGTGTAAGTCAGTCATCCCTACAGCCAGCAATCGCATGAGCTTCACTAGGAGGCGTCCTGAATCTTTTTCATATTCAGTTTATATATACCTGGTCTTAATGCCACTACGATTAAAGCTACAGACATACCCTGCATTTGGCCTCATATGTAGATGATGTATGCCTAATGGTCTCTGCAACCTCGGCGCAGGTGGCTGCCGATATCGTAGAGATGTACGTAGATGCTCTCGCTGAATGAGAACGTAAAGCTCAACGCCAGGAAAAGCGTTAACATCTGCTTCACCCTCCGTCGACAGCAGCACCCACCTGTGCTTATCCACAGCAGTCCCTTGGCACAACCAGCTAAGATTATCTACCTGAGTTTTAATCTGATTAGGAGGCTCACTTTCAAGGGCCACAACCAAGCCAAGACGGCGACTTGCCAGAACTGGATGCGGATCATGAACTGAGTTCTGTGGTATGCAAGTCTGGACATCGCTTCAATGTCGTATCGACAAAATGTGCCGAGGCTAAAGATTGCGCTGGGATTGGAACCCGCAGCGTAAATATATGATTCAAATTAAATCAAAAACGATGCCTTGGATAAGACATCCCTATAATGACGACCCCCGCAAACGATAAAATGACTACGATTTAAGGATAATCAACTGGAACGTCCGCACTCTTAATAGGGATATTGGAAATATCCAGTTGGTTAATGTCTTTGAAAGATACAAGGTTGACATCATCCAGGAAATACGATAGATAGGGCAGAGCAGCGTGTTGGACATGCGAATGTTACGTGGTTCCAATATCGACTCAGATCACTATCTTATCACAGCTAAGGTACGCACTAGGCTCAAAGTGGTGCATGCCGCACATCCCAACTTGCAACGAAAGCCAGACGACAGTAAACAGACCCCCAAAACCTCTTTAAACACAATTTAGATATAAGTGAGCAGTGGAGACATATCACCATAGATTGTGCTGTCAAGGAAATCATTCATTATTTAAAATCTGTAACTTACTTGGTATGACGAGAAGTATCGCAATTCTGCTGTAAAAAGAAACGGAGAGAGAAAAAATGCCTTCTAAGACGCAAAAAAAATGACTAAAAAAGCCGTGAGTTTAAAGTAACCTACTTGGAGGTGATGAAATGCACAATACCGCCGATAGCAAAATGACACCGGAGCTACCAGTTAATGATGGGACTATTCTATTCAATTAGATTATTGAAATGCTGAAAAATTACCAAGCGGCAGCTTCTGATGGGCTGCCGGATGCTTTATTCACGACCGGGGCGAACAATTGGGTAGGAGTTTGCACCAACTTCTATGCGCGTATTGTGCAGTAGACAGGATCCATATACGGATTCACTGATAGAACAATATCAGTGTGGCTTCAGACCAAAAAGTTCGACCACTCTTTAAATATTCACATTACGACAAATCCTCGAAAAGACAACTACTTGACGCCTATTAAACCGCTTTCGACACGCCGATTCGGACAAAGTTTACGGCGCCCGACAGGTTTCAGGCCAGGTTGCCAGTGCCCTTACATACAGAATATGTCGGGCTTAATCTTCCTAAAGGAAGCAGAAGGAACGGCGAGACAACAAGGCGTTCTGAAGAATTGAAGAATAGTCTCGACTCAGGACAAATCGAAGTACTTGGTGTCATCGCGCAATCCGTCATCGCGTCTTGTACGGTCTGTGACGATGAAGAACTTCAACTTTATTTTTATAGAAAACTTTGTCTACCTTGGATCCGAAAAGACCAGCAAATTGCAAATAGATAGTTTTTGAGCTAAGCAAGGAAATTAAAAGTCAAGTCCTCTTTCGAAAGACTAAATTCAACATCTACAAGTATAAGACGTTGAATCTCTTGGTCCTACTGTATGTCCATGAAGCGTGGACCGAGAGTCAGACGAAACTCCGTTAAGAGTCTTCAAGAGAAAGATTCTTTGTAAGAGTTTTCGTTCTATTACAACTTTTTCAGCTATTGAATGAGGTTGACATAGCCCGGTGCAAAAAACTCCATTGGCAGCACTGGGCTGGCGTCGAACGAAAGTTGAAGGCATTATAAGTAACTATGTTAGTAGAGTTTCGCTAGAGGGAGCTGAATTCACCGAAACGTTTTTTTAAATTCCTTAAGAAACTTTCCCAAAGGCAAGATTGGAAATGAAATTTAAATCAAAAAAACGGAAAAGCTTTAATATTGATCTCGAAAAATTACTAAGGAATCAATGCTAGAATGGAGCAATGAATAGTGGCCGAATAAGTACTTAGCAAGCTCTAATTCAAAATAATATTAAATGATGAACCCACGAAAAAATCCGTAACTCGCACTGCATTAGTTTTATGTGATCATCTCATCGAAACCTCAACCATGATCGTTCCACATATTTTGCATCTTCTGTCTATTTAATAACCACACTAAAACCACCTCCAATTTTTGTGTCTGATGTCGTTGATATAAATGGATTGCAGTAATACCACATACCTAAAATGAACACTAAAGAGTTTCGTTGTATATCTCAGCGAGATGGTCACGTTCGAATTATGGTTAAAGAAATGGAAAAGTATAGGGAACTAAAAAAAAAGGATTTCATGCATTTCTAGTAAAACAAGACAGGGCCTTGAGGGTAGTCGCCACAAATATTCACTACTCTACGCCAATTAAAATAATTCAATCAGAGATCGAATCCCTAGAACATATCGTAAGGGAATTCATAAAACAAGAAGCCGCATTATCAGGCAGCCTCTACATAGATAATAGAAACTGTGAGATCTACAAATTTAAACATATTGAAAATCTTTTGTCAGAATTGAACCTCCAAGAAAGATAAGCGATGTAGTGTAATGTTTCAGATGCCATGAACAATTTTAAGTGCTCACTGAACCGTATAACTGGCAACTGTCCGACAGACAAAAACCAGTTACCTAAATATGCAAACTGCCAAGGTAACCTAGCTATAAAGGCTGTAGAATTTACCAAGAACCTACGAAAAACAAGTCTACTGCTGCCAATCGTAGACCTACAGCAATCAACGCCACGATCGAACAACCTTGACTATCCATTCCCCATAAGGAAAGAAATTTATTTATATAATAATCAATCAACTTATGCTCAAACAGTTCGTGGTGAGACTATTATCCAAGAAAACACCTCTCTAGCAAGAATTAAAAAACTTTTAATAACATAATAATGTTGATTGTAAACAAATTAAGTAGACGTTCGTATAGCTAACGGGCTTTCCAACCATTGCAATGAAATATCTCTTTTTCTAAAATCGAAGAATAGTGACCTATTATTAATTTCCTAAACGAATTTCACCACTAAATCTTAGGTAAATATTAAAGGGAAATTATAAATGCAAATTATCCATCTGGTAGAGTGGAAGTTGGCAGTGTTTAAAAATCGATCAAATATAATACAATAGTCAGCATCAGCCAAAACAAAATCCAAGCTATATGTATGCATGTATGTTCAAACTGAACCCACTTTGCTGTTGGGGATTACAACGCAAAGCATCTATGGTGGCGGTCAAGGATTGTGAACCCAAAAGGTAGCAAGCTCTACAAATGAATTACTAAAAACATCTGCTCAACTCAATGGGCCAACATACTGCCCTACAGATCCCCGAAATATACCTGACCTACTGGATTTCGTTGTTCACGCTGTATTTTCGCAAAACCATTTTCGAATTAAAGATAATTTTGACCTGAGCGCTGAGCACTCGCCAAACATCGTTATTTATGGATCGACTGTGTTTTTTAAAGAAAAACCATATATAGTTACCACGGCAAAAACTAATATAAATGATTTTAGAAACTGACTTCAGGATCAAATTAGTCTAGACATATCTCTGAAGTCAAAAATAGAGGTCTAAACTGCGATTGAAACGCTCACAAACTCAATCCGTGCAGCTGTATCCCTTTTCACAACACAATTAAATGTATATTCATCCAGACCCCCGTTTCTTCCCACAGAACTAAGAAAGCAAGATGAACAGAAAAGGAAGATACGGAAAATTTGGCAAGCAACTCGCAGCCCAAATGACAAAAGAAGTTTAATAAGGCGTCCAAGGATTTAAACAGATAAATATGGGAAATCAAAAATTAAGCGACAGCAAACTACCTACAAAGTCTTAATCCATTTGCATCCTGCTGAGGTAATATCCGTGATAAAGAAACTCCATTGCAACAAGGCTCCGGGTCACAACCGTACATGCCATAAAACCTTGAAAGCCCTTCCATTGAGTTAATATTTAACGTGATGCTGAAATTACAGCACTTTCCGGCTAAATGGAAAATGGCAAGGATTTCAATGGTTCATAAGCCTGGCAAGCCGGAGAATCAGCCGAACTCCTATTGACCGATAAGTCTCCTGCCTTCATTGTCGAAAGTATGGGAAAGACTATTCGTGATAAGATTGATGAAACTAGAATGCTACAGAGGCATTGCCGGAATTCCAGTTTGGGTTTCGTGTGGGTCACGGCAGAGATCTGCAGATTGAGACGGTAGAGATTGAAACCTCAAGATACGCCAGTAGGTATAACGACCGATTGACTAGCCAGAAATGTACGGATCATACAGAGTCCATAGTGCAGTATTAATACACATTCGATGTCTCTCTTAGGAGACGGTGAAGTTTAAAGTTTTAAAATAAACTTTTAAAATTCCGGAGCAGTCCTAGTCGAAGGCAAAAAACACGAAGTCTCTATCTATTACCGTTTCCGAGATCCGACTCCTCTATCACTCCTGACCATAATGGGGGTAACTTTGGGGGGTTTCCGACCATTATTTCTACCTGTTACATACATTTGCACAAAACCAATAGGCTCTTGTACCTTCGGTACAGGGCCTAAAAACGTAAAAATTATAAGCTGCACTCACCTACAGGCGGTCACAAACGTGCCAACAAGATTGCGAAAAAATTGCCAAACATTGCACACAACAACGAATTCAAAAACCGATTTCAAGTTTTGGTTATCACTCTGACAAGGAATTTTCGCTTTCTAGTTCCTTAAAATCGCTTATAACTGCAGATTAGCCTACTTCTAGTGCAGCAGCTGCTGCAGGTTTAGCTAATAACGCGCATGATAATGCTGAAGCTAATCAGACCTCCGCTACTCAAAAATCATCACCATGAGTCTTCAAACCATAATGAATATGCTGGCACTAGTAGTAGATCCAACAAATATTGAAATCAGATTGACACAACGGACGCCATAGCTACCAACTTAAAGAGGACAAACAATATCGGGCAGTAATTAAAGGATGCACAACTCTACCCTGAACAAAGACATTGTAAATAGCCTGAGTAAGTTGGGACATAAGGTTCTCCACGTGCACAACCCCAAAAACTGCTCTACTGGAGAACAAATGAATATGTTTTTCGTAAACTTAACTTCAGACAAACTAAACAAAGATACACACTCTGTGAAACTATTGTGCAGGCAACGAGTGGTGATAGAGCACATGCGGAAGTCCTCTGATATAGTTCAGTGTCATCGTTGTCAACAATATGCTCGATATTGTCGTAAAGAGCATATTTGTGTTAAGTGCAGTGTGACCCACAAGTCCGAAAACTGCGTTAGGCCAAGAGATGATCCTGCAACTTGTGCTCACTGCTCGGGTAACCACCCAGCTAACTATAAAGGATGTTCCCCCTTTTAGCAATACGTCTAGTGCAGTCAACTAAAGTCTAAAATGAACCAGCCTAGTTGTGGCACCAAAAAAATTTCAAAAGCGCAGACAAATAATCAACACCACTTTGCACCCACTATAGTGACATATAGACTGAAATAGACTAAAATGTTAAACATGCATAGCCAAATCCTGTCCCTGCTCACTGCGCAATGTTCAAAATGAACTCTCTCCGTATTCTTATCTGGAACTCCAATGGCGTATCAAATAGTTGCATGAAATAGAGTGCTTCGTGCAAAACAATAATATTGATGATTTAATATTGTTGAGTGAAACCCATTTGAATGGGGACAGGGCGCCTAAACTTTATGGTTTCTGCTCCTACCCTTAAAATCATCCATCTGCAAGGACTGCTAAATACGGTTCAGTTATAATTATAAGAAATGCATTAAAACATTTCTCCAACAAGCCCGTGTCCAGAAACAAGGTTCATCCAGCTTCCGCAACAGTCTTCACAGCCCTCGGGGAAGTCGAAATTGGTGCTATTTACTGCCCACCCAATTTTCATGGTCTGACAACAACTTCGCCGTCTTAATGTGCAACATGAAACACAAATTTTTAGTGGGAAGGGACTGGAACGTCAAACATGGGCTATGGGGAGCGAGAAGAAGTAGCAGAAGTAGAAGTGGTTAGCTACATTTGTTCGTCCAGTGCCAACGCTCTAGCTACTGGTGCCCAACAAGGTATCCTTACCGTATAAATAATTTGCCTGGTTGTATCGACTTTACATTATACCAAGGCATACCACATGTTAAACTTAGCATTTAGGAACGTCTAGATCTAAACTCAGAATACCTGCCGCTCATCATTACGCTAGATGTAGCTGCGGTGCTAATCCCTCCAGCTGGTAGTCAGATTAATAGGAACACAAACATCGTCGTTTTCCAAAAGAACCTTACAAACTTCATTTATCTCAATATGAAGTCAGGGTATTCATTCTGCTTTGGAGATACTGTCGCACAAGATCCAGAACGCTGCGGCTGATGCGAGCTCTACCACGTCATACGTCGCCTCCTTAGTGGCACTTGCACTTAAACCTCAGTACTACGAGCTCTGTTAAGGATAAAGAGACAAATGCTACAAAATGAGCGATAAAGCAGAATGGCAATGGGCTGTTCAAAAGCTTAAAGAAGCGCTTCAGGAGCAACGAGCATGGTTCTTTGAACACATGCTGGAAAACATAGACTGCAGCGGGGATACTTAATTTTCCTTATGGAAGGCTACAAGGCGAATTAAACGACAGCCGATTCGGCACGTGCCTATACTTGACGTAAACGGTAGGTGGTGCCGCTCTCACAAGGAACGAGCAAACACTTTTGCCGAACACATAGCCGGACGTTTTAAACCCTTTTCATTACCAACTCCAGATAAAGAGATTAAAAGAGAAAGCTGCTTAGTAACAACGCTACTAATGGATCTTCCCATAAAACTTTTCACGTTGTCTGAAGTGACCAGAACTATCCAGAGCATCAACAGGAACAAAGCTCCTGGCCACGATGGCTTATGCAACACAACGTTTAAGGCATTACCAAAGCAAGCACTCCTTTTTATGGTGTTAATTTTTAACGCCGTAATAAGGGTGAAACATTTTGCCTCCCAGTGGAAGTTCGCCGTGATCTCCATGATCCACAAGCCTGGCAAGCCGGAAAATGTCCCCGACTCATACCGGCCGATCAGTCTTCTGCCTTCTATATCGAAGCTTTGGGAAAGAATGTTTGTGTGTGGCCCAGCCTGGTGGCTTTGAGCAATCCCGAGGTATTATCCCCAATCACCACTTTGGGTACCGTGCTAAACATGGCTTTCCTGAACAGCTACGCCGAGTAGTTAACCACATTCTCAGTGCTTTTGAAGCTAAGGAATACTGCAATGGTACATTTATTGACATTCAGCAAGCTTTCGAGCGTGTGTAGCACACTGGTCTACTGGGTACAATCAAAAAAATTGTTTTTCGCTCCTTTTTATCTAATGCTGCAATCAAATTGTAAATAAAAAAAAAGATTGCTCACAAACATGTTCAATGTAATGCTTAGGCTCGACTACTTCCCGAGTCAATGGGAATGCGCCAAAGAAATTATGCTTCTAAAACCGAATAAAACGAAAGACTGCACGTCGTCGTACCGTACCATTAGATTGCTCTAAAGAGAAACTTTTCACCTGTTGGACAATCTCAATATAATAACCGAACACCAGTTTGGGTTTAAAAGAAGGCATGGAACTATAAAGCAGTGTCATCGAATTGCAAAAGCTATCGTAAATGCATGTGAATGTAAAGCTCAGTAATCGAACTTTCAATGTCCAAGAACTAAATGCCTCCTCTAAACTGACACTATTAATGCTGTATTTCCACAGGGAAGCGTGTTGGGCCCAGTCCCATACACAATTTTCACGACTAATATGTTAAGGGAGCAACTCATGCTGATGATACAGCCATCGTTGCTACTAGCAAGAATCCTCGCAATGCATCATACCACTTGCAAAAACTATGCATGGTCAAAAAATGGTTAGAAAACTGGAGAACAGTGGTTAACACTGAGAAATCAGTTTAAATAACATTTTCTTTAAGAAAACGAAACTGCCCGCCCGTAACTTTAAATGGCTCTACCATTCCAGTTAAAAAGATTGTAAAATATTTAGGAACGCATTTGAATCGGAGACTTACTAGCAAGGCTCACATTATATTTAAGCAAATGCAGCTGAAAGCAAAAAAAAAAAAAATAAGATGCACTGACTATTGGGACCACTTTCTCAACTTAGCTTGGAAAATAAAATTCTATAAAGCAGTTTTTAAACCTGTATGGACATATGCCATGCAATTGTGGGAAACTGTAAGCAATTAAAACATTGAAATGCTACAAAGATATCAGTCCAAAACACTATAACAGGTGCTCCTTGGTTCATGAGCAATTTTGATATTCACAAAGACCTGAACATCCCTTTTGTTACAGACGTAAAAAGGAGATGCTTTAAGAATTATATAAGCTGACTGCGTAAACACGATAATTGAATTAGGCAGCTTGGATAATAGTAGAGACGTTAGACGTTTACAAAGGTTTCACGTGTTAAAGCTCCCTCATAGATTAAAATTTAAAAAGCTTAAAATTTACTAATCCGGTTAAGTTTTTCGTGTTAATCCATTTGTTAATTGTCAAAAGACAGATCACCAATTTAAATTAAATAAAAACAAAACAAAAATAAATATTTCATACTCTATTTGACGTCATATATATAGCATGCATTCAGTTCTGACTATTGCAGTGGGCCATGATGTAGTAAGGACGTATACTGATGGCTAGATCGATTCGTATTGATGATGTATGTAAGTATGTATATACTTAATGTATTATGCTACATCACTTTTTCGCTGTATTACAACAAAAATATCTAATGTAACAAAAATATTTCTATACAGATTATAAAAATTCAAATTTTTCAAAGCGGATTTGACAACAAATCTTAAACGAACTGCGAAGAACAGAAGTAACATTCAAATTTGGCACCCTTAACATACTTTTTCAAATAGACTCAGCTGTTTACTTGCTCCAATCTAGAATAGCTTAACGGTACTTTAGGGTTGCTCAAAACGGAGGCACTTGTGCGCATGACAATAGGCTTATGAACATGGTCTTGAAGGGGGTGGTGGCTGGATGGTGGTTGAGCTGACACGTTCATTCCATAGTAAGGTGCGACCGGTAACAGACCAGAGCGCTGAGCAATAAAGTTTGCAGTATACGAGGAAGAGCAATGAACGAAGAGGAGCTACACAGATAACGAATTCAGCCCGCAAGCGAACGACAGATGAATAAAAGAAAACAAAAATCCAATTGGGGGTGAAAAACGTTCAAAGAGGAAAACTTAAAATAGGGGTAGTTGCCCTTCAGACAACCAGACTGTCGTAGAGGAAGACCAAATACGTACATATGTATGTATGTATGTATGTAGAGGAAGTGGACAAAAGTCAAATTGGAAGCGAGTGAATCAGTTTCAGTGCGACACCAGACTGCAGCAGGCACACAGGCAAAAAGAACAAAGCACAGAGCAGTGGAACACGGATCGGGGCAAAACTAACTATTATGACTGGCAAGAGTTGGTGATATATATTAAATACTAGAGCAAGTCAAAAGTGTATGACTGTGTAAAAAACAAGCACAAATTCGAAAATCTCAGCAATTTTTTGTCAGTTTTAAGTGCAACGAATTGAAAATTTGTTTAAACGGAAAACTTGACAAATCAACCACCAATAACACCCCCGGGCGCACTTCCGATGTCACTACTCTAAAGCTCCAACCCCAAATAATAGCTTCGAATTTGTTTGTGTCGTCGTCGTCGTTTCGTCGTCGGGCAAACACTGTTGTCATATCGATGATTATCGTGTTGTTGCTGTTCTTTCAATCGCTCTGTCTATACTGCCAACGGCTCGTCCTGCACATACATGATAGGTAAATCCTTTTTATATTATATATTATATACATATATATTCATTTATAAATATTTTCGAATAAAAAAAAGGTGGATAAATCCAAAAAACACACGTCTTCTAACAGAGGCTACCGACAAACTCGGCGCACGCAAAGCGTTGCTTGAGTTCAACAACAATAATAACAACAGCAATTCGAAAAACGTAAAAAAACGTAGCCAGGCGAAATACGAATCCGACTCTGCCTCTGCCCACTCATCGCCATTTGGCGAGTGCGAATCCTGCCGTTTTTGTGCAAATAGTCCGCAAGGCTATTGCCGCCATCATTTTCATCTGCAAGAATTGCAAGTGCACAAGCAGCAACAGCAGCAACAACAACAAAAACAGCGCGGCCTACGTCTTTGGTCACCACTGCTCGGCACGGGTGTTGGCGCTAGTATCAGTGAACAACAGCGGGAGGAGTATCGTCAGCTGCGGCGCATAAAACGAAATTTGAAAAATCGATTGAGCACTCAGCAGCAACAACAACACTACTATCAGCAGTATCAAACATACAAAAGTTATCTACCGCGAACTTCACAATCAACGGAAGATTTCAATAATCCTACAACACCTGAATTAGACGAAAGAGACGCGGTGCCGGAAACAAGTTTGGACGATTCCAGTGGCTACCTGAGTGGTGGCGCATCAATACAGAACTCCAGCGAAGACGCAACGCAAAGCAGCTGTAGTACCTACTATTTTGGATCCACGAGCGAAATAGACGCAGAAGTTACTGAAACGGATAACCAATCCTCCGTAAGCACACCAAGCAGCCTGTTGACAACTTCTTACTTGTGAGTCGTCTACTGTCAATCATGTACGACATAGACACATACATACGTACATAAAATACGTTTTGTTCATTTATATGTCACACCCTACCATGGATGTCATGCTCATCGTTTGACAGCAGAACATAGGCACTTGACGTACCTTTGAAATAGTTTTCAATAGTTTTTTCTTGGAGAATACTTGAAACAAGCACAAAAACGAAAAATATAAGAAATATTTATCAAGTGTCAGTTAAGTCATTACAAATACGTTACGGTAATAAATATCGACTTACAATAGCACAAAGGCTCAAACACAGATACAATGCCCACGGATGATGAGAACAATGGTGGCGGCGGTGGAGGTTCGCCCACACGTAATATACTGAGACGCAGTCCATCTAGCGCTGGTGGAGCCAGTAGCCGCCAACGACCTAGCGGTACATCGCGCAAAATTATACCACTCGAACACGGTTGTGAGGATAATTGGACGTGGAGTAAACGGAATCGTTCCAAAGAAGTGGTCCTTAGTGGACCACTAAATCGTACCGTACATTTCCATCCAAACTGGAGCAAAGGTACAGCGGGCGTACAAGGCAAGCGCCCTTTGAATAATGGACGCTACTATTGGGAGCTGCATGTCTCACAACGTGTTTTCGGTACCTCCATAATGTTCGGAATAGGATCACGGCACGCTCGTCTGCATGCTAATGCTTTTCGAAATATGCTTGGCGAAAACGAACATGGTTGGGGCCTATCACACAAAGGAGTTCTCTGGCATCGCGGTGTCGCATTGCTCTATACAAAACGCTTCAAGGAGAACCATCCGACACAGATTGGTATTCTATTTGACGGTATAGAGGGCACTTTAACTTACTACAAGGACGGCAAAAATTTGGGCGTAGCTTTTCGGGGATTGGATAAGGTAAATAACGCTGCAGAAAAGTTTGTCTTCCTGAAGTTTTACCTAGTTCTACATATTTTTCGTTACAGGTTAAGGAACCACTCTATCCCATTGTCTGTTCCACGGCAGCTAAAACGGAAATGACATTAAAATGTGCTCGCCGTGATTTTGTTAATCTGCAAGATCGCTGTCGTGCCGTTATAATGAAACAGATACGTACGCGTCATGATCTAGACAAGCTCAATCTGCCCGCCATGATTACGGGATATCTGAGTGAGGTTTTCAACGATACTGCGCCACTGCGGCAGGTTGATAACTATGATATTTTTTGCGATTTTTAATCAAAACAAGTATCGACTATAAAGTAATTTTCTGTTAAGATTTTAAATCTGTAATTTTCGACATTGTACTAAGCTAAGCTAGTTCAAAATGCAATTAGATGTGCAAAACTTTTCATTGATTAGATATTAAGTAATACAAAAAAAAAATCCGTGAAGTTCTGTTCTGTGCCATCGTCAAAATAGAAGAAGACGAGCATGAGATACGAGGCAAGCTAGTCACGCAGAGAATACGCTTTTTAATATTTTCTATAAATTTATACATAGCATTAAAAATTTATTCTATATTCCGCGCTTTGCAATGACCGATTTTGTTACACATTTTAGTTCAATTCTTACATTAAACGACAAAAATTAGTTAATTACCAGTCGGAGTAAAAATAGGCCAATTCGGTGCAATATTGTGATATAAGTCAAAAAAAGAATATGATCTGATTTTTTTCTATCGCTAGCTAAATACAACTTTATTTTATTTCTGCTTATCTGCAGTACTTAATATTAATAAATATACATTTATGTATTGTACTTAAAATTGTAAATGAATGCAAATACAAAATGAGTGTGGATGCTAGTCAAAGTTCGGCAGCAAGTGCTGCGGAGCTGAAATCAAATAAACTTATAAAAATATAATAAATTAGGTGTATATCTAATATAAATTAATACAATTATGTAGCACTCTTTGCATGTAAACGTGTATAAAAAGAAAATAAATAAATACAATTTGGAAAATAATTTCATTTGTAAGCTGTAAACAAATTGCAACATAAAATATGTAAATTAATATTAATGTATCGTACTACATGTGCAGAGTGTGTAAAAACTACAAAATAAAAACTGTAAATCAAACAAAAGGAGATTTTATTATGGCAATATACTTTCGAACAACACAAACGCCACACTAAACAATAAATCATAGCAAATTAGTTGAGGTAAGAATCGTTCTTTTATAAATGTAAAATTCATTTAAAGTTCATCTGCCAAATGGTGAATATTCTGCAAATGATCGCCGTAATCGGTTGCTTCGCTTCCCACAAAAGTATCGTAATTGTCTAGTATTTCCCGATATGATAAACGATTATCATGGTCCTCATCTGTGGACACAAAGAGATGATCTACTTCGTCCTTGGCGACCTCATCATTATTAGGAACTACCCAGGCAAGCACCTCATTTGAAGTTAACGAACCATCGTGATTTAAATCTAAATCGTTATCAAAACGCTCTTTCTCAGTGATTAGCCAATCCTTCTCATGGTGCGTGGCAGCATCGCCAACGAATTCCTGAAAGCTAATACGTCCATCATGATTCGTATCTTTATCCTGCATAGTGTGTTCCAAAAGTGTGGGCAACATTTGCAGATGCTCTTCTGGATTCTGAAATGCAACGAACTCCTCTGAGCTCAGCACACCATCGTTGTTCGCATCAGCCGCATTAAACATTTCTTTGTCGTTTTTTATCATCTTCTGTTCTTCTTCGTAGCTGTCAAAATCAATGACTTCCTTCTTAAAGTTCTCATCCTCCATAGCGTACACGTCCTGCATATACTCCTTCCAGGTTATCTTATCGTCGCCATCCTGATCAATTTCCTCGAAACGATCAGCGGCCTCGTCTTCGGAGAGTTTTCTATTTGTGATAAAAGTAGAAATGTAAAGAATCATTAGTACGATTAATAAAGGAAAAATTGCATATATATATATATATATAATTAGCTTTGGCATTAGTGCGCAAAGGAAGCAGGATAATAAGCATTTACACATTGTTAGCTCTGTACTTAGCAGCGACGCTGAAATATTAATTAGCGCACAACACACAACTCACTTAAAAGACCTTAAAATCCAAGTTTTTAACTCGTGCCGATCAATATACTCGTCTTTGTTGAGATCCATCAGTTTGATTAGTATGGCCAAGCGTCGTTTCGATTCCTCTGGTGATAGTGTATCGAATTCCTGTGCTTCTTTGACATTGCCTGCGGAAAAAAATAATAAAATTTAAATCAAAATGAAGAACTATGAAAAATAAATGCAAGTATGAAAAATAGTTCATACAATTTATATAATTCATTAGTTACATACACACTGCACTGAAATGAAGAGTATAATGAAATGAATGAATGAATGCAAAGATATATCGATTTATGTTTATCACTTATATTGGGGGTGGGGCACCACCATATCAAAGCTACGGCCAGACACATACACAATGTTCTTCATATAATTGATGCGCTGTTCTGTGGTTAAACGATCAAATATCGCAAATGTAAGAGAAACAGATTAATTTGACGGATCCTACGGCTTTAAAATCACTAAATGGATAGCCCTACAATATTATCAGTCGGTGTGAAGAAGTACAGAAAACTATATTAGGAAATTTGCTGACTGCCATTCACTTGGAAAAGGCCAATAATAATACATGTGCAATCGGCCCAAGCAGCTCACAATGTCCGCTAGAACACGTATCTCTTGGGTATCCTCTGAACAGCCGTTCACAGGTGATCTAACTGTGAGAAGGCGAAGCGGTTGGTGCACTGGGCTTGGTACCTACAACCTTAAGCCCGGAAACAATATAAGGAATACGATTTACGGACATGCACCTTGAGTGTCTGCACCCTTAATTGGTATGGTGCAAATCTCCAGCTGTTTGACGTGCTCGAAAGATGAAAGGCTGACATCACTGCAATCCAGGAAATCCGATGGACATGGTTAGTCTAAAAAGCATCCTGTGACATCTACTATATCTGCCATGAGAATAAGCACGATTTTGGATGCGGTTTCGTGGTGAGTAAGAGACTACTTAGCCTCGACTCCAGGTTTACGCCTGTAACGAGCGCCTAGCCGCGATACTCAACAAGGCTAAAAATTTTAATATTAGCCTGATTTGTGAGCACGCCCAGACGGTAGAAAAGGAAGACGATGATAAAGAGGAGTACTACGAGCGCTTGGAACATCTATACAAGCTCTGTCCCAAACACAATGTCAAAGTCGTGCTTGGCGATTGCAACGCCAAAATTGGGAAGGAGGGAATCTTTGGCCCAATAGTCGGAAAAGTATGCAGCTCCAATAATGGAGAGCGGAACGTAGCAGTTAGCTAGTTACCAGATTTCAACAGTTCAACATCTACAAGGCTATATGGCTGAGTCCAGATCAAATTACACGCAGCCAAATTGATCAGGTTTTAATTGACGGAAGACACGCACCTAGCGTGTTAAACAGGCGAACGTTACGTGGTCCCAATATCGACTCAGACCACTAACTTCTCGCAGGAAGAGTATGCACAGCAACGAAAGATGGTCGTTGGAAAACTGCACTCACAACAACTGAAGCGTTCTTAAATACACTATCCCGACTGCTTCGGGTAACCTCTCCGGCCTCTCAAGATATATGAGGAAACATATCAGACGCTCCACGGAAGTCTGTCTCTGCATGATGACACTATCACACAAAGCGTTGTGCTTTGAGAGGTTTCAGGCAGGCAGGATGTCGTGCGATTTTTTCAATATGCTGATGGAATTCATCCTACGCCAGTGCCCGTACACACAGAATATGATTTTGATATCACCGGTACACAGGAACGGCGAGTCAGCAAGGCGTTCTCAGAGAATGAAAAACACCTTCGTCTCAAGGGTCTAGCGGTGAATGAGGGCAATACAAAGTACTTGGTGTCTTCTCGCACGTCGTCATCACGCCTTGGACGGTCTGTGATTTCCAACTTCAATGTTGTAGAAAACTTCACGTTTCTTGGCTCCGAAATGACCAGCTAAAACGTCAGCCTGGATATCAGGCTAAGAATCACGCTTACAAATAGTCGCTCTTTTGGGCTGAGCAAGCGAATTAGACGCAAAGCCCTCTCTCAAAAGACGAAAATTAAGATCAACAAGAAGCTTATACTTCCGGTCCTATTGCATGGCGCAGAGGCATGCACCGTGATTGAGTCAGACGAAACGGCGTTGGAAGTCTGAGAGACTGATTCTCTGCATGTTTTTTTGGTTCTAATAGAATCGGCAACGTATGAACCGCAAGCTGTATGAGCTATTCGATGAGGTGAACATAATCCTGCGTTTTAAATTCCAGCAGTTACACTGGGATGCTCCTCATTCGAATGGATGAAAGAGCTCCAGCACGCATGGTTTGAATGGGGCCAAACTTGATTGGTGGACGACGAAACAGGAATAACTCATAACTGAATCCAGCGCGCATAAGACTACAACAGTTGGTGCGCCTTCCTAAAAGCGGACATGACCGAATGACGGTTAAAGGCCACTTAAGTAATAATTAATAAGATACAACAAACAAAATTATATTAATGCAAGTGCAGGTTTGTTTGAAGGAATTGTTTACAGTGGATTTGGCATGCATTTAATACTTATACGTAATACGAAGAGTTAATAGGAGAACATTAATATTAAAGACTCTATTAAAATACCCAAATTAGAAATGATTACATCGACTCGACTTTTGATGCTGATATAAAAAAATATGTACGTATATACTTAATGGAGTATTCCTGACGTTACATTACACGGACGTGTCTAAATCTATTTTTTTGTTGCGCTGATCAAGAATAAATACTGGCCGTAATTTCGTGTTTTCACATATTTTTTTTTTTTTTAATTGAAATATTTTTATTTACTGTATAAGTGGCTATTATTAGTAGATGGGTCCAAAGGATCCTAATAACTTTAGATTAATAACAAAAAAGTACGCCCTTCCCCCTTGAGAACAGCTCTTGTACGTCTTCTAGTGGGTATTATAAATTTATCAATTTTCGTTGAGATAAATTTGTGGATATTTGAAACTATTTTTTTGTGATTACAAAAATAATATTGCCGTCGATTACTATCAAATTCGATTCTTTTATATAGTTCAAGACTTAATACAAGCAGCTAAATAATTGGAGCATGCACTGTCAATGTTTGAATATTGGCAGAATCCCAAAGAACTCGACTCATAACCGTTAATGAAACATGGATTAAACGCACGAGGGTACATGGAACTGACCAAAATATAGGTAAAGTTGGTCACGAGTCTTCCGAAGGCAAAGGTGACTCCAATATTAGGATTGATTTTAAGGGTTCACATGCAAAAATCCTCATTGAATATTAAAAAAAAGATAAATCGATAAAATGCGAATATCAACGAAAAGATGTAAAGTCACGAATAAGCTTGTGTAAAAATACAAAATTTTTGAGATATGAGCATATAACTAATAAAAATCAATAAAGTTAGAACATCCTCGACTTCTTTAATAGAATTAAATAAGTTTATACTTTGTGGATTCTCTGATGCTTTTTTAAATAGTTCCACTGCACTAATCTTATAGTTATTAGAAATATATGTACATACCAACTGAACTATAAAATTGTGTGAAAACTATATACATTGTCGTATTTTTCTTAGGGTTTAATTTTAAATGTAAAGTTATTTAAATATTATTAATAACAATTTTAACTATTTTAAAACTGAGCTACTTATTTGAGGAACAGACAGTCGGAAATGTATCGATCAGTTCGACTCATCAAACTTATAAATGTCCATACTTGAACAGTCTCATATGTGTGCCTTGCTTCTGTCATTTTAAATTCTGCTATTTTATAGGGTGCAAAAGAATAGAAATATGCACGTGTGAAAACAAAAGAAGCAAGCGATTAGCGTCGCTTGTAGATTAACGTATACTAAACAACCTGAAATTCTTCATTGATATATCTAAATTTACACGTGTGTATGTGTGCCGACTCATTTTCCTAAATGGAAAACTATCACGCCTTTGTTTTTGAAATACGAATAAAAAAAACATGCACAATAATTAGGCAACGCGTCAGCGTTAACAAAAATTCAGCTGCCAAAAATAAAAGATAAAACTTTGTAACCGACATACGGTTACCCTACGTATTTTGTCTACTTACCAATTATAGCTTCATGATCGAACTCTACATTGTGTTCGCCGTTTTCCAGATGATGATGATCACGCGGCGCATAGATGCCATCCTTCAAACGCTCCTTACTAGTGTACTTCTCATGCTTGTGCGGAGCAATGCCCGCGTATGCCGGCATTGGGCCAACGGATAAGATGAAGGCGACGCTGCTGAGCAGTAGCAAAAACAATTTCGACATTTTGCAATAAAGCAGACGCACACGAATTAATTAGTGTTCTTGGCAGCCACTTGAAATGGACCACAACTGCGTGGCAATGTGTGGATTTGTTTTATATATACAGAAGGTAATCGTGTCGATTCGGTTCGTTCACCTAACTTAGCGCGTTCTTTTACATTCGAATGTCGGACGTAGACTGAGCAGAAATCTTATATTATATATTAGCTTTACTCTCGTTAGAACAGAAAAGGCAGAGTCGATCGGATTCAAACGCAAATAGAGAAGAACTGAGAATTTGCTGAACTCGGTTGACCTTTGACGCGTTCTAGAAATTTAAATTTTTGTATAAATCTTGAGTATATGTAAATATGTTAGCAATATTAATGTACATACATATCTCAAATTATGCAAATATTATGTTTAATACACCAAGCGCGCCTTTTCAACAGCTGTTGAAGTAGTAAATGCAAATGACTAGAAAAGTACTCTCTTCTATGCCATATAAAATAGTCTTCATTCATTCGATAAATACAATAAATTTGTGTTTATTGAATAATTGCTATTATTACACTCCCGTTCACTTTTGTTTTATTATTTTCCATTCAAAATATGTACATAAATATTCGGCATTATTATATCTTCTTCTTAGCTTTCAACATTCACAATTGCGAATTCATTTAAAGTTATATACGCTGTTCACAATAGAGACAGTGCAGCGAAAATTGATTCACACTCAGAAAACCCTTGCAACCAAGAAAAAAAAACAGCTAATTCATGGTATAATTATAGAAGGTAGCGCAACTCTCACAATGAATGTAGCTAAGAGCAGAAGAGGAAGACGTTTAGTCGCATACTGAGTGTAGCTATTCACTTTCAACTGTAGCTATTTTTTGAGAGCGCATGGTTGAAGTGGCTTCACTATGTATTATTACACTATGAGCTAATTCACATCAAAGAATGGATAAAATATGTAGAAATATATTTGTTTAAGAATGCGAATTCCTATGAAAGCGCTTTCTGGCTGCTAAACGTTTAAAAAATTAGTAGTTTTTCACAATCGGAGATAAAGAAGTTGAATCTGAAAAAAACTCCGACAAAATAGATGGAAAGACAAGGAAGGCTGCGCATCTTATCATCATCATCCCATAAGTGTGCTTGTGACGTTCTCTAAAGTATTTAAAAGAATAGAATATTACCTGTGCTGGACGATCTAAATAAAATTTAGAACTGTGTATAAAGTTGTAACTGAAGAACAGAAAATTCTATGTACAAGAACTTGACAAGTCCTCTAATATACACTCTGCTGACGGTGAAGAATCACAAAGAATTGTATTGGGCCCATTTATATGCTATATCTACAATGAACGGCATTGAGCTGACCACATATGCTGATGACACCCCATTAATTGCTACAAACAAGGACCTAGCTGCTGCATTCAACCAACATCAAAAAGAACTTTATCTAATTGAAAAATCGTTAAACAAATGAAGGATAGCTATGAATGCCCAGAAGTCCGTGGACATCACATTTTCATTGAAACGCAAAAAGTGTCCCCCAGTAATGCTAAATGGCTCGGACATTCCAGTCAGCGAAACGGTGTAATATCTGGGAATACACATTGACAGGTGACTAGCTTGGAAGTAATACATTAGGGCGAAGCAAATACAGCTCAAGGCTAAGTCCAAAAAAAAATTTACCGGCCTAGAAAACAAAATCCGTCTATATAAGGTTTGGACATAATAGATGCAACTCTGGGGCACAGCAAACAATTTCAACATATAAATCATATAGCGATATCAGTCAAAAACTTTAACAAATGATCTTTGGTATATGATATTTGGTGGATTGAGGGTTGTGTGAGTAGGAAAATATATATGTATGTATTAGCCTATTGTGTCATTTTTAGAATATGAAGAGAAAAAAAATAATATAATAGATTCTTCATTTTATTTGCAATTCGCTTTTCCGTGTACTTTTACAATACAGCCTTATACGAATAATGTAACCCACCTATATAGCAACTGTGAAATCAGAATGGAGAGATATTTAAAGTTCTACAGTTCACAATACTTCACATTCATTCTTTTTTGTATTCTTTTTAGTTTTTAAAAGTCAATATTCGCATAATAAATCACTGTAATAATGATAATAGTAGTTATAGTGTCATATCAAAATTTATATTTGAATTTTTGAATTTCCGGCAACCTTTTATTACTACAATTTGACGTATGCTTGCTTGTTTTCTGTTCACTTCGTAACACACATTGCCCTTTATAGAATTGGGTAGCACTGTTGAACAACATTCGGCAGAAGAAAGTTAAATTCGCAAAATTATTAAATTAACAGTGAAAAATAGTGAAAACAACATAAATAAAATTATAGTACAGCATAATAATATCAACATATGTAGCTGATGAATGTATATCAAGTACGGATAAATCCATCAGATCGGATCTGTCCGCAGCGGCAACAACAGTACACCTGAGCAGCAAAAAAGAATCGAAATTAGGTGAGCGACGACGTTGCCCACAACTCTGATTAAAAGATAAATTAATATGACATCATGCGCAACTTTATCGCCCGCACACTTCCAAGCTAACACAGTTATTTGTTTAGTTATACGATATGAGTTTCATTTGGATTAACCTCCCCAAAAAGTAATACGTATTTAAGGCACAATAAAAATTTGTGCAAAGGTGCCCAAAGCACGCAATTGTCAATGCGGCCCAGAAGGATGCAGGACAGTAAATTTGTGTGAGGGCCAAGACAAGTAGTGTTTATTTCGTTTGTATTTTCATTTTGTTTATATTTATTGTAAGGAATTTTATACATACATTTGTGTGTTTTATGTATATTGACGCTATAATTACGCTCCAAAGCCACACCCGCCGTCATCTGACATGGGTAGAAGGTCGTGGGTGTTTTAGCTAACATGCAACATGTTCGCTAAGCCACATTACAAGGTGGATTTCCCCCTTTTACTCTTTATCGATTGAATTTAGTTTATATATTACTTTTGATTGTTTTATTCACACACAATTCGATATTTACAGCAACAATGCAATTTATTAGTTAAGTCATTGTTGTAACCAATTTAAGTTGCAATTGTTACAGCAAAAATTAAACCATTTTTTTAAATCAATTCGAAGACTATAAAGACCATGTTTCTGCCAAAGCAGCTGTCAATAATACTAAGCCAACTAAAGCATACTTAATAAAACTGAACAACAACAAAAGCCTATTTAATAAAACAAAAAACAACCGAAGCAATAAATGTGGCAGTTGGAAAAACCAACAAAACAAACTAACGAAGCGAACAGCGACCAACATCAACAGCTCAAATGGCATACTCGATTCAGTTGTGAGCCAACCTTCAAAGCGTTAATAATAGCGACAAACACAGCAGAAAACGAATAAAATTGAAATTGCTGCGTCTACAATTTCATTTTGCCGTAGTTAACAGTCTCCGTGGTCATATCTTCGTCAACACCGAAACCCGCGCACTAGCTACTTTTGAGACACATTATAAGCTGTAATTTGACTGCCGTAAAAATCGTTAACGCCCGTAAGCCAGCTATCACAACAATATTTTACAACCTGTTTGTACGTCTAGTCCAGTAGTTTCTTCGTCGCATACGCTTGCTCTGAGACAGAGACACAGCACCCCCATGCCTTACATTATTGTTAGAGGAAACCTAGCCTCATATAGCCACAAATATCCATGGCGTGTGCTCGTCTCCGGATTGAAAGGTAACTGCAATAAGAAAATAAACGCTGAAATCAATTTTTTTATTAATGATGACGAATTCCGGCAAAGTTTGTTTAATCGCATAAAAAATGGCTCCAATAAAAGCATATGCATATTTTTGTTTTATCTTCCGATAAGTAATTGTGTGCTTGTTATTTACATACATACATGTATTTGCTTGGAGATATGGATTTAACTGGAATCTTGTCGGAATTCGCTGCGAACATTAAAAAAAACAAACAATTTTTTTAAAGACATTTTTGTAATATGAGCACCTAATTTAATTAGTTGTGTCACAATTTAATTATTGCGTGTATGTGTAGCTTCAGAATTTGGTTGCTTTTTTATTTACTTTGGTTTCACTTGCAAATGATTTTATTATACGCTCACACTTTTTTGTTTTGCTTAAGCTGGTTTCAGTTTAGTTTGTGCTCAAAACGAGTGAGTCTAATAATACTCTTAATGAGTTGAAACGTTTGTTGCTCTCACAAATTTTATAGCACATCAATTTATATGTACTTCTCACAGTAACACCCCAAATATTACTTATATTGAGTTGAAAAATAAATAAAGATGCTGGCTAATGGTAAAAGTATTCCAGACCATTTACAGAACTAGCTGTTGCTGTGTAAATTCAAAACCCTAAGTTAATGGCTCTTATCTTATTGTTAAATTAAATGCGTCGAGAATTGGGCAACAGGCTACTAAATTAAAAAAATATATAAATCTCGTTTATAGATTTGGGAAAAAAAATCTTTTAAATTAAAAGCAACATTCGACACTCGCTTAAACTTTTAAATAATTTCAAACGTTAAAATGTGGTATCTGTTATCTAAAAAAATTATACCTCACTTTTATATAATAAAAAATATGGACATTTAGCCTTTAGCTGACTAGAGTACCCATCCCTGGTCTGTCCCTTAAAAAAAATATTTTATTATATTTGGTCACTAAAACTTTTAACACTTTATGTTTCGATTCTATCCTATCTCAATTATATTCAAACGACTTACATTGCGCCATAATATAGCCCATAAATGGTACACTTCCAATTTTATTTAAGTAGATTAATGTATACATTTGACAATCTTTTTAGCTACTTGGTTACTATAAAAGTAAAATGAAAGAACATAGCTTCGGAATACTATTTCTAAACAGGAGTAATCAGTTGCTTTACAAATGGCTTCTTAACAAAATGAACTTGCACTAAGGTTTCAGACCTAGCATTAACTACTTCGAATCGGTAGTTAAATTCACCATCATCTTTAGGGCAGAAGATGGGCCCAATTTTGCAGAGACTATAATATTGCAATATTCTCCGATAGTCATTAAATTCATATGTAATCAAGTCTTAAGTTTGACTTAAAATCCTTAAAAAAAAATAAAAAACTTTAAGAAGTTTTAACAAGCTAATTGTAAGATCCGTACCTCATAAATAGGGTAAACTGGGAAATTAACAAGCAGATAATTTGGGAAGAAAGCGATCAGCCTCTTTTCTCAATGCTCCAGATTAATGATTTGAATGCCAAGTATGTTGAGAAATCTCCATACTTGGTAATTCCACCGCGTGAGCGTTTGTCCTCTATTTCTGCGTGCTGGAGCTCTTTTATCCATTCGAATGAGGTGTCAGCCCAGTGCAGCCGCTGAACTATGTCAACCTAATGGAATTGCTCATAAAGCTCGTGGTTCATACGGACTCTAATAGAACCAAAAACCCTGCGGGGAATCTTTCTCTCATTGTCTTCCGAATACCATTTCGTCTCACTCAATCAATCCGTGCTTTTGCTCAATACAGGACCGGTGGTATCAGCGTCTTTTAGATATTGATTTTCGTATTCCGAAACAGGGCTTTATTTCCAATTTACTTGCTCAGCACAAAATAGCATATTTTTGCAAATGTGATGGCCATTTCGGATCCAAGATAGACGAAGTTTTCTACAACATTAAAGTTGAATTTCTCCATTGTCACTGATCGTCCAAAGCGCGATGACGGCGTGCGAGAAAACACTAAGTGCTTCGTATTGTCCTCATTCCCGCTAGACCGATGAGCCGAGAATGTTTTTCAATCTCTGAGAACGCCTTGCTGACTCGCCGGTCATGTGTACCAATGATATTAATATCATCCGCGTACGCAAGCATCATTTCCTTTTGGTAGATCGAGCCCGACTTATTCTCTATATATCACACGACAGCGCATCACCCTGCCTGTAACCTCTCTTGGTATTCATAGGTTCTTAGCTACCCTGACAAAGCTATCTGCCATCATGCAAAGACGAACGATCTTTGCCGGCATACCTAGAACAGACATGGCGTTAAAAAACTTCGAAAGCGTGTCGAAAGCGGCTCTACAATCGACAAAAAGGTGGTTTGAGCCAAGATTTGACGTTATGTAAATATTGGGTCACTGGTCGACCTTTCTGGACTGAAGCCACGTTATAGTCTTTTGGGTTTCGGCGGTATTGTGCCCTTCATCGCCTCCAAGTAGTTAAGAAAAGTGACTCTTCCTCTTTAAAGAAAGTGTGAATACATAAGGCAGTGAAAATCACCTGGTAGCTGCAACAGACTTATGATGAACGCTTTAAGAATTAAATCAAGTTTTCTTTTATCGAAAATAACAGCAACTATAGACTCTGTTTAGAAGACATCGAAATCCTGAAACTGTGCAAAAGGTTGCAATGCCCAGTACCTAATATTAATAAGTATATATGCCAATTATAGGTTGTCTTCAGTGCCAAAGATATTTTTTTGTCACTCTGCAGAAATAAAACGAACCAATCCAAAGTTTCACATAAACAAAAAAATTAGTATATGGAATATAATTTGCATACAGGAGGACATTCGATCCGCCGTCATCTACGCCACTGATAAATTTTATTATATTACGCTCACTTGCTACTTTGCATTTAGCTCAATTTGTTGCTTTGTACTCCAAAACATTCCCGCTCAATGAATGCAATAGTACAACTCCTCTCCCAAAGTGTAATAATACAATGTGTTACCACTTCATGCATACTCGCTCGCAAAAAGATTTGCTCAGTATGAATGATTCACTCCGTTTCTTATATGTTGAGAGTTGCGCTACCTTGTATAATTGCACCATGCCCCCACCCATCTTTCCTCACTCAGTCTAACTTTATCACGATAATTTTACTCTTTAGTTGGCATTTTCGTTTTGAACGTTGTCCAGTGCAGCTGTTTCGTCTGTTGCAGTTTATTTTAATAGTATATTTTACTTTAAAAGTAAGTTTACATTATTTAATTTACTTTTTTTTGTGTTCGCGTTCAAAGGCTTCTTCTTTGAGAGTGCTTGTACGTTTTTTTATTTATTCGGCAAGTGCATTGCACCTGTTCGTAGTACGCCGCCTGTCCAATTGCTTCACTCTTTCTTTCTGCTCTGACGTATATTTTTATTAAATGAACAACGGGATTGCTTGTGTGTGAGTGCGTAAATGTCAATGCACTCATTCAGTTCATAGGAAATATTTTTTTTTTTTGCAAATAATTGGCTTAATAAGAATGAATATTCGATGTGAAAAGTGAACATTTTTTATTGCGTTCTATTTTGTTCAGAAGATACTTTTTCTTTGCAACGTGCTAATGGTTTTTTTCCATACTGTCAGACGCACACACATACAAATTGATGTCGTCATCGGTCATCGTGCCATCTAAAAAATTCTTTGTATATACGAACATATGTATACACAAAGTTTATGTAGAATGTTTAATACATAAGAGCTTAAGTTATACATATTATTTTGCTAGTATAATATTATAAATAATCAACGCTTTCTTTTACAAAAATATTTTTATAATAAAATTAACCCTCTTGCTACTATAATTACTAAAAGCATTACATCACTTACAGCCGATGATATTGAACAGTTGAATAAGTTCTCTTGCGGTGGCTACAGTGATGAGTCGACTATAGTGTATCTGGTACATCCGTGTCGTATACTGTCAGCGCTAGAGGTACGTAGAATCCACCCTTTACATCTAGATTATGATTGACAAATGCAAATGTTGAAAATATGAGTTCACGGCTTCGATATACTTATGTAAAATAGTGCTCCTGTGTTCAGATCTCCAGTCGGTCTGTTAGATACCTTCCGGCCGGCCAACATGAGCCACCGCAGCCGTCCGAGCCGGCTAGCCTTAATAATAATGTGTTGATTTTCCGTCTCGCGTAGGATATCAGCTTACTGTCGCGAACATTTGCCCTTAGAGCGCCGACCATTTTGATGCATCAGCACTATGACTGCGTTGCTGACGAGGGTTGGCATTTAACTACTCCCCCTCAAAATTGATCCGTCCCCAGTCATCGTGATGCTCTGTATCACCTTCTGCATCTCTCGTTAAGCTCGTCTTCTCCTTAAATACAAACAGAGGAGGATGGAGCTACTGGAGATCAAGCTAACTGCAACTCCGGCTGCGAACCAGACCTTGGGCGATCCGTGGGCTTCTATGAGCTCCTTAAACTCTTGAATAACTCTCAGGTTCTGCAAGAAGAGAGTAAGTTTCTTACTAAAGAAACTAATTTTTGGGTAATCAATTAATACGTGAACAACATCAATGGACTGCACGATTTTAATATTGCAAACTTCCATCAGATGGATTCCTCGTGGGATGCTCAGTAAGTACGGACTTCAAATCGTCGTGATCGAAAATTGTGGGATTTATCAGATTAGCTCGGGCTAGAGTACTTCAATTTTGTATATCTGTGATCAACATTTTATTTCTGGCCAGCAGCGCCTCATATAAGTGCAACGTCGGAATTCACCCGCTCTTTTTCAGTCAAAGAATCTGATTCACTGTTTCGGTAAGCTGAACCCTTAGTCTTGGTGTTAATTATAACATGCCTATTATTTGACTTAATGAGTTGCCCCTCCGCCACTACCTTTAATGCTGTTACTAGTACTTTTAAAGCTGTTTCGAATATGTTCTACGTCTACCTCTACTAACGCGGACATTTGAATTCGGTTAAATTACTAGTGTCTAACATAACCTCCCTGGTCCCATACCATCAAATCCCAATCTCCTTTTTCTTTTCAAGAATACTTTGTCTCCTACTTCGAACACCCTGTTTCGTCTATTCAGATTATAAACCAATAGTCGCGGAGGACCTGGTTAACAGTTTCTTTTGCGGCCTTATATGCGTGATTATGTTCAATGGTAATTAGTTCCATGTTCTTGCAGTACTGGATCTTGACTGCCGGGTAGTATGATACCAAATCATTTTGGAAACTAGTCAAAGTTGGAAGATCACAATATATGGCGGTCACGACATTATTACGTTTTTCAACGTCTCGATCAGAGACTCTTACCCGGTGAAGCATTTCAGCACTGTAACGATGTGTCGTCGTACATAGTCAAACTCATTTTCAGAGAAATTTATTACGTCATTCACGTAGACGTAGCACATTTTCCCTATGTGGCCCCTATGTGGTCATCAGGACGTCATCGATTGGTATCTGAAAAATGCTTTCCACATTCTTTAGACCAAAAGCAAAATTCGTACTTTCCGCTGTTCACGGTGAAGGATGTTGTTTCACGATAATGTTCTGCTAGATAGATCTGGTGATACCCGGATTTTAATTCCAGGGTAGTAAAATATTTCGCTTTTTCAAGACTCCCCAGAATTATTGGAATGCTCGGCATCGGATAACGATCTGCGATGGTCCCTTCGTTTAGTTTCCTAGAATCAAACACCACTCGCTTCTTCCTTTCGCAGTGCCATCCACTCCACATCGGGCTGTTGTACGGTGACCTGGACGGCCTAATGATGTCATCTTTGATTTCGTTGTTTACGAAATTCATGACCCCCATGGTGAGCGGATATGTTTAAGTGTACAGTGGCTCATTATCCGTGCTGCGGATGGTGGCGACCACAGAGGCATTGAAGGGACGCGCCTCGTTACGCCTTAATACTCTATAGGATCATTTGTTTTAAATTCTTTTTTTACGGAGTTGGGAACCACTATATCTTCGACGTGTGTGAAGTTAACGTAATGGTGTTGCTTTTCAGGTTTAATGTAAATAATGCAATCAAAAACTTTTTTTTTTTTTTTAAGAAAAGAGAGAGAGTTTGGGGAGAACAACTGACGACAGACTGTCATAACTATTGCCACGGTTTATTTTATGGTGTCTGTCGTCATGCTATACGAGTTGAGCAAAGGTGTTATGGGTGGGCCAGGAATGGGTGGACGATGATGATCCCCGTTCCTGACAGCCATTAACAAGCCAAACTGTTGAAAATGAGAGTTGTGCGCTTGATTTATGGAATTCTGATCATCGGTGATCCACAATACGAAAAATGTTCAGCATTGCATCAATAAAGACAAGTTAATTATGTGAATGATTTGCACCAAAAAAATTATGTGGAAACATCGCAACGCAACAGTCACTCTTTGACCTTCCTATGTACGTTTGGTCAAAGTTTTTGTTACTGGGAATCACACTGAGAAGTATAATTTGTGAAATAAGTATTCCAATGAATTTTGGGGAATCGAAGCGTAAAATCAGCAATTGTTGATACCAGGTGTGCTTCTTTTCACAATTTTTTGTAGGGAACACATCATCTGGTGGTGGCACAATGAATGTTGCTATCATCAAATCTCTTAAACTGTATGAGATTCTATTTTAAGCCAATTCGCTGCATTAAAAAACCATTAAAAAAGGCTTTAACTGAATTTCAAAAAAATTTAGCAGGACGACCTATATATTTTATATCTATAAATGTATTTTATGTTAAAGCAATTTACAAAAACTTTTATCCACATTAGTTATGTTCGGTTTTTAATTCAATGGCTGTTTTGTCGCTTTCAGATACTTGGTTTTCGGGTTGTGGCTTCATCCTCAACCGCGGTGAAGCAAGACTACAACGAGTATATGTGGACAATGCGCAAGGAATTCGATGAACCAGAACCGCTCGAAACCGAATCAGTTGTGCGTGAAAATCTATCAAATATCGGACGTGAGGCTGCTGCTAGTTTGGGGAACTATCATAAAGTCGACTCGCCTGAGTAGACCAAATCAAAAGCTAAAACCGTAAAATAAATACAGCAACAAAAAAGCAAAATCGAGTGTGACTTCGTGTGTGTGTGTAAAAGTGTTTAAACCAAAAAAAAAAAAAATAAATAAAGAGAACTCAGTGATCTCTAGTGTGTTAGCGTGTATTGTAGCCCCTCCGCCCCTTCTTAAAAGAAGTGATTGTAATTAAAGCAAAAGCCCTTTTTAAATATCAATTTTAACTCAACAAACACGAAAAAAAAACCATTCCTAATTGAATAAATTTTTTTTTAATAAATTTTAACTTTCGGCAAAGTAAAATAAAAATCATCCTATCTATACTGTACTCAAACGAAACGGTGGACTATGGACAATACTAACAGTACTACTCCAACACCCCAGGCAAAAGAATCTCAATTGAACTGTGAGTGCCCGCCCGTAGCTGTAAACCCCTCAAACGCAACAGTCGGCTGTCCCACAAACGTTGTTACAATTCCAGTGCCAGTATTGCAGACCGAAGGTACCTTCGCCTACGTCACAGTGAAGGGTTCTCTACATGACTACACTTGCGCCGTATTTGGACTGAATCAAGCTGAAGTGCAAGCACTAACGAAACGTTATGATAACGGAGTGAAGCCAATGGTCAACGGTGTTATGGTCAGTGTGCCGCCTGTGGATATGTTAAATACCTTGGCACAGCTCAGCTATAAAGTTGTTTGCAGTTGTGGCGAAGCCGAAATCTGCTGGACATTGCAACGCGAAGTTTAAAAAGGGTATTGTGCATTTCGAACTCTCAATAGAAAATAGATAGGCAAGAACACGGACAAATCGAGACGGAAAGCAGATAAATTTATCTTATTGGCCTTAGAAAAAGTGAAAGTGGTGCTTGAATATACAAAAGCCTAAGTGTGAAACACAAAATTATTAGCATCGGTGCGTAGAATTGAAGTATTAACAATTGAGCTAGAAAAAATGGATCAACACAAAGCGGACAATTGCAAGTGCCACAGACAGGTGCAGCCGGCGCAGCAGACACTATCCGATATGGACTTTGATCGCGGCATTTGGAGTGCGGGTGAATATTGAACGGCATAATGTATTTGTATACATTGTATAACAAAAAATATTTGAACTGATTATTCTACAGCAATATACAATGAGAAGGACCGCTTGCGCACTTTAATACGTGAGGGAAAGACAATGGCGCGTGATAATTGTGATTACACGGCGCTGCACTATGCAGCGCGTAATGGTAACGAGGAAATCTGTAAGCTGTTACTAGAAGAGGGCAAAGCCGATGTCAACGCAGTGACTAAAGGTGGCGCAACGGCGCTGCATCGAGCAGCTATGATGGGTGAGTAGTGGAACTGAGAACTTTAACAACAATTCGCCAATTTAATTTTGCTTAAAAATCTACAGGTCATTTGGACATTGTTAAGCTGCTAATCAACCATAAAGCAAAGATCGAGCTGCAAGATGAGTGTGGTCAGACAGCATTGCATCGAGCTGCAGCGCGTGGACATCTTAATGTCAGCAAGTATTTGATAGAACAGCTGCCTGCGCTGAAGGAAATCAAGGATGGCAAAGACAAAATACCATTCGAGTATATCATGGAAAATGCGAATGACGACTTTAAGTTATTGCTAAAACCATAGGCACATAAAGTTTTATAGAACTACAAATGAACAAACACCATTTGAGCCGTGGAATCGAAACTGTTCAATGCATCGTTATATACATAAATACTAAGCAAAAAATTCATAATCCGTAAAACTTATTTCATTGTTATTTTGTTTAAAAATTATTTTTCTATATAGCGTTAATTTTGATCAATTATTTGTCGAAAGTTTAAAATTTTCTAAAATACCATTTTATTTTTTGAAAGTTCATATTTTTTATTAATAGAACTCAATTTTAGTAAAAACAAACTTAAAATCCTTTTAAAAGTCATAATAAAAAATATTATGTTACATTGTAGGTACATACAGATTGCTATTACATATTACTCTATATTATATATATATATATATTATATACAAATGCATTATGTGAGATATTAAGTTAAAAGTTTTTGATATATTTCGTGAACAACGTAAACAGAAATAGTTAAAACTATATTGGAATATTACAATTAAATTAGATAAAATATCATACATAGCCAGTTATACATAGGTATATACTTGTAATAATCCCGAACAACCACACCTACATACATGCAATCCTATTATGTATTATTTTCGTTGATATAATTATTAAATATACATAAAATTGTACTACAAAATGTTTAAAAGTTCTTTTGTGTGTTTATGTGTATTAAATGTAAGCTATAAATAGCCAAGGGATGCGTTATTTCTAATGACAATCTCACTTAGTCGATTTACCGCACTTTTGGTAGCTCATCAAAATAAGTCAGGAAAGTTTTGAGTGCTAGTGGCACTTCCAGCTGGTCAACCATATGCATAAGGCTTGATTTTGTTGATGTGGTCAAATAGCGTGCCTGTACTTCACCCGATGAATTGAGTTTGGTCAGCAAATGTCGACGTATAACCAAACGTGTTAAAGACTGCAAAGATAAAGGATTCGTTGAAAGCTCACGCATATGCAGCTCAAAGCAAATTCTTTCTGGCGTCCATTGGTCAGGAAATGCGGGTGAACGTTTGTATGGAAAATTAAATCCAGCATTCACTAAAATAAAATTTAATGATTTTTCTTTTAAAATATTGATAGCCAAACTTACCTAATAAACTGCCAAACGCCATGCGACTGGGTGAACTCATGGCGCGAAGTGAGTTAACCACATGTTCGCGGCAAATCTGTAAGATGCCACAACCTTCCATCAACAGAAATGCTGCTATGTCAAGTTTCTGTAAATTGATTGCACGCGACAGTGGCGTTTGACAATTGGATGCATAGCAGAGCAATTGGTGGCCATTATTGTACAAATTGCGACGACTACTCTCCGAGTAGGAAAGTAGTATGCGAGCAATTTGATTAAACTCGGCTAAAGTATCGAGATGCTGCACTGCCTCGAGCAGTTCGTTATCCAGCGGTTCCACATAGCGCTGTTGGCGCTTTTGTTCTTTCGCCACATGCAGCAGGTATTCCAGCATTTCTGCATTGCCACTGTTTATGGCCAACAGTATAGGTGTATATCCATCACGATTTCGAACACTCAGGCAATCACCGTACTCTAGCAGCAAAGCAACCATTCTTAAAAGTCCGTTAGAGACGCAGTGATGTAGCAGATGATGTACCGTTATGCGACGTGCACCACGCGACAATAGTAGCTTAGCCAATAGAACATTGTTTTGCAGCACAGCGTAGTAGAGCGCCGTATGACCGTCGGCATCCTGAAGATTAATACGAGCACCACGCTCAATTAACGTGCGTGCCAGTATATCCATGCCTGAGGTGGCAGCAGCACAAATAAGCGGTGTACGTTCATTAGCATCTGTACTATTAATATCGATATTGGTTTGGAGTACAATGTGCGCCACAGTTGCTCGTCGATCCTGTATGGCCAAGTGTAATGCGGTCTGCCCGCCGCTAATAGTTTTCAGATTTGCGTTTGCGCCATGTTTAATTAATAGACGTGTTATATCGGCATTATCCATAGCCAGGTGAAGTGGAGTATATCCATCACTGTTGAAAACATCGATGGGTGCACCATGTTCGAGCAGCCGCTGTGCGCATGCAAGATTCCCCCAGCCCGCGGCATAGTGTAGAGGAGACATCATTTCCGCATCGACTGTATGCGGATCCTGTGAGCCTGTCTGACAATATGCGTTAGTGTCGCCAGCTTGAAATTTTGCTAGTAGCTCGCCTGTGCGTTCGAAAGTTTTGGCATAGTAATAATAAAGCGATATCTGTACCTCTGTGCCACCCGGATCACCATAGCCGGTACTGACATTGTCGGTAACAACAGAATCATTCTGCTCATTATTGCTGCCCTCATCAAACTCATCCTCCCACTCTAGATTCTCCATGTCATCCGGAGTAGTTTCTATTTCTGTAGAGTTCTTGGCGCGTGCTGAAATTAAAAATCAGTTTCAATTTCGATGCGCACTTGTGGCTTCTTCATCATAATGCTGTGGTGAACTTTCAAGTCAGCTGCACTGGAGTGTTGAACAGAATATGACATTTTTCTCCATAATTCAAACTTTTCTATCACAAACCAACCTATCAATACAAAGAAAACCAAAACCTACTTACCTTGCCTGAAAATGTCTAACTCTGGTTCTTCACAGAATTGCAACAACATATCCAGTATTTGTATATCACCCACTAGCGCCGCAGTACCGCAAGCCGTACGTCCGCATGCAACCGATACATAAGTTGCACTAGCACCTTCTAAAAGACAGCTGAGCACACCTTCAAAGTCACGACCATGCACAGAGATGAGCAAACGCTCATTTAACTCATGTGAAAACATATTTTCCTTTCAATTCCGCACGCAAATTTAATTGTTCAATTAAAGGAAAACAAATTATATTTTCTTTTTCATCAAAGGACGAACTAGCAGCAGCTGAAAGAACAAAAAAAAAATTCACTAGACACAGTACGCAGACTCGAGATCTGTCAGCGGCGTAGTGCGTGCAACATTCACCCTCAATAAATGCGAGGGTAGTTCGTAGGAAAACACCATTTAAGTTCGTTTTGTTTCATGATATAATTTACATACTCCTAGGCAATTACAAACTTTATGCATTTCTTGTTATTATTATTCCGTAAAACTCTGCCTATGCGTACTGAAACTCTTGGTCTATACCAATTTCGTTAATACGTAATAAAGAAATTTAAAAATAAAACGAACTGACAAACACGGAGCGCCCAAATTTTACTTGACATCCTTTGCCTCCTTGGCATTCTGCAGTGATTCGGTAATGAAAAGTTTAGCCAAGGATTGTGAACAAAATTGTGCGATGTGCTGAGAGTAGGTGTTGATTTGGCCCGACGTTATAGTAGCGGTAAGCCTGGGTGGTACAGGCAACGGCCGGAATTGTTTAAGCACTTCATCTTCGGCCAAAACAGGTTCACCCTTTGAGGTGCGCACGGCGTTCTCCGCAGCCAGCTTGGCAAGTGCGCGATGTTTTTCCTAAAAATAATCAATTAAATCAAATAAATTACACCTTTCTCTAGTTGATTCAAAAACTTACCGTATCTTGCTTGAATACAACCTGCTGATACTTGTTGTATCGTACAGATTCCTGATAAAGCTCATCGACGCGTTCAATCAAACTACGCATGTGATTTTCAAGCACAGATGCTGTACCCAGATCAAGATAGTTATGACCTTTGTCTTCGGGCAACAACTCATTCAGTTCGCTCATCATAATATTGGTCAGCGGCGAATTCTTTATGACAATTGGTATCTCAACGAACAGGCTCTCGTAGCCCACCTTCAACGTGCGGAATGCCTCTGGCGAAAATTCGCCTTCCTTGTACAGCTGTATGGCCTGCGGTGTCAAACGATAAGCCTTCAAGCAAAGGAATCCACGCGAAGATTTTTGTGTGTCGTAAACTACGACCACAGACTCTTCGATGCTGGTCTGATAGTGGAACTGTGACTCGAGCAGCGCCATAGACAAACTGTTGCCGACATCAGAGCTCTGATACCAGCCGACATGAAAGTGGTCAACATTAACACGGCGCAAGCGACGCATCATTGTTAGCTGGTAGAGCTCTTCATCCATTGACTCGTCACCGCTTTTCGGGAATGGAAAGCAATTGGTGATCTCTAGGCACTTATCCATGACAAGACCCAGGAGCGCACCCTGCGCCAAGTCCATGTTACTTGATTCCTCATGGCAGTGCTTGACCATTTTCATTACGGCCTTAAATACAAAAATAATATTGAATTAACTTAGAATTAAAATGCATTGAGTTTTTCATAAGCGCCTCAGCGTCCCCGCTCTCTCTTTCGCTCTTTCACTTGTTCATACTAGGCACAAAAACAAAATGTGCGAACGTGTTGTTTTTGATGCTTGCAAAACGCCATAACTACATCAATGCTAGTGCGATTTTTTGAAAAATTATTACCGCAATAGCATTAACTGCTTTATACACTTACCAAGCCATCGCATTGTACGTAATTAATAGTATTATCGGATTCTTCATTACGAGTATGACGAGCAGCACGGTTTGCCATTTTGACGGCGACGACAGAGAAAAGACTTAATGCTGTGAAGTTGGCTGTGGCTAGAAACACCTTTGTCTAACGAACTACCCTGTGCATACAGGATGCGCGAAACAGCTATTTTAATTTATAAAAAATAAACTAAATTGTTTACACTCGATTTTAATTCTACCAATTTTTATTTGATAACGTTAAGCTAGTTTGTTCGCTAGTAATTTAATAAATAGCTTTGTTTCAACAAACACAAAGACAACCCTGGCAAACAGAATAAAAAAATTATTCAGACTCAGCTGTTTTGTAAAACGATAAACAGAACTGAAAGAGAAAAAAAAAACACAACAAGACGCGATCAACACACAGCATGCGATAAAGAAAATGTTTTATCATTAGTGGTCGGGGTTTGCAGCAGCACTTAACAAAATTAGATAAAATTGTTCGTTTCAAAAAGAAGTCAAACGTCGCAAGTGTGTGTATGTGGCGTGATTGGTTCAAAAAAGTTTGCAGTGTTCGTTCTTGGCGTAACAAACAATCAAATTCGGCAATTGTTAAACTTTGAAATACTTTTAGATTACGTGTACTAAACGTTTGCAAAATGTCAACAAATTGGCGTGAACTTTTTCCTACGAAGCTGACCTTTGTTATATTTTTGCTGTATATGACACTGTTCATTGGCCAGGGTATGTAACCTCGAGGGATGCTGCTGTTCCAATGATGTTCTCTAACGAATTTTGCTTCCGTAGGCATCTTCGTTACTGCATCACAAGAAACCAACAACTCGTATAGCTACAACACAGTCACCGTCGTTCTTCTGACGGAAATTTTAAAACTGATTGTGTCGACGCTACTGTACTGCCGCGACCATAGTTTGAAATCGCTGGTGCGGGACGTACGTAAGGATAGCAATGTGCTGCTGCTGTATTTCGTACCCGCTTTTCTCTATTGTCTGTACAACAATCTGGCCTTTATCAATTTAGCCACATTTGATCCCACTACATACTATTTACTACTCCAGCTACGCGTCGTCATCACGGGAATACTTTTTCAGTTAATCTTCAAGAAGAATCTAACGCAGCAACAGTGGTTATCACTTATATTGCTTACATTGGGTTGTATGTTGAAACAGTTGAACTTCAGTGCTTTTTATAGCGATGCGAACGACGATAGCGAAATGGCGGCCATCAAACAACCACATATACAGCACTACAATAACACTGCGCAACAGCTATCGCCAGCAACAGTGGACAATGGCATCAAAGTGCATGGCAAAAATATGTCCGGCTTTGATTTCAGTCTCAGTGCTGTTTTTATTCTTGCTCAGACTGTATGTTCTTGCTTGGCGGGAGTCTATAATGAGTTTTTGCTAAAGGACAAGGGTGCCGACGTTAATATATTTGTGCACAACTTGTTCATGTACCTGGATTCAATCGTTTGTAATGCGGTCATTTTGCTGATACGTGGTGAACTCGTCGATGCTTTTAGCGCTGAAAATCTTGGTCCAATATTTCGATTTAGCGTGCTAGTCATCATTGTCAACAATGCGGCAATTGGAATTGTGACCAGTTTATTTCTTAAGTACATGAACTCCATACTGAAGACTTTTGCAAGCGCATTGGAGTTGCTATTCACAGCAGTGCTATGCTATTTTCTCTTTTCAATACCTATATACATTAACACTGCGCTGGCCATCGCAGTCGTTTCCTTTGCCATTTATCTGTACACGCAAAGTCCGGTAGTGAATCTTGGCAAAGTACGTCCGATCTCCAGCATTAGCGAAGCGACGCATGACAATCGAAAGCTGCTTGACTCCGAGGGAGATACTGATCTAGAGATGGATATGGTGTAGCACTTTGCAAAATTGGAATAGCTGTAATTCGATTGGTTTTAAGCTTATACATATTTTATAAATTATAGAGTGCATCATTAGCTTTACTGCTTGTGAACATATCACAGCGGGCACAAGGTATTAGTTCGTTACAAACATTTGTATAAATATCATTTCGTGTATTTGTAATTGTTGTCCTAGAAGTGCCTCTCTAATGATCAAAACTGACTTGATTCATTTATATTTTTGGTGTGCAACGGAGGCTCAATTATTGTTTGTACCTTCAATATTTTAACGACGTAAGTATTAATGCAAATAAAAACGGTTATTTAACAAAATTTTAATTCGTTTATTTAACAGAAATAATGCTTAATGCAGTTCTTACAACTATGGATGGATGAATACACACGCATGTACGATATGATTGATGAGTGATTTATCGTTAGCCTTAAAAATGTGTACTATCGTGTATATTGAGTTTACGTAGAATTGTCACTCTCAGAGTTGTCGGAAACATCTTCATTAAGAGGCGCTCAGATGGTTGCTTCTTAAATGTAGCTTGTACGATGAAACTAAATATGATCCTCGCAGTTTGCAAGCTGCTCTGCCATGCTCTCCGGCAGAACGCGATGAGAAGCATTGTAATTGCATATTTCTAATGGTGGCCCGTTATACTTTAGAGCGCATTTTACTAAATGTGTGATCCAGACTCAACTGCTTTGTAAAACCAAAAACAGAACTGACAAGGGGGAAAAAGACATAAGACATGCACAATTTGCAATAAAAAAAATGTTTTATCATTAGTGGTCGGTGTATGCAGCAGCATTTAACAAAATTTGTTTGTTCATTTCACAAAGAAGAGAGAACGTCGCAAGTGTGTGATTGCGTGATTCCTTTAAAAAAGTTTGCATCAATCAAATTCAGCAATTGTTAAACTTTGAAATATGGTTAGATTACGTGTACTAAAAGGCTACAAAATGTCAATTAACTGTCGTGAACTTTTTTCTACGAAGCTGACATATTTTGGCTGTATATGACACTGTACATCGGCCAGGGTATGTAAATTCAAGGGATGCTGCTGTTCGAATCATGTTCATTAGTTTCGCTTACGCAGGCATCTTCGTTACTGCATCACAAGAGACCAACAACTCGTATAGCTACAATACAGTAACCGTCGTTCTTCTGACGGGAACATTAAAACAGTCTCGAGGCTACTGTACTACCGCGACCATAATTTGAAGTCGCTGGCGCGGGACATACGTAAGGATAGCAATGTGCTCCTGCTGTATATCGTTCCCGCATTTCCCTATTTCCTTTACAACAATCTGGTCTTTGTCAATTTAGCCACATTTGATCCGACTATGTACGATTTATTGCTCCAAATACACGTTGTTACGGGCATACTTTTTCAGTTAATCTTTAAGAAGAATCTAACGCAGTAACAGTGGCAACAATCTCAGTGTGGTCATTATACTTGCACAGACTGTATGTTCTTGCTTGGCGGGAGTCTAAAATGAGTATTTGCTCAAGGACAAGGGTGCCGACATTAATATATTTGTGCGCAACTTGTTCATGTACCTGGATTCAATCGTTTATAATGTGGTCATTTTGCTGAGACGTGGTGAACTCGTCGATGCTTTTAGCGCTGAAAATCTTGGCCTAATATTTCGATTTAGCGTGCTAGTCATCATTGTCAACAATGCGGCAATTGGAATTGTGACCAGTTTATTTCTGAAGTACATGAACTCCATACTGAAGACTTGCAAACGCATTGGAGTTGATTTTTACAGCAGTGCTATGCTATTTTCTCTTTTCAATACCTATATACATTAACACTGCGCTGGCCATCGCAGTGGTTGCCTTTGCCATTTATCTGTACACGCAAAGTCCGGTTGTGAATCTTGGTAAAGTGCGTCCGATCTCCAGTATTAGCAAAGCCACGCTTGAAAATCAGAAGCTGATTGACTCAGAGGAACAACAGAGGGCCATTACGAGATTGACGTTTTAAACCGTGCAAACCACTTCTGGCACGTTCGATCATCTAGAGCATGGTCACCACAAACTTCCACTAAAATACGATGACTTTCGGTAGCACTTCTCTTTATGTTACAGAAATGAAGAACCGCCCGCAAAAACATTTTGTTTACGCTTCAACCAAATGACATATACTAAAAAAACACGCAATGACAGTAACTGCCAAATGAATATAGTCACGGATGAACACGACGCAAAGTAATACTAGTAACGCCCACTTTTCGAAAACCGCACGAATTAATGCATACACCCAATAGAATAAATTACTCTACTGAGCACCTTATTGCTAAAACTAATCGTAAACAAGTAAGAAAATACAGTCAGGCGTAACCGACTGTAAGAGGCCCTGTACCAGTTCAGGTCGCCTAACAAACACATTAAATGTTTCCCGAGCTTATGACCAAACACATGACCACTTCTCACTGCGCGAATATGAATGAAAAGAAAAGGGGGGTCGTTCAAATTCAATTGCTTATAAAATCGTCATTTATTATCCGATTTTGATGAACTTTTTTGATTTTGGTTTAGAAGGACGTTAACTTTATACTGGTATACTAAATTTTGTTTTGTGCCAAAGAAATTTTTACCCTAAGGGGTGATTTTATGGGGAAGGGGAGGGGCAAAATTTTAAAATAAACTTGTGAAATTCCGGAGCAGTCGTAGTCGAATGCAAAAAACACGAAGTCTCTATCTATTACCGTTTCGGACGGACAGACGGACATGGCTATATCGACTCCTCTATCACTCCTGACCATAATGGGGGTAACTTTGGGGGGTCTCCGACAATTAGTTCTTCCTGTTACATACATTTGCACAAAACCAATAGGCTCTTGTACCTTCGGTACAGGGCCTAAAAAGAGGAAGTTTATGACCACTCAGACCCGATGGAGGATTTTTGTTTGGCCGCCCGGTTGCCCGAATGTTCCTCACAGCCATGGAGTGGAACAAGCAGTCGCAATTACAAATCAAAAGAATAAAAATTAAAGTATGAAATTAAAATTTATTGAAGTTCTTAATTAAGTTTAAAGAAGAGTGTAGGAGAATGGAAGAGAGACCGATGTGAATCATTGTAATCATAATTTTGGAAATTATAACTATAAAAGCAACTAGTTACGCGTAAAGCTTGAGGGAACATTTAAAGACAAAGGTTGAATAAAATAAGGCGAATTAACTTCCCCAGAAAAAATCTTGTGAAGGAAATCGACAGAGAGCATTTACATTTAGAAGTATTTCAATTATGATAGTTGGATAAAATGAAAGTATTTAACGAATTCAAATCAGCTTGTAATTGACAATGTTGGGAAACATCAAAATACGGCAAACATAATTTAACATCATCAACATAGATCAATACATGTGCATGATTTATTGCTAAAGGGAGATCATTTATGTATAATGCAAAGAGCAATAGACCAAGATGAATACCTTATGGAACACCAGAAGACACATCTCTAGATTTAAATAAGACTTTTTTAGATCTACTTACAAGTTAGGACTTTATCAAATTTACAAAAAAATGTGGAAATCCTAAGGTTTTCACTTTATATATGAGGTGACTATGACATACACTTTGTTTGCAATAAGGACTGAGAATCAGCTCTCCTTAGGCAACAACACTGCCGCACCAGGGACCATAATAAAAATAGATTCTACCGTAGACTTGCCAATAGGATCAGGAAGCTTTTGACGCTGCAGAGGCAGTAGGAAACCGATCATTTCATACAAAATGTTACGATGCGAGCTCAAGACACTCATTATGGACTCTGGCGAATAGGTATAAGCAAGTGTTCCCGAAACTTCTCCTGGGCTAAGTGCCCTAAGGAACGTGAAGAGGCATTCGCTGAGGATTTGGAGGCCCGCTTACAGCCATTCGACCACAATTCTAACAGCATAAAACACATTGTCCAGACAACACTCAACAGTCCGGGCCAGTTATGTCCTCCAGTAGCCTTCTCTGCATCACTGCTGAAGAAATTACAGCCCATATAAAGGACCTAAAGACAAGCAAGGCACCAGGCGACGACAAGCTTGATAACATCACGATAAAAGCTTGGACTGTGAAAGCAGTGCTGTTCCTGGTCCTCATTGCGGTGCTTAGACTAGGATACATTCCATGTCAATGAAAGAAGGCAAGGATTTGTATGCTCCAAAAGGCTGGAAAAATCCCTTCAGCATTGGACTCATATAGTCCAATTAGTCTGTTATCAGCCGAAGCAAAGCTTTTCGAGAGGTGCCTCCTAGCGAGATTACTTGCAATCGAGAAAGTCAGGAAAAGAACATCACCCTTTCAGTTTGGATTCCGTAAGTCCCATGGAACGCTGGAGCAGTTAAATGGGGTGGTAAACTTAATTCTTGATGTATATCAGTCCAAAGAGTACGTGGTGGCGGCTTATCTCGATATAAATCAAGCTTTCGATAAAGTGTGAAATGATGGCTCAAGGGTCTACTGACGACTCAATTGTTCTTGCTAGTGAAGAGTTATTTGGCTAGCAGAACCTTCTCCGTTGTTCTGGATGGAGTAGAGTCAACGATGAGAACAACCAATCCTGGTCTTTACTAGCGATATGCCCACATGACCTGCAGGACATTATGATTACTTTATTTTCTGATGATACGATTCTGACAAGGGATAAATGTCTGTGCTGTGCCACTGATATAATCCAATTTTATCTTCGCGAGTTTGAACTATAGGCAAAACGGGGGAACATTAATATTAACATTATGGATAGACTTCAGACACAAGCTGTCGCTGTGGAATAAGATGCAAAAATACAAGGCAATAATTGCACCAGCCTGCAGCTACGGAATGCAAGTCTATGGCATTGCTGCCAAATCGCATCTTGCCTCCAAACGAAGGTCCTCCGCATCTTCTCTGGGCACCCTGGAACATGCAAAAAGCATCCCAAAGTGCTAGCTAGGTGCCTATTCAGGTGGCGCAAGAGATCTGGAGTTAAAATAAAGAGACAGCTACGTACAATGCACCAAATCGACGTGGTAATACAAATTCGTCAAACAATCAAATATCCATGCTCATAATCTCACTTTGTTAGAATAACTAAGTTGCTCTACCTATTCTTCCTTTAAATTTAATATACGTGGTTTTTTATAATAATAAATTTAAATGCATGTTGCACATGCTCAGTGTTAATTTGTTCAAATAATTTAGGTATAGCACTTAGCTTATCAATACCTCTATAATTTCAGACATCAGATTTACTCCCCTTTTTGTGTAAATAAAAGATTGTTTCCAAGAAGTTGGGAATTTGTTTTGCTTCATAAAAAGTTTAATGGAGCACAAAAAGAGCTAACACATTGTTTTAGTATGCAACTAGGAATATTATCAGGACCAGGAAGACATGCATTTAATAGATTTAAGAGAATTTATAGCATTACATATGGTAATTACATCTGCTCGCAGAATTTGAGGAACTGTTCTGCGAGTCCCGTTAGCTTGGGGAACCAGACGGGTCGCAGGTTGCGGATAGCGAACGGCCATACCCAGCTGAACCACCGTATGTTAACTTAGAACAGGCTAAGCCTGTACTAAGACATACTGTAATTCAAGCTCGGTTGTGGTTAGCTCTCGAATAAGCGGTAGCAAACAGAGAGCCCCGGACAATAAGCGGGTGTCTGCTGCTGCAGCACTGACAAGACGCTTGAGATGACGTCTTCCCTAAAAGCTTACATCTCACTATCTTTTCTATCCTCTTCTTCTTTACTTCTTCACACTCACTTCCCACATCTATAACCTTCCATTTATAAGTTCCTCCCCCCAAACCCAGAGTGTTATGCGCACCGTGCTCATTGGGTTAGTTTTGCAGCCGGGGGTAAACCAGGCTGTATTCACACGGAGCCTCTCCGATACCTGGCCGCCTCGGAGAGTAACTAAGGCCTTGCCGTGATACTGGGGGCTATGTCACGGTGGACCTCAGCACCCCTACACTCGTGGGAACTACATGGATAAAAGTAAAATTAAAAAACTTATGCGGGACAATACCGCCACTCAACTCGCTGACAGGCTGGACATTACTGTCGGAGATGAGGACCTTCTAGGCAGGTCAACGCCTAAGAGAAATTTGAGGAAGGGCGACGAAACGCCCAAGCGTCCTGCTGAGCGGCAAAGACCAGCCAAAACTCAGGAAGAGGCTGCTACCACAAGCACAGGTCTTGTTAGCGGCCAAACCCTGAGGGCGGTCCAACCTGCTGCTCGGCATAAGGAACGCGAGGCACAACCCCGACCTGGGCACGGAGAGCCCGGAGGCCCTGGAGACCCACTCAAAAAGGGATTGAGTGGTGCCGGGTACAAGTGGTATCTTAGATACCTACAAAAGGGCTTCAGACCGGAGGTGGCCAGAGAAAAAGCGCTGGAACACAGGGCTCAGCCTGTAGATAGTACCAGCGCACCTAAGAAGAGGGCGCAGGTTACGCCCCCGAACATGACGGAGCCCAAAAGAACCAAGGGCAACCAAACGGCGTCTAAGAGCCGAAAGGATGGACCAAGCTATGCTGATCAGGCAAAAGGCATAAAAATTGCGGTTCTTCCACGTACTTATCCAGAGGTCATCCTATCCCGGGAAGACCTAGGTAAGGTGGAAGAAGCACTAATGACTGCCATGATGCGAGGCTGGTCAGCACAGCTTGGATTCAATGGTATCCACTTTAGGTCGGGCTTGATACTGATCGATTGTGAGGATCAGGGCTCGGCCAACTGGCTTAAGGAAGTGGTGCCAAAATTGGAAGTGCTGAAGATACCTATGACGACGTGTACTGGGGATGAAATCCCCAGTATGCACATCGTCACATTGTATCTTCCACGAAGCGCTGAGCAGCAGCCCGACGAGCTGTACAAACTGCTCAAAATACAGAATGCAGAACTCAACGTCCATGCGTGGAAGACGTTGAGATGCAAAGAGTCGGGTACCGGCAAGCTGCTCACTATAGGCATAGATGAGCAGTCCATGAAGGCTGTCCAAAGTCGAGGTAGCAGAATAAACTACCGTTTTGGTAAGGTCGCTGTGCACGTGCACAAAAAGAAAGAAAAGGTTGAAGCAACCGACCCGACGGGCACGGTCGCAAGCGAGCTGTCGCCCATTGAGGTGCAGGCAGTTCGCGAAGCACCACCCGAGAGGGAGTCGGAGATCGACCTTCTCCCAGGCGAGCTGGACTCGCTGGAGGATACAAGGATAATATCCCTGTACGACGATACGCCGATGTCGGAAGAGGAGGCTGACTCCCTTCCAGACGAGGGCGATGGGTCTATGAGCCCCTTAATATAAAATGACAACAAACACTATCATAGCACAGGCCATCTCCACCATGCGAAAGCAGCATCAGCTGTGATCGCTAGATTGACCGCCAGGCTGGACCTGGGCTTAGTGTTGATCCAGGAACCCTGGATCTATAAAGGAGGTATAAGAGGCCTAGGCACTCAACACACACAGGTAATTTGGGACGTCAGATCTGACAAACCAAGAACATGTATCTTACTGAGAAAGGATATTACATACACTTGTCTTTCAGAATTCTTAACGAAAGACTTGGTCGCCATCCAACTTAAACTGGATATCGGCGGAGGATTACGGGAGGTGGTGATCGCGACTGGGTACCTTCCAGGCGAACAGGCAGAACCTCCAACCAAAGAGATGGAGGGACTGGTGCAACACTGCCTATCGCAAAATCTACCGCTGTTAATTGGATGCGATGCCAATGCACACAACCTTGTGTGGGGAAGCACCGACACAAATAAAAGGGGTGAGTACTTACTAGAATTTCTGCTACAGAAAGAGCTCAATATATTGAATGTTGGAAATACTCCTACATTTGTCACTAGAGCAAGGCAGGAGGTGATTGACATCACCCTCTGCAATGCCCTTATGGCAAAGTTTGTATTTAACTGGAGGGTATCAGATGAGCCATCTATGTCAGACCATAGAATCATACTGCTAGAAATAGCGGGGGCCTCTAACTTCAGGAAAACCATCAGGAATCCCAGACGTACTAACTGGGAAATGTATGAAAGATGTCTCAAGAACAATCTGATAGGTATGAGCAATCATAAGAAAGCCAATTCCCCACTAAACTTAGAACTAATGGTTGATGGGTACAATGCGGCTATAATTGACTCATACCACCAAAATTGTATACAACAAGAAGTTAAGTCAGTAAAAGACACCTCCTGGTGGAACAAAGACTTAGAGAAACTTAGGAAGATAGTAAGGAGCTTATTTAACAAGTCTAAGCGCACTGGAGACTGGTCAGAGTACACGACCAGACTCACTGAATACAATAAAAACATACGGAAGGCAAAAAGAGACAGTTTCCGAAAATTTTGTAGTAACATTGCTGACACAACCCCTGCAACTAGAATATTTAGAGCTCTCTCTAAAACTAAGACAGTTCAGGGACTTTGTCTAAAGAAGCCAGACGGTACATTCACGAAAGATGAAGAGGAGAAAGCACGCTTTCTACTCGCAACTCACTTTCCAGAATGCATCCCCATACCGCAGAAGATACATCAGATCACTTGCGGCAGGGCAACACCAGAAGAACGGACTGGAAAATAGCAAGTGCTATCTGCACAGAAGGAAGACTAAGATGGGCCATCGGCTCATTCAAACCCTTCAAATCACCTGGGGTCGATGAAATATTCCCAGCATTGCTACAGAGGGGACTAGACCTCCTAATTGGGCCAATGCTGAAAATGTTCAGAAGTAGCCTGGCACTCGGGTACATACCTATGTGTTGGAGGAAAGCAAAGGTAGTTTTCATCCCCAAGGCGGGCAAGAAAGACCCCTTCTCACCTAAGTCTTTCAGACCAATAAGTCTCACCTCATTTATGCTGAAGACCTTAGAAAAACTAGTGGATAACCACATCAGGACCACATACCTGATTAAAGAACCACTCCATAAGAATCAACATGCATACAGGTCTGGCAGATCTACTGAAACTGCCCTATACCAACTAGACACATTAATTAGTAATGCCATAAAGAACAAAGGAACAGCCATTTGTGCTTTTATGGACATCGAAGGTGCCTTTGACAACACATCACATACGGAAGTTGCAAAGGCACTAAACAAAAGGAGTATAGATCCTCAACTTATCAGATGGTTAGTACAGCTACTGAACTCAAGAACAGTCGAGGCTAGCCTACCTGACAAAAATATTATAGAGACCACGAAAGGATGTCCACAGGGGGGCGTCCTATCACCTCTCCTGTGGTGCCTCATGGTAGATGAACTATTAAAACTTCTCACAGATAATGGTATCATATGCCAGGGCTATGCAGACGACATAGTTATTATCTGTACAGGAAAGCATGAAGACACACTATGTGATCAAATCAAGATGGGCATCAACATCACAAGATCTTGGTGCTCTAAGGTAGGACTGAGTATCAATCCATCTAAAACTACGATCGTTCCTTTCTCTAGGAAGTATAAGATGAAGCTACTCAAGCCAATAAGGGTAAACGGCACGCTGATAGAATTCTCCAAGGAGGTGAAATACCTGGGGGTAATATTTGACAAGCGTACCACATGGAAGACTCACTTAGAACATGCAGTGAGGAAAGCTACAATGGCAATGATGACCTGCAGGGTCATTGCTGGTAGGAACTGGGGGTGTACCCCCAAAATAATGAAATGGATGTATCTCACAATGGTTAGACCCATAATAACATATGGTGCCATTGTCTGGGCGAACAGAACCAAACTAGCAACAGCTAGGAATCAACTGAACAAAGTTCAGAGGTTAGCTTGCATATCCATAACAGGAGCAATGAGAACCTGTCCTAGTGCGGCACTAGACGTAATTTTAGGTCTGATGCCGCTGCATCTTCATATCCAACAACAGGCTAATAGAGCCATTACCAGGGTAGGAAGAACAAACACTGGAAGAAACACCTGTACTGGGAATCAAACTAGTGTTAATATGGAAGACGCCCACCCATTCCTGCAATACCCTAGCGACAACCTAGGCATAATGAACAACTTCACAAGGAGATTTAAAGTAGGACTCAGCAATAAAGAAGAATGGGGAAATATAACGCTGAACTACAGAATCAAACCAGGAGCAATTAGCTGGTATACAGATGGTTCCCTAACAGACGAAGGAAGTGGCGTAGGAGTCTTTGGACCTCGCACTAAATACTTCGAATCACTAGGGAAGTTCACTAGCATCTTTCAGGCAGAAATATATGCAATTGAAAGATGCGCTCAATTTAATTTGAACAGAAGGTACAAAAACCAAAACATCGCTATCTTTTCTGATAGCCAGGCGGCTATTAAAGCAGTAAGTTCGCCTGTGATTAAATCCAAACTGGTCTTGGAATGTGTAGGTAAATTAAACAACCTGGGAAGATTTAACAAGATCACTCTATACTGGGTACCCGGACATGCGGGCATACCAGGAAACGAGCAAGCAGATGACTTGGCTAGAAGAGGGGCAGCGTCCCCCTTCATAGGCCCAGAACCCTTCTGCGGGCTCGGACCAGGAACAATGAGGATCCTGGTAAAAGAGGAAGAAAAGAAAGCAAGAGACTTTTTCTGGGATAAGTGTGAAGGATTAAAACAGAGCAAAAAGCTGTTAGGACCTTACAACAACAGAAGATCGGAAATTTGCAACGGTCTTAAAAGAAATGACTTAAGAATGGTTTCAGGCTTCCTGACTGGACACTGTAAACTTAGGAGACACCTATGCAAAATCGGAGTCGAAAGTGACAGCACTTGTAGATTCTGTCTGGAGGACGACGAAACTCCGGAACATATTTTGGGAGACTGTCCAGCTCTGACCCAAACCAGACACATGTATCTTGGCAATTACCAAGTGACCGGAGGGGCGTTGCATTCACTCAATCCTAAAAACCTATTGGCCTTTTTCAGGGCAGTAGGGCTGGATGAGTTGCTGTAAGTCAACAACTGTTAGGGCACAATAGACCTGTAAAGGTCGCAGTGCGTACTACCCACTAATAATAATAATATGGTAATTACAGGAAATAATATAATGTCGCAGGATGGGATAACATAGAGATGAATGTTGTACGGCAAGGCGAAAGTTATATATATTTTATAAATTGTAGAGCTTTACTGCTTATGAACACATATTACAATCATTTGTAAAAATTTCATTTCGTGTATTTGTAATTGTTGTCCTAGAAGTGCCTCTCTAATGATCAAAACTGAAATTATTTATATTTTTGGTGCGCCACAGAAGCTCAATTATTGTTTGTACCTTTAATATTTTAACGACGTAAGTATTAATGCAAATTAAAACGGTTATTTAACAAAATTGTAATTCTTTTATTTAACAGAAGTAATGCTTAAAGCAATTCTTACAACTATGGGTGGATGAATATACACGTACATACATATGTATGCATGTACAATTTGATGAATGTGTGTCTTATCGTTAGCCTTAAAATTGTGAACTATCGTGTATAGCGAGTGTACGTAGAATTCTCACTATCAGAGTTGTCGGTAGCATCTTCATTAAGAGGCACTCGGAGGGTTGCTTCTTTAATGTAGCTTGTACGATAAAACTGATGACGATCCTCGCAGTCTTCCAGGTGCTCTGCCATTTTCTCAGGAAGTACGCGATGAGTAGCATTGTAAAAGCATATTTCTAATGGTGGCCCTTTGTACTTTAGAGCGCATTTCACTAAATGTGCCGGAAGCCGAAAACGTTGTACTTTGTGATTTTCGAAATACGGACAGCTTACGAAAGGGTCGTCGCACATATTGGAGTTATTTTTTGCAGTGCTAAATTAAGCGCAATTGTAATAGAAAAGACGCTTCAAAATGTTAAAGAAATAAGCCGACACACAATGTTGTAGCTAATTTTCTTTTTTTGCCATTCACTTTTTAACTTAACTTTGTTGGTATTTTTTGGTACTTTTTTAGTTTTGTATTTTTGACATCTGTTCTAATTTTATCTCTTTTCATTAAAATCATTTGTAAACTGGAGCTCTTTGAAAGCGGACGTGTCGCGAGTCAAGTGTAAAATTAGTATAAAATTATACAAAATTTTTAAACACTCATCTAATATAAAATGGCGCGTACTAAGCAAACTGCTCGTAAATCAACTGGTGGCAAGGCGCCAAGAAAACAATTGGCTACTAAAGCCGCACGTAAATCGGCCCCATCTACCGGAGGTGTAAAGAAGCCCCATCGCTATCGCCCAGGCACAGTGGCGCTCCGTGAAATTCGTCGCTATCAAAAATCTACCGAGCTGCTCATACGCAAGCTTCCCTTCCAGCGCTTAGTGCGTGAAATTGCACAGGATTTCAAGACTGATCTGCGTTTCCAGTCGGCTGCCATTGGTGCGCTGCAAGTGAGTTTTTTTTTTCTAAAAAGCATTAGAAAACGCGCCAAAAATTATTTGTTTTCATGTATAATACATATTTTTCTTTTGCGTGCACATAGGAAGCCTCCGAAGCGTATTTGGTCGGTTTGTTTGAAGATACGAATTTGTGCGCTATTCATGCCAAACGCGTAACTATTATGCCTAAGGACATACAGCTGGCTCGACGCATACGCGGCGAACGTGCCTAGATAACAGCGACGACGCCATCTTGGATTGGTAGCGTGAGGCGCAAGCATTTACAACATCTGCTAAGAAAACAAAGCCAAAAGCAATTACAACAACGTCTATCAATGAAAATCATTTTGCTGATAAATAGGCGTAAATATTTTCCAATCCAAAGACACAAACATATATCATTAAAAAATATACAAATTTGGTTTTTGTTTTCTCATATTAATTCTACCACAATTAAATATACAAATAAATTTAATAAATCATAGTACAAAAACAAAATTCTACTCTTAATACTTTTCATTTATTTGGTGTATTAGGTTCTTTTTCATAATTTTTATTTTCTCAGATGGTAATGAAACTACATAAATATGTATGTAGATAGAATTCCTTCTCTATTCTGGAAGTTTCGGCCGCCTATACTCGTTTGATACGAGATGTCAATCTAAACAAACTTTTGGTTGTTATTATATAGAAACTCAAGAACATTTTTCTAGTTTACAAATATTTTTGGAATACATACAGCCAGAATAAGAAAGGATATACATGTAACTACATCTACAGTTTTAATAAGCTTTAAAACCCTTTAGTTTTCTGGCTTATAAAAAATTATTCGACTCAAAATTATCCATTGCTGACAAGGTAAACATCTCTATATAATATATAGTTTGAAGTCTACTATGTTCTCAGATTGACAAAAATTCCATAATAATCGTATGGGTACAAAGTATAACCAAAATTTTACATATTTTTGCTGTACATATCGCACGCGTACTACAAAAGTGTGACAAAACGGAAATTTACTGACGGTCATACACGTTTATATCAACAAAATCTAACCATTTTATCACTGGTACAGTTTTTTTGCATTTTCAAAAGAATGCCAAATCTGAGTTATTGCACATTTGCAGTGCATGTGCGATATACAATTTGGATGTGTGTATAATAGCCGCGTCTATGACCAGCAGCGCACCTTGATAAATGCGCGTACAGAAAAAGACAGACGCTGAATTTATTTTACACTAATTTTTTTTTTATTTTAAAAAAGTTATAAACAAGCTTAACATTTGGAGAATCGTATGAAAATGTGGTGGCTTGTAGATAAATGCTCTCATTTAAAGACAATAGTATCCAGCATTGCGCCTAAGCACTGTACAATATTATTTTGCATCACTTTGTCAACCTTCTCCTCCAAGTGGCGTTTTGGATCTTGCTTGCCGACATTCTTAATAGCCAATTGCTCGGGTGTCATCTTTTCTTCGTCCTCGAGCGACTGCAAAAACAAAAAATAGTTTATTATATGCTATAATTAACATGATAGCCACCATTTACCTTATTATAGTTCTTGGCCAAGTCTAACATCTCTGCCACAGTATCCTCATTAATCGAACAGTGTTCATTGTAGTCGGACAATGTCAAGCCATCCTTCCATGATTTTTTGTGCAAATTTAAAAGCATTTTCTGCTCTAATTCGTTCTTGCGATAATTAATACTAATCGAGTAGTAATGACGATTCAGTCCATGTATCAGTGCCTGCACAGATGGCTTCTGCAGGTGACCCAAATTCGATGTGGTCTGACGGGGTTCTTGCCCGAGCACCAACATGTTTGGATTGATTAGGCGAAAAGCATCGATGACCACTTTGCCCTTAACTGATTGTATGGGATCGACGACTACGGCGACAGCACGCTCCGAAAGTGCTTCAAATGATTGTTGTGTATTGATATCGACGCCTGAGAGCCAGCAGCCAAAACCCGGATGCGAGTGATACCAACCAACAACCATCTCTGGACGACCCGTTTGTTTCAGCATATCCAACATTTTTGCCTGGAAAACAGGATCCACCGCTTCCACGGAAACGCCTGTGCCTGTCTGCGGCATGGCAAATACATCGATTACCTGTACTGTGTAGTCATCCACAAACTCGCCCAGCATCAGACCCATCACCTCCATGGGTACACCGGCGCGACCGTGTTTTAACATTTTGAGCAAAGCCAGTGACGAGATGTATACTTGTTCGGCGGTGTCAACGACGGGCGCATCTGTCGGTGGAGCAGCCTGCGGCATAGCGCCACCAAGACGAAGTAAACGATCCATTCTGCAAACAAAAAAAAGAAACCACGATTGAAAAAAAATACTATTGACATAATATTCGAAATGCTTTACCTAAATAGGTTTTGTATGTGACTTTAAACTAAAAGTTAAGTAGATTTAATTTTTTGTCGCTTGTTAACCAGCAACAACACAGCAGAATTTTACTAACCCTTCTTCTTCTTTGCTTTGCAACAGTTGCACGAAATTATGCCTGTCATCAGTGTCAGTACTCTGTTAGCACTTGTACATTTCAGTATATCACTTGGCAGCACTGTTGGCATGTGTTTACAGTAGCCGATACAGACTCGGAACTTAACTATTTGGTAAAATGATATAAGAAAATAAATTTTTTTGATGCTGAACGAAATATACAATATGTTAAATGAAAGTAACTTGCTTGCCCAATTTTATAAGTCAAAATATATATAAAAAATTAAAATGTGCAAGATTTTTGGAATAATATAATAAATCTGCGTACCCGGTGTGCATTGCCAAATTTATGCCTTGCATTTTATTTCATATAAGAACCAATTCTCATCTCTCTGTTATTATGGTCATATATCGTAACTCATGAAATTGAGCATGATACGGATCCTCACTGTAAATGAGATAGCAACATATGTCAGCAAAAATAAATACTAAAAATCTTCAATATAAACTGCATATGTGAAATAATCTATAATATAGAGGAATGCAAAGTATGACCATCCGAAAACAAAACAATATCAGCTCAAATTAAGCAAGTATTTAGTATGTTATAGAAGAAATTTTGACTACCGTCGATTCCAGCCCAATAAAGTAACTCGGCTGCAGCTGCTGCATGATTCAAAGCATCCATTAGAAATTATAAAGAAACCAGTTGAGCGTAATGACGGTCAAGGGGGACCAACCGCCCGGAGAGTCAATTGTTTTCTTATAAGTTGTAGTATCAGAAAAATATATCTAAAAAAATCAATTTTCTGACCATTTTGCCCTTTAACATTTGGCGCCTACATCAAAATTATAAATTGTCAAAAGTAGATAGAAAGAAATGTTTGCATTTACGAAAATTACGAAATAGCGCTTAACATTAAATGTTTGTATTAGTAACGCCATCGTGAATATAAACATTTTAAATGGGAATATGAAGCAAGCGGTAGATTTGTTGCCAGTGCTGTCAGATCAAAGCAATGTTTGTGTTTGGAAGCACTTAAAATTTTAATGGCGGTAATTTCATTCATTTGCGAATTATGGTAAAAAATATAAATAATGGATAATGTTTGAGACAATAAAATATTAGTTTGTCTCTTTCCCAAACGATTAAAATGTCTTTTGCAATTCTGTCGAATGAATTCTGTAGCTACATAAATTCTTTGCTTAATTTGAACATTTTAAAAATGTTGCCAGCATTGTTGAATGCTCTTCAGGTATTTATTTAAATTATTCAACATTTGCTTACTGCGCTAGTTTATCTTCGCAATCTATTTTATATCGCAAGGCAAGTAGCACTTGCCTTTCACCTTTCAACAGTTGTCGGCTTCCTTTCTATGCAAAAATGAACTCATTAATGTGGAGTAACAAAAGTTCCCGACTTAATAAATCGCATCGCATACGAATTCCCAGCGCAGCTATGGATGATTGCAGCAATAAAAGCTAAAACCAAAACAACGAAAGCACCGGACGCCTTCATTTTCCAAAAAAGCGACAAACCGCAAAGGCAGTTACGGAGAGAAATGCATATAATACACACAGACACATAGAAACTAGTTTAAGCCGCTCGTTTAATGCTTTTCCATTCTTTAGTTTTCTGTTTTTCTTTCACACGCCGTTGTTGCTGTCGTTATTGTTGATCTTATTTTGCTGCTTTGATTTTAATTTTTCAAAAATCATCATTATTTCTTTTATCCCATTGTCGTTTTTATACAGTTTTCCAAGCGATTTTCGTTTAGTAAATACATACATATGTATGTATGTATGTATTTTTCCGCCGTTCGTTTTCAAGCTAAAACTTATCGGCGCCGCGTTCAGTTGCATTTTGTCGCTCGCTCGGTTGTGTTGTTCAAATTAATTGTTTTTATTTTTCTTAGCCCAAGTGTTTTAAGCCAAATATAAATTAAGTGTTAAATGTTCTTTTTTAAAAGCGCTTATTCGACTTCTGCTGTAAGTTAAAGCAATTGATTATGCCTTGAAATTGTTTATTGCGCAAATACAGCTGCAGCTTTTGTTGTCAACATAGTCAAACGTATTAAAAATTATTTAAAATGTTATGAAAAGCAATTCGTTGTCAATTTTGTTGGCTTATCAGACAGAAACAAAATCTCCTCACAACTGATTGTTGTTGTTGTTTCATATTGATAAAGCAATGTTAAAAAAGGAAAAACAAAAATGTTTGCAGTCGGCAGCATTCATCACTTTACAGATACACGACACCTATTTTCGTACCCTACGTTCGTCGTTTGAAAAGGGCTATTATCCGTTGTGCTAAGTGTTTGCAAAACATAGTGAAGGGAGATTAGAATATGACAGAAATTATTATGTTGCAACTTGTTCTATGCAGAAAACAAACAAAAGGTAGACATGTTTGGGTGTTCCAAAAATTTCAGTGGGAAAGAGGATACCTAGTGTGAAATAGACCTTTCGTAGACCCCATAAAGTATTTAATATTCGTATATTTTTGACTAGTTCGATTCTGTGAGCCGAATTTGAGGAACTGGTAAAAATTTCGATCTTCTCCGGGGTTGTGCCAAAAAGGAGAAATCGTTGTACTAAGGATTGCTTATCCTATACTGCATTGAGTAGCGTATTCATAAACAATATATTTATTTAAAAAAGAAAGCAATTCGGTATTATTGTGGAATAATTTGTTAATTATTGCCAACAAAAAATTAATTAAAAAAGCACGAATTTTTATGTATATAAATCTATTCCGGGAGCCACTTAGCGATATATACCGCATATAAGTCGTACGCTCTACAAGTGTACCCTTAAATAGGGTATCTTATAGTCGTATACATCAATTATAGATTACTCAATTTTTTTTTCGCTTTTCGTTTGCCCTTTTTACTTCGCTTTTTGTTGATTTTTCGCTGCTTTAGTCCATATAATTTACAGATAGCGTATAGAACAAAATGTTTCGCAAGCCACCGTAGCGTTTCTTTTGTCGTGTAAAAATATTAACCAAAATTAATTAGCGTTAAAAATTATTAATGGTTTTTTTTTTGTGCTAAAAAAATTAAAACGAATGCAAATCAAAAAAAATTTTTAAATTTAAACAGAAAAAGTCATAATTTGAATGGCTTTTAAGTTTTTTTTTTACCAAGTTTCGCTCAACTATAAAAATAATAAAAGGTTTTTTACAAAATCAAGCTCATGTAATGAAAGATCTGAAGTTGCACTGCAATGGTTTCATTAAAAAAAAAGTACTTTTAATATTAAATGCCTTTGTGCTCGTTTTAATTTGAAAAAATGTTGTTCGTCGATTAAAAATTTAGTGCACGATAAATTACTAAACACGTTTCATCTAATTTGGTGCGTGTACGTCAACTGTAAAAAAGAGTGAAAGAAATTAGCTAGTTTTCTTTTTACGATACTCTTCACATGTAACTGAATAATAATGAATTTTCTTTACGCAGTTTGTAACGTATTAATGACAGCCTTAGAGACCAGTTTAACTACATATATAATATGTCTAGTCCTGTCCGCCTGTCTTGTATCTTAGGCAATGCAACCAAGTCCTTAAGCTTTTGTAAAATGAAGGTCTAGGCCTATGTAAAGTAGTCCTATTTGTAATAATCTTTATTTACTTCTTGTTTATATATATATTTTTTTTTATTTCCAATAAACATACAACCTGTTTTCTTAACATTAAGTGGTTTAATTAATTTATATTGTATAAAGTATGTTCCCTAACCAGTGTTCTAGGACCATATATATATTAATAATAAGAAACGTTTAGTAATCATAAATAATATGTATCAATTATTAGCGCAGATTGAATTAAAATTAAATTATAATTACAATATTATATTTAAAGCGAAAAAGTTAAAAATATCGATATACCAGCTCTGTGGGTGTAAATCGGTTAAGTCGTCTACGATTTTGGGTCTCTATTGCTGGTAATTGGCGCATATGTGAATTTTCATGCGTTATCAATCGTTTGATGTGGAGGTGACTGCATTTCTTAATGGTTTCTGCCACTGTGTCGATACCTAGGTCACGATGAATGTCACTGTTTGCTACATACCAATCAGCTTTCGAAATTATTCTTAGCATTTTTGACTGAGTCCTTTGAATAATTCGTAAATTCGTTTTGCTTGCTGTTCCCCAAATCTCTATCCCGTATTTCCATATCGGCATTATAATTGCTTTATACATTTGGTTTTTATTGTATAATGATAATATAGAGTTTTTCCCTAGAAGCCAGTTAAGTTGTCGATATTTATTTTTGACTTTATTTCGTTTGTTTGTTATATGTTGTTTCCATATAAGTTTAGCATCTATCGTTATTCCAAGATATTTTGAATTTTGATTTCTTCGTCCTTTATTTTAAGTGGGTATTTATTAGATTTCCTATTTGTTTATACCACTTAAACCGTTTTTTCTTTGTTAATTTCAATTCCCCATTTTTCGAACCATATCATTGTATTTGTTATAATATCTTGTAGTGTGTTTGTAGCTATTTTTTCATTTTTGTCGGAAGCCATAAGAACAGTGTCATCAGCGAACGTCGCTATCATTGTCCCTTGATCTGTTGACGTTGGAATATCTGCTGTGTATAATAGATATAGTAATGGGCCAAGTACACTTCCTTGGGGTACTCCCGCTGTCATTGGTAAGACATTTGAACATGCATCGTCATATTTTATGTAAAAGTATCGGTCATTAATATAACTTTTAATTAGATTATATATATTTTGTGGCAATATATTGCTTAGTTTGAGTAGGAGCCCTTTGTGCCACACTTTGTCAAATGCTTTTGCAATGTCAAGATAAACAGCTATACAGTATTTCTTTTTATCAATATCGTCCATATTTTTATTGGCGTCGCCTAAAACCAAACTGGTGGCTTGGTATGGTGTTATTTTGTGTCAAGATTGGCTCTAGTTTATATAGTATACGGTTTTTGACTAGAAGTTTGTAACATCGACAAAACGAGTCAGTCTTTCCATGTCTGTCTGTGTCAGAATTTGAGAATGAAATCGACACTCTTTGTATTCTATATTAGTTTGAATTCGTTACTGCAAGCTAAATTTTATGGATAATTTTTTGGTTGAAAACAATATGTATATTAGCTACAATATTAATTTCACCGTCCATCTATTCATATAAATAAAATTGGAGTGCATTTATTTCAAAACAGCAGCTTTTTAATAAGTGCATCTGAATGTATACCGCTACGGCTGCACCGATTTTTACAGGATTTTCACTGGCTGATAGATGATGTTATAAGAAGTAATTAAGGTTACACACATTCTAAGTTTGGTCAAAATCGGAGGTAAACGGTAAACAAAATTCATCATGTCTTTGCATCAATTGGAGGAGAGTTTAAATTTGGTATACATGTTTTTGGGATCGGGTAAAGATTACATCATGTGTGCTAAAAATTCAAGATCAAGTTTTCCCCACTTCTTCTATTTAAGGTACATGGATAAAATTTGGAATACATGTTAATATGATCGAGATAAGGAAGATCCAATGGAAAAGTGGGATGGTTTGGCTTTCTATAGGAAACATATATAGATACATGACATACAATTTTGTATATATACCTGGTTAACTTTATTTGTATACAGTTGATAATGGAATGGTAGAACCGTTGTGGGGTAGATGTAAGAGAGTGTGTGTTGGAGAGACAGGGAGGAGCGAAGGAATGACAAAAAGAAAGCATTAAAAGATAAAATGTTTTATTGACTTACATAAGAGAGATCAATCTGGTGACACCTTTTGAGCCTTCGAACTGTTATCAAGTATATTGATGGCAAGGGTGTTAGTATGCCTGTTGAGTCCATTTAGGTAAGAAATTTGTTAATTTTTGAATAATAGAGCTGTTGTTCCTGCTGGTAGTGCCCCAGCTCGCTTTGTGTACTAGGAGAGAGTTGAACTTCGACCGATCAACCATAAATGTTTTTTTTAGACTTTTATTAAGTTGAGTCCTTTTAGTGCGCAGATGAGGACGCCATGTTCACATTTTATCCAACAATATGCTTGGATAGTTGCATGCAGCGCTGCTTGGAATAGCTGTTCCGTCGAGATGAACTTGCACACAGTCCCCTTCATCTCAGCGAGAAAATAATTTGAGTGGACTTCTCGCGGTTCATTATAATGTTACTCCTCTTAAATCAAGTATTGGTGGTATCGAGCTGCCTTTGAAAGATGACTGAAGCCACCTGTGCGGAGACGTCGTATGCCTGAAAAACAGTGTCGGTGGCATACGTAGCGATCAGTAGCTTATCTTCCTCGATCTCACAAAGAAGTTCCAGCGCTCAGGGTAGGACCTGATGAAGTGGTAGTACTGCTGGCTGAGTTATCATTAGCTTGTGGAGCAGACCGACATGCCACACACTGTGTAAGGCTTGCTTTACGTCAAGAAAGACATTACTTTTTCTCCGAACAGTACTTTTTCTCCTCAAATGCCTCCAGTATCCTCTCGACTAGTCTATGGCATTGTTCAGGCGTGCCATGGTATTCTCTGAAGCCAAATTAATGCTTAGGAATCGAACAGGCCACTTCTAGTATTAGTCGGACTCTACATAGGAGTTCTCTTTCGGATACTTTGGAGAATACCGTCAATAAACTTATATACTAGATATAAGGCGAGATTGGCTGCTGGCTTCCCAGGTTTGCGAATGAGGATTAATTTAACAAATTTCCACTGGGAAAATGGCCTAGATAGAAGCATTTATTCTCATCGGAGGTAAAGGTTTAATGACAGGGACATCAATATTGTCGGGATTTGGATGCTTTCAGTTTGCCAATTTCACAGATCAGTTCATCCGATGGAAGGAGTGGCAAAAGTCACAGCGTTGCGAGTTTGAATGTTCAGAAGCTACACAATGTCGTCTATAACGTCCTCAGTGATGAGCTCAATAAATAGATTCAGATTTCTCTTCAAACATGACTGTTAGCGTTCAATTTTTGTTTTGTGGTAGACGGACGGACAATGATGTAACGAGTCTTCCTCCAATGCATATCAAGATTCTAAATATGTATTATTCTAGGTTAAATTACGGCTTCTCAGTTTGAATATTTAGCATCTACTATTGGCTCTTCAAAAATAGTAGTATCTTGTTTAGTATATAAACTCAAAAATCAGATGCATCACGAAATTCACTGTTCACATATTCATTTTACTTTTTTGATTATGTAAAATTCACTTGTGGAGTTGCAAGAGAAATAGTAGCAGGAGACTTCTGAATAACTGCTAAAGAATACTTTTAAGATTATGAATCAAAAAACTGAAGCTTTGTTATATTTGTTCTTTAAATATACCTACTCATAGAGCTTGTTGTACGTACCGACACCGTAAACCATTTTACAATAACAAAAAGTAGCATCATGTGTCAAGTACCAGTTGATAATAAACTGGAGCGTAAAAGAGATAGCGACATTGCTCATTAGGCCCTGTACCGAAGGCACAGAAACCTATTGGTTTTGTGCAAATGTATGTAACAGGTAGAAATAATGGTCGAAGACCCTCCAAAGTTACTCCGAGAAGTGATGAGTCGATATAGCCATGTCCGTCTGTATGAACTAAAGGATCTCGGAAACGGTAACAGATAGAGACTTCGTGTTTTTTGCATTCGACTAGGACTTCTCCGGAATTTTACAAGTTTATTTTAAAATTTTGGCCCTCCCCCTTCCCCATAAAATGACCCCCAAGGATAATAATTTCTTCCACACAAAAAAAGTATGCCAGTATAGAGATAATGCCCTTTTAAGCATCAAAATCAGGTAATAAATGACGATTTTATAAGCAATTGAGTTTGAATCTTGATTGACCTATGATACTTCCGTCCTTCATTTTCTTTTAATACACAAAAACATGTTTTATAAGGCACTTGTTCGTTCAGTGAGAAGTGGTCATAAGCTTGGTCATAAGCTAGGGAAACATTTAATGTGTTTGTTAGGCGACCTGCACTGGTACAGGGCCTCTTACAGTCGATTACGCCCGACTGTAATTTTTTTTTTTTGTTATGGTTTTGTGTGTACGTAAGATGTGGTGATTCCCTATATTGTTCATGTTTCGCTACTATTTTGGTGACTGACAATTGCGATATATCGTATACAAACATCTATCGCATGTCTCGCATGTGAGTGAGTGAGAAAGCAATATATATATATAAGATGTAATTCGCGTGCTCACTTTTTTGAATGATTTTTTTTTCTAATTTGACTTGTTTCTTTTCTTTTGTTTTTTTTTTTCCTTTGATTTTGATTATATATATAAGTCAATAGGAACATGCGATGGAAAACGTTGATATGACGAAGCAATTGCGTTGATGCATCCATTGAATTATTCAATATTGAGACGCATTTTGGTTAATCATAAAAATGTCACCGCACGCAGTTCTCTGATTTGTCTACACAAAATGTATTTTACTAATTCAGTTGAAATCGTACACCGATTTCAGTATACGTATACCAAATGGAGTAATCTTCTATATGTACAATTAAAAAATAATTGGATTTTGTTGCTAAGCGCATAACATGAGAATGACAGAAAAACATGAGAATGTTAGAAAAACTACAAAATTCGAATTTGGTGTAATTTTTATAAGTTAAAAATTTATATATGTATGTAAAAATAAACCCTGTACAAATTTATATAAAGCATATATTCGTATCTTGATCCGTGTGAACTTTATTGGAATTTGTTTCAGAAAATACAAATGTGTCTTGACAAGCTTTTCTTAGGATTGATGTAAAATAATTCAAAATTTCAATTTCTAGCTGAATAAATAACCAACTTTTGGTGGGACAGATTGGTTTGTACCAAGATAGACCAAATTTAGTGTTCTAGTCAATTTAACCACAAATAAAATAAATAGAAGTTGTGGTAGGATTGTGTGGTACCATCTCCCGGCGCGAAAATTAAATACAAGTTAATTGAAGAAGGATAAGGAGTATCTATGTAAATATCTAAATAAGTTTGAAGGCTTTCTTTCTTATATTCTTCAAGTTCTCGTTGGTCATACGGACTGCCAGTCGGACGGACATGTCTACCTAGAATATATATACTTTATGGGGTCTCGCCTTCTTTTGTCTTACTTACTCAGATGGCCTTCAACCGTCTTTCGGTCATGGTCGCATTCAAGAAGGCGCACCAGCGGCTATAGTTTTGTGCGCGCTGGCGCCAGTTGTTTTGAATGCCAAGTATCTTTCCATACCTTGTCATTCTAACGCGTTCCGGTTCGTCTTTTTCGTCGTGCTCGAATGATGTTTGGACCCCATTGAGGGGATCAGTCAGTACAGTCGTTGGAGTTTAATGCGCTGGACTATGTCAACCACAGCGTATCACCCTGCCGAAAACCTCTCTTCGCATCAAAGGGTTCGGAGGGGTTCTTTCCTACCCTGATAACGCTTTGAGTGTTTGATAGCTTCACCATGCGAAGACGACCGATCTTTGCCGAGATACCTAATGCAGACAGGGGGTCGAAAAACTTTGTATCGTATAAGCGTGTATAAAGCGGCTTTATAGTCTAAATGGCAAATAGGTGAAGTGTGGCTTGGTAAATTCTTTTTACACGGGTCGACCATTTTGGTCTGAAGCCACACTTATATTGTCCTTTCAGTGAATCCGTATGTTACTTCAGCCTATTACGCAACAGAATCCTTCCTTAAAGATAGGTCAAAGAACAATGAGATTCCAGTTATTGCGTATGCGTTCATCGGACTATATTTTACATAAAAATTGGTGCATACTCCTAACCAACTCTCCGCCGTCGGTCATGAATAATTCCGCTGGCAGCCCTTCAGAGCCTGCCGCTTTGTTAAATTCCGAAACGACCTTGCTATAGTCCGGAGGCTCTACAATAGTGCTATCATTGACTTGTGGTTCCAGTGTCATTTCGCTATCGGCGGTATTGTGCACTTCATAGCCTAGAATAATCAATTCCATTATCAGTGATTTCTGTGCATCTGTAACCAGATTTCAAGTTTCGTCTTTACAGAAAGTCCCCACTTATGACGCTTGACCTTTTGACAAAAAAGTTTAAGCTTCATTTTTGTGACATAACTCTCAACATCACGTCTTTCTTGATTTTTCTTGCGTCTAAAATGGCGTTTCCCCACCCTCCGTTTTTCTCGATATTGCTCTCTAACAGTTCGCTGATAGGAGTCGTTATTCTCTGCAGTAGCATTGTAAGACTCCACTTCGTATCAAGCATTAATCACAGGTTTTGGAACAGGTTATATCTTTCCACTGCTCGCTCACATATATCTTGAAAAGACGGAGTGCGTTCCCATGGCAGTCCGGAGAGTGTGTTTGAGGAGCCTTCTGCTTGCTACATATATTTACAGTGTATAATAGAAACCCGAACCACTCCATTCCAGTTGGCCCTGCATACTGATAGTTTTATTTTCACTCCGCCCTATTTTTGTCTGTATCTACGAGTATGAAAATGTATCTGCAATTTTTAGCTTAATTTAAGTGTAGGTATGTTTAAATTTTTTACATGTTTCCCCCTTTTGTTTTAGTTACACATATTACGAGCATTGCTGACGGTCGTTTAAATGTCCCCGTAAACGATAGATAAACTGAAATGCTGTTCATCGCTAGTTAAGTGGCTTTCGTGCTCTATTTCGTCTATTCGAGCTACACAAATTTGGAAACTGCGAGCAAAGTACAATGAACTCGTAAATATTCAATGAACATCCATAAATATGCAGATTTTACAAAAGTACAGGAAAAAAGAGCTTGCATTTCTCAACTTCGAAGATATTACGGTGTAAATTGCAGTTTTCAATTGAATTTCAATAATTGGTACGGCACATGCAATGCAGTGCATTCAATTTGAGTACGATTTGGAGTATTTAACAGTTAATTTCACTTTTAATTTTTATGTATCGCAAAATTGCAACTAGATATGCTTTAGTCTGCATGCCAGCGTTCAATTGGCGATTGTTTTACTTGTTCAATCGAATTCAATTCTTACACATGTATGCATTTACTTGTAAATACAATTTTCGTTCACTCAATCGTTGCATTCCATTCCAGCGTGCTGCTAATCATTCACTCATTGAAGCATTCAATATGATTAAGTGAATCGTTCACTTTGAATTGTTGCAATGAGCGCAAGTTTAATTTATAATTATTTTGCTTTAAGAAATTAGAGAGTTAGGCAGTGGGGAAAAAAAAAACAATGAAGAAAGTTAATTGCGTTTAATTATGGTTGCAAAGCGGCTGCTTTAATTATATTAAGCGCTTAATCGCAACAGACAATAAAGTCGAAGGCTTGATTTTCCTATTTTATGCAAATTTTGTATTAGACTTTTACTTCCAATTGTAATTAGCTTGGCGCTATAATTTTTAGGCTTTCTTCTCCAATTACTTATTGCTGTTAGTTTAATGTTTGTGTTATTTTTTTACAGTGTAATTTCATTTGAATGCGCTGCATTCGTTGCTGTACAGAAGCATGACGTCACTTGTTTTTCCAAGCGATGCGACGTCATCAATGCCGCCAGATGAAGAAACTTGCGATGCAGCCGCGGAATTATCTACCAACACAATAACCGATATTGTACAAGAAACTGGTGCAACTATAACACCACCCCCAACTCCAACACCGCCAACATCGACGCAATCGCCCAAGGCGATAACACGCATACCACATCCTGCAACGTTGGCTACGACGATTCCTGCGCCTGCTGTCGTTGTTGCTGCCGCCGACGCTGTTTCGTCTTTACAGCGTACAGAATCGATGCGCGTGCGCGGCACAAAATCGAATTTGTTCACCTTACACAATCAACACAACAATAACTCAGATGATGTAAACACCCCCGCATGCAATACATCTAGCAAACGTACACAGCAAGATTATTGTGGCACGACCGGCGCTAGTCCGCTTAGTTTGCGTCGAAAGGTCGCCTTGAGATCATCACCAGCGCGCACATTAAATTCAAAAGTGAATACGTCGGTCCCCAGTGCCGTGTACAGTGGTCATCTAACGCGTTCATTATCGCTTCAAAGAAACTATCGAAATTCAGGCCACAAAACGGCAACGCCAAAGGAGTCGCAAGCGGAAACAGTAGCGGAGCAGTTGAGGGCGGAGTTATGTGTGACAGCAGCTAACAACGAAGACGTGGAAGACAGCAGCGGCGACACTAACAATATGGCTGCCAAATCGTCAAGCGGCGCAGAAGATGTCAAAGCGCGGAATTTGGTAAGCAGCAAATTTTTAAATAGAAAAATAGTCTAAACAATTTACAATAATACTGTATATTTTCCGGTACTATTGATTTTCGTTAGTTTTGTTGTTGCTGTTATGAATATAATTTTTTTTTTATAAAACTGTGGCGCGTTGACCTAACCTACCACCCAAAAATCAAACGCCAACCCGCTCAGAGTTTTGGTTCGCAACGTTAACTACACACATACATATGTACATATGCTTCATACGTATGCCTATATATATGTATACTTATTAATGTTATATGCATCCATATGTACTTGTGGGTAATATAATTACTTATTAAAGTACACAACAACTACGCATAATTACTATTTTCAGCTGCTGCCCTATTTCGCTTTAAATAAGCTTTTTAATTATTGTTTTATTAATTCAAAAAAAGTTTTTTATAGTATCAACTTTGTCGTTTTGTATTACAATGGCAGCTTACTTACAGAGAGTCTATAGTCTATATATCTGTGGGAACCATTTACCTTGAGTAAAAACTAAATTTTCATATATTTCTTTCGATTTGCTTTATATTTATGCGCTTTTTCTCTAGCCTACAAATATTTAAAAGTCGTTTGCATAATACAAGCTGCAACTACACGCTTTTCTCTTATTCCTCCCCTCACTTTTTGTTGTGCCACATGCTATTGCAGCGCAAGGTTTGCTTCTAAACTTATTGAACTTTCAAAATTTAGATATATAATTGTATTCAGACTTAGGAGAGGACTAGCTTTAGCCAGCACATTTTTTACAAAATTAATGTTGTCTCTATGTATCCTATGTATGTTTCTCATAGACAGCCAAACCATTTCCACTTTTCCTATGTATCTTATTACTCCTGATTCTATTAATATATATTTCAAATATCATTTCTGTACCTCTAACGAATGCAAAGATAAACCTAATTTTGTTTATTCATTTAATGGTCGACCCCGCTCCCATATACCAAATATTATCCGTGTACTTAAATGGATGCAAAGATATGAAGAATTTTGTTTATTGCTTATATGGTGGCGCGACATCGTCCGCTTCGATTTTAAGTTACTCATAATAACAATAGCTATCAGACAGTGAATGTCGCGTCAAAATCGGTTTAGCCATTTCACAGAGACAGGCATTATAATTTTAAAAATGGGTTTTTAGGTATACATATGTACCGTCTATATATTACTTACTTGGATTGCCTTCAGGATGTCGCATTAGCTGATGTAGTTTTGCGTGCGCAGGTGCCAGTTGTTATAAATGCCAAGACGGTGAGATCTCTTCATACCTGGTCATTCCAACGAGTGTCATTCCAATCAAGTTTGGACCCCCCATGTGTGCGGAGCTCTTTCATCCATTCGAAGGACGTGATCAGCCAAGTGCTGCCGCTGGAATTTAATGCGCTGGACTATGTCAACCTCATCGAATAGCTCATAGAGTTCGCGGTTCGTATGGGAACATAACTCGTTACTAACTCTAATAAGTCCATAAATCCTACGGAGAATCTTTCTCTTAAACACTTTCAACACCGTTTCGTCTGACTCAATCACGGTTCAAGATAGACGAAGTTTTCTGCAACATTGAAGTTGAAATTCTATATCGTCACCGACCGACACCAAGTTCTTCGTCTTGTCCGCTAGACCCATGCGCCGAGACTGTTATTCAATCTCTGAAAACGCCGTTCCTGTGTACCGATGATATCAATATCATCCGCGTCAAAAGCAGCATCACTTCCTTTTTGAAGATTGAGTCTGAAATCTCACTTGGTATCAAAGCAGTCGGAGATGTTCTTTCCTACTCTGACAAAGCTTTGTGTGTATGATAGCAAAGACGAAAGCGGCTTTATAATGGATAAATAGATGGCGAGTCTTTGTTAAACTCTCGGGTCTTTTCCAAGATTTGTCGTAATGTGAATATTTGGTCACTGATAGAGTCCAATCAGTAAATCCGTATATGGCTTCAGATTATTACACAATACGCGCGACAGAATCTTATATCCAATGGAAAGAACACCTATTCCACGGTAGTTGGTGCAAACATAGGGGTCTCGTTTCTTAAGATATAAGAAAAAGAACACTGAGACTTTAGTCATTGGGTATGCGTCAGAGAGCTGCAACGGGTATGTTCGAGTATGATCGATCACTCTTGCCGAAATTTCGATCAAATCAACTCCGATCCTAGCAGCAACGAGTTCGATCAATCCGGTCATTCTCAGCAATCATAAGTTTGATCGAACTTGCAATGTCTAATATTTACAATCACGATCGAGTAGCTGGTACATTCGATTTGTTTACAAACTAATCGGACTCGATCAAGGCTCTCTGGTATGCGTTCCTCGGGCCATATCTTGCGTAAATGTTGGTGCATACTCTTAACCAACTCTTCGCCGCTGGTCTTAAATAACTCCATCCGCCATAGACCATCAGAGCCTTTGTGTATTTCAAGTTTCTCAATAGTGTCATCATTAACTGGTGGTTCTGGAGTCATTTATCTATTGGCGGAATTGTGCGCTTCATCGCCTACTAGTAGGTTAGAAAAAATGGCTGCTCCATAATCTCAGTGATTCCTGTGCATCTGTAACCAGATTTCTACTGTCGTCTTTACAGTAAGTTACTCCGGGTTCAAAGCCTTTTGATAAAATTGTAGAGCTTTATTTCTGTCACATAACCTCAATTCCTCTCAACATCTTCAAAGTCAAGCCTTTCTTGCTCCTTTTTCTTGCGTCTGAAAAGTCATTTCTCCTCTCTCCGTTTCTCACGATATCGCTTTGTAAAAGCTAGCATTGCTCCCGACTGCAGAATTCCCTGATGGGAGGCGTTCGTCTCTGCAGTAGCATTGCGACACTCTTCGTCTTATCAAGGATTAGCCACAGGTTTTGTATAACCAATGACCTCTTTGGCAGTCCTATCCGGGATTGCAGTGATGTCAGCCTTGTATCTTTCGAGGACATCATCCAGTTGCTGACATTTCATGTGGACATCCGTAAATCGTGTTTCTATCATTTGCTGGGGTCGTCATCATAGGGTTTCATTTGAGGCTTTTCTTTTTGTTTTCATTGGTGTGTCGCTGTCTCTCATTTTTTATCCAATCTTATTAAAATTCGATATGTAGGCTCCTCCGGATGTCCGCTCGCACTATTAAGGGTAAATTTTAGTTAACTTGAATATACTCCTATACTTCTTATTTGAATAAATAGGCGTGGCAAGTCCACTATACTATGTTGCTCCACTAACCGTTTTACAGTTTTCAATATTTTTAAACTGCCTGCAGTGTGTGTGGAAAGTATTCAAGCTTTGCTTGTTTCAAAGTGATAATTTTTTTTTAATTCTTTCAATTTTTTATAGTTAGTTCCGCAGGTTCGATTTTTTTTATTTTACTATTAAAATACTTTTTGTTGAATAACAGTTGACAAATGCAGTTTGAAAAATGGGAGATGTTCCAATAATTGAGCAAGCATAAAATGTTTGTGAAAATTTCAATAAATGTTATTTTGTGTGAAAGATAAGAATGAAACGAATTTTTATTCTTTCATAAAGTTTTCTCAAATTTGGTTATATTTTTTTTTATAAATCTTAAACTTTTGAATAGCTTCAAAGCGCTTCCTTTTTCCATGAAGGGTGAGAGAAATGTACTAAGAAAGAGAGCATAGTATAACAGCAGTGAGAGAGTTTGGTTGCAACTGCGCAGCTTTCATTGCACATCATGACTGAACAGCTGATTGCTGCAGCAGAATTGAGGGTGGTAGGTCGTTGTTTATAAAGTAAATAGATGCGTGTGTTTGTAAAATAGGGGGAGCAACTGCAAAAATGTTTGTAGATTTATTGTCATTCAGTTTGCTTTTCTTCTTATTTTGTTGTTTGTTTCACCTGCGCAGCTTCAGCTGCTCTGCTTTGACTTGGCGCGAAGAAGACGTAGATTGAGTAAGAGCGTTTGCAAGTGCTTTGTGTTGGTCGATGAGAGAGAGAGAGAGTGTGCCTGAAAGAGCAAAGGTAAAAGGGAATCTAGCAGTTTAACAGTCAAATAGGAAAAATAAGAAGAAGAAGCGGAAGACCAATATTTGACGCCATTTTCTCCATCAGTTGCGACTTTAGTCAGTTGATTTTTTATGCTCATCGCGTGCAAAAGTTTTGCTTTCAGCAACATTTTGATTGTATTCTAAATGTGTTAAAAATGTGCATTAATTAATTTCGTTGTGTTGCGCATTTAATTTAATTTTCGTTAGCAAAAAATAATTAAAGTTGAAATATGAATTGGCTACAGTGTTTAATATATGGTATTTAATTAAATAGTTGGACAAAAGAACTTAAAAATATATAAAATGGCATTACTTGTTTAAGTTCGTTGCTCTCTACACGTATATACTGGAATTAATATTTGATAAATCAATTAATTTTAAATTTGTGTAGTTTTAAAATATGGCCATGACTTACATATGTGTGTGTTTGTAATTGCAGCTATGAAGGCCGCCTAGATTTACCGCTTAGATATGGAAACCGATTTCAATTTCTCTATTATAGTCAACACAATGTTGCGATTGGTGTCCAAAATCTACTTGGCTTTCATCCAAATATGCCATTTGCGCTTTTATTTTGTCGGAACTTGTTTTTAGTGCCAATCTGCCAATTATATGCAACGTTTGCAATCTCGAATATCGATTTTTTTTCTTACCATACACACATTGAAGTGATGAAGTTTTGCTAGTTTGCATATGCATTCAATCATCCGTCGAACCAGATCAAAATAAAAGCCATAATTGAATGCTGAATGATGATTCGTTTAGCTGTGTTTCAGTACGAAGAAACGTTGTGTTGTAGTTGTTCTTTAATACCCTATCGATCCAATTGGTAATTGAATAGTATTCTTCTAATTAAGACGTGGTTAACTTACGCAGATCACCATTACCTAAGATCTCTAAACATTAATTAAGTTTACTGAAACAAGTAACAAAATGTCATATAATGAAGATATTTATTACACTGGGAAGCCAGAGATAGAACTTTGCAGAATTAAATTACATAGTAGAGAATTGAAATCGTAGAGGAATAACATTTTGCTGAAGTAATATATTTAATAATTTCGCAAGAAAATGCATCTAAAAGTTTGTTCATTACATTCTATTAGCTTTCATATATAATTGGAGTCATTTTAAATATCTGAAATTTTCGAAATTATTACTTCGTAGCCTTAAGGCCATTGTAGGGTACTTTTTATTCGTTGTGTGTATTCATAAAACTGTTTTTTTTTTATTTTCTCATCAAATTACTGTAACCTTTACGTTATATGCATAGAAATGGACACTTAAGCATGCTTGCAGGGAGCTCTTTAGTGTCATCGCGGTGCTTCATAGTCCAGAGGTAGTAGTCTAACAATCTAGAGTGTAAATGCAATCAAGACACTTGCACATACAAACGGCATATATTAACCCAGTTTGCTGAATGAAAGGTGAGCGGACGGACGTATAGATAGATGGAAGTGATGGAGGTTTCTGTTATTGTTTTGCCAATTCATTGCTCACGTGGCGACTAGTAGAAGCTCCAAGACAAAGAAGCAACTAATAAATTCAGAAGCAGAATTGCGTACCAATGGTATAATGTATATGCACATCGTTTGTATTGTTGGTAGAATAACTCATGCGAAACAGTTATGCATAGTAAACTATATACTTTTCTATATACTCGTTCATATTTGAGTATGTACTCCTCGTATATACATAGGTTTGAAATAACATAAAACAAGTTTAAACTCGTTACATGTTACACGGCGTCGTTGCCTTCCTAGAACTTGAGTAAGTGTAGTCTGTGAACTGTAAATTTAATAGAGCAAGAAACTCATTAAAATTACGAAATACATATCTTCCTACATATGTACATACATATATAATTACTTGAAAGAAATTGACAATCTGTGGAAGTGTAAGAAGTAGTTTACACTCACATCCATAAAAGTATGCTAAATTGAAATAGTATAATTAGTTTCTGCTGCTGTATATGCTATCACCATTCACATATGATGACACTTTCTACAAATAGATCGACATGTAATTATTTGAAATAAGTTTGTTAATTGTTATAATTTATATTTAAATTAAAAGCTGATGAAGTTTTATGTCAAAATATGGAACAAGATCTTTAAACTATGTATCTTTTAAACAAATTTATATTTGAGATACGTTTACATATATTTTGAAAATGGTTTGCTTTTCGATTTACTGCAATCTTAAAAAACATTTGTATAGGGTATGAAATATTTAGTTCCTCCAAAGTTAAATATTTTTCTTGATGATATTTTCTCTCTCTAACCATTATGACACTTTTCTCTTTTGTGGTGTAGCAAGTGTAATGGCGTAGAACATTAGCAAATGCGGAAATTCGATATTTCTGCAGTTTGTTTTTTTGTTTCAATTTAATGGTTCGTTGTTGAAAATGCGCGAATACCTGGACATTTTATGGTCGCTGACTTCGTAGCGAATAAAGCAAAATTATGTTTACTAGTGCTGGTCATTAAATATGATACACAAATAAGATACAAAAATTGCAAATGGCACGAGAAACTGCAAAGTGACAGCGATAAAGCTGTATTGATTCAAAAGTTAACAATCCTTAAAAATGGCATTCAATAAACATATGATTTACTAGCCTGCTTTCCCCGCGCCCATAAATGCCAACTTCACATGTTCACACATGTTCTCCCGATCCCATTACCATGTATGAATACCAAAATTGATCGCTTGAAATGGGTGTTAAGATATGACCACTTTCGTTTATCGGTAATAGGGGCGAGTTGGGTTGTTGATGTTCGGAGAATCGGCTCCTCCGATACGGACCAAAATTTATAGAAACCCATTAACATTTATACCAAATTACAACTCTGTACCTCAAATGGATGCAAAGATATGACAAATTTTCTTTATCAATTATATCACTTTTCTTCTGCAAATAAAATGGGACATAGTTTTTCTGAACGCTTTGCTCGTGTTCAACACGAATCCGAATAAAAAACTTCCCATCACGGCATGTGTTCAAATTAATAGTTGTTGGTACCCCTAAAAATAGGGGTTTTTGTCATTTTTAAAAAGTTGTTCAGATAAACACTGACAAGCTACGAACTGCGCTGATTTCAAAAATTAAATGCCTTTTAAAATGAGTCCTATACCAAACAGTTCGTTTGCTACCTTAGAGAAAAAAAATCTGATCAAGTGTTTTTCGGATTGCCTTATTGGACGCTCTATTTTTAAGTTTTTTTTTCAAGGTAATTGCATGACTACAGTAATTGAATAAACGTAGTCATGCCCTCGTTGGCCGACAAACTCCCATTGGCCATCTTTAAAATTGACCATCAAGACGCGATGACGGAGCGCGAGAAGACACCGAGTACTTCGTCTTGTCCTCATTCACCGCTAGACCCATGAGTGAGAACGCCTTGCTGACTCGCCGTTCCTGCGTACCGATGATATCGATGTCATCTGCGTAAGCGAGCAGCATCACTTCCTTTTGGAAGATCGAGCCTGACATACTCTGTATGTCCGGGTACTGGTGTATGATATATTCCATCAGAAGATTGAAAAAATCGCACGACAGAGCATGGCCCTGCCTGAAACCTCTCTTAATATCAAAGGGGTCGGAGAGGTTTTTCCCCACCCTGACAACACTTTGTGTGTTAGATACCGTCGTAATGCAAAGACGAACAATCTTTGCCGGGATACCTAGTGCAGACAGGGCGTCGTACGTCCAAGATTTGGCGTAATGTGAATATTTGGTCACTGGTCGACCTTTTTGGTCTGAAGCCACACTGATATAGTTCTATCAGTGAATCCGTATATGGCTTCAGCCTATTAAACAATACGCGTGACAGAATCTTATATCCAATGGAAAGGAGACTTATTCCGCGTTAGTAGGCGCAAACAGCGGGGTCTCCTTTCTTAAAGATTGGACAGAGAACACTGAGGGTATGCGTTCATCAGACTATCGCCGGCGGTCTTAATTAACTAAGCTGGCAGCCCATCAGAGCCTGCCGCTTTATTATTTTTTCAGCTTTTTAATAACTGAATTGACCTCGTTAGAGTCCGGTTTCTCTACAATAGTGCCATCATTAAGTGGTGGTTCCGGTGTCATTTCTCTATCGGCGGAATTGTACGCTTCATCGCCTCCGAGTAGGTTGGAGAAATGACTCCTCCATAATCTCAGTGATTCCTGTTCATCCGTTACCAGATTTCCATTGTCATGCTTACAGAAAGTTGATAGAATTTTCGAGTTTCATTTCTGTCACGTAACATCTCGCCTTTCGTTCTTTTTCTTGCGTCTGAAAAGGCGTTTCTCCTCTCTCCTTTTCTCTCGATATCGCTCTCTAACAGCTCGCGTTGCTCCCGACTGTAAAGTTCGCTGATAGAAAGCGTTCTTCTCTGCAGTAGCATTGCGACACTCCTTAATACATGATCCTTATATCGTTTGCGGGGGTCGTTATTCCTTCCGAGGCTTCTTAGTCGTGTTCATTGGAGGTATGTTTTATTTTAAAGTGGCGGGTTCCAAGCCCAGCACACCAACCCCTTATTAAAGGAGAGGGGGCCTCTTTCGCCTTCTCACGTTAGCTCACCTGTGAACTGGTGTTCAGAAGCTACCCAAGAGATACGTGTGCTAACGGACGTGTGAGCTGCTTGGACCGTTTATAACAAGAATAATTGTTGGCTATTCCCAAGTAAATGGCAGTCAACAACTTTTCTCACAATGTGAACTTCTCCAAACGAGCCCCAATCTCTTGCACAGTGCATAAACCTAAAAAAAAAAAAAATTAAAAAATGGTAGAAGTATTTATCTATTGTATATTATTTTGTCTAAATCGACACAATTTTCCGATAAAACCCGCTTAAAAACTCCTGTATCCACCATTGTTCTTGTCACTATATTCCAAAATTCTGATCTGCTTCTTTTATTTTAACAATATTAGTGACAATACGTAATATTATCAATTGTTGAACAAGTAAAAGCTACAGTCGAGGTGATTAACTATTATATAGCCTGCACAATATTTTTTTTTCATGGGGAGCCTTTCTTAAATTTTGCTTTCTACAAACTATCTAACAAAGTAGACAAAAAAATATAATAAATCAACTTTTTAAATTTGTTTTTTTTCGTTAATCTCGAGAAGGGCGAATTTACATAAGATATAAAATATATCAACAAAATTTTCACTTATGTTCGATGAATAAGTTTTTTACCACTGCAATGAAACTGTTACAAGTTATGACATTCGAAGCTGCGCTTGTAACAGTACGGTACGTGGATAGTATTCCGTGCGAAATTTTCACTCCGCTGGAGAACATAGCTAGATCAACTTGCTTCGTAGAATTTTTTGTTATTCAATACTCATTAAGTTATATAGTTTTGAAAATATTTTCGGATTAGGTTCGTTATTCTAAGTTTAAGCAACTAATCCTAAAATGGCAAAACTTTTGAATCACAGCTTGTATTGAGCATTGACAGAGGGCGGGGAGGAGTACTGCTCATGGGAAAGTGTTACAGACGGTAACGACACGATTATTTCTTGGATGGGGTAGGGAAATCAATTATACTACAACAACAACAACGGCTAAACTAATGAGCAGTTAATTGAGCACAAAATTGTTTTGCATTTTTTTGGTTTTCGTTTCGCCGTTTATGTATTTTTGTTTTTATTTTGGTTTATAATTTTACCAACTCTGCGAAAGTAACTCGTAGCGCATTTGGTTACGTGTTAAATAGCTTAGATGAACATGCACAGCAACAAAATCTTGGGTGTTACTAAAGTTTTTTTTTTATTTTTACTTTTTTTTTTATTTTTTTTTAGTTACCAATATTATAGTTTAGGTTCGGTTTTGATCTGGCTAGCGTGAAGTATACACGAAAGATTTGATTTTCATTTTTCGTTGTTGTTGCTTTTGGCAAGTTAATCATAGTGTGAAGGAAAATCATGCGAATGCGCATAATTTCTACTGAAGCGCGGCGAAATAAAAAAAAAACTATTGTATATTCGAAAAAACAGAAAAATAAATTTAAAGATTTACTACAAAACCAAAAACCGCAACAGTAGCAGATAGCCGAGTAAAATGAATGTTTATAGAAAGCAACAACGACAACAAAAACAAGAGGCGGCTTTTATTTTACCGAGTATTGCGTTTAGGCCAAGATTTTCATAAGCTTACTTATGTTTTAACCTTTCTACTTGCAACAGTCGCTTAAACTGAACGGCAGCAGCAGCACAACGGCAAATGGTACAACGACGACAACGACGACGACTACGACTACACCCAAGACGCCGATACTAAACACACCAACAGCCACGCTGCACAGCATCGGAAAGCAAACGATTACGGGAAAGCTCGCAACTGTACCGGAAACGAAACTCTCGCCAAAAACACCGCCAGTGACACCAGATTCGCCCAGCACATATCTGGATGATGATCTAGACTCAATGTATTCATTTGCCACAACCACATCCGGACGTTCGACAATGTCCTGCGAACATCCGTATGTAGCGCGGTGAGTATATTGAAATTGTGTTGCTATTCTTACATAATCTTATAAACATATGTAAATCTTTAACAGTAACGGCACCACGTTCAGCGGTCGCAAGATGAAATACGTTGTACACTGTTCGAATTATGCCGGACAAGTAGGCCCGGACTATCTAACGCCGACACAGCGTGCACAGCGTCAGATTAAACGGCTGAAAGAGTTGCTTTGCATAGCGCGGCAGGATCTGGAGCAAAAAGACTCAGAGATGTTGCGTCTAACACGCGAAGTGGTAGAATTGAGGCTTTTTAAGGCTTCGCTTAGCTCACCTGAAGAACGTTCCGCCTCAAGCGATGCGGTAACAGTGCGCGAAGCGGAACTAAAAACCTCACAAGATGTTTCACCCATTGTGGATATGGTGGACGATGTCAAGGGCAGTCCCCGACATTTGGCGCGGCTGCAACAGGCACACGCAGCTGCCGCCGCCCATTCATCGACCCCCCTATCCTCAATGAGCGCAATGCATATTTCATCAGAGATGCAAAGTTCATACGCTGATTCGGGACATTTTGAAGATCTAACCACATCGTCAGTGCATTCGAAGGACTCACAAACGCATGATATTGCTTGTGGAAATGATGAAGTTGCTGCTGCCGCTGATGGTAATGCGTCTGTCTGCGGCAGCAGTTTGGAGAACTATGAGCTGCAGCGTCAGGAGCTAATACGCATGTACGAGCAACGTATCGAGGAACTGATACGCACGCAGGATACAGCCACAAGTGATCTAAAGCGTAATCATAACGATCGTGTCGAAGCGCTACTGCAAAAACTTGCCGAATGTAATACACGCTATGCGGACATTGTACCGGACTATGAGCATGCCAAGGAGCGTATACGTGAGTTGGAAAAACAGTTGGAGGACTTGCAGCGTAAACTGCTGGAGCACGAGGAGAAGCAAAACAAAATGTATTTGCATATGTATCAAAAGGGGCAGGAGTCGGAGCGCATTGCTCGCGCTGATCAGGTAGGCTGGCGAGATTTAGATTGATTTGTTTGCTTACTTAATTGACACTCACCATTTTGATTAGGCTCTGGAACTGGCACATCGCAATCCGGACAGCAAGGTGTCCATCAACGAGCTACTGCATCAGCTGCAGAGCACACAGGACGAATTGGAAAACATACGTGTAAGATTCTTCAATATATTCATAGTTTTGTTTTCGATATTATTTTGCGTGTTGCATTTTGTTGCAACGTGAATTCAAAATTACTTGTAACTTTTAATTGTATTTGTGCGCTGCTGCATCACAGTCTATCGAATCATACAAACAAACAGCCAAACATATGTCATGTTTTGTCTTTCACGCATATGCTATGAACAATTTTAAAGTTATTTAATTAATTTATTTATTTTACGCACGCACGCAATCGATCGATCGATTTAGTTAGCATACATACGATTCATATATTTTATTTATTTCAATTTATTCGTTATAAAAAAAACAACAACAAAACCACAAAAAATGCATTTGTGCGAACTTTTAATTTTGATTAAGCAAAACTAAAAATGTTTGTCTCAATGTCTGTCATCTATCAGCGTCGTCATCTTCGCCAATGTCGTCGTCGTCCATCACCCAAAATACTTACGATTCTTAAACACTTTTAGTTAATTAAGACATTTCATTTCTTACGAATTTTATTTTATATAACGCATAAAACGATTTTATTAAATACTTAAACCAATGTTGCATTAGTTTTATTATTTAAAATTGTATTTTTTTTTAATCATATACACAAAATAATGAAAATAACTAAACCTAGAGGAGGGCATGGTTTTCGCATATTAAAATAATTATAACATGTTAATTTTAGTTCCCGAGTTATACTTAAAAATTCTCAGTCTATTAATCTTTTAATTTATTTAGTGTTTCTTGCATGTATCTACTTAAAAAGTAGTTTCTTCTAACATATTTCAAATAACTTTCACTGGTTTAACAATATAAAAAAGGGTTTGCACAACAAAACAAATTGTAAAATGGTTACATAAACACAAAAAACGATTTTAAATTTTTAGTTACGTTTGGTTTTCAAAATATGTTTTATAATTTGTAAGTGTAATTTTATGTTGAAGTGTATACATACATGTAAATATGTACCTTTTTTTACGTCCTACGAATAGTTTATTAAGTTTGTGCAAAAAGCAATATGAGGCAAGGTAGACTCTATAAAGCAAATGTATTCTTGATTATCAACAAAATTCGAGTTCATATAGAAACGTATGTATGTCTGTACGCATGATTAACGAGAAATGGGGCACTATAAGATATAGAACATCAAGTTTGAATACTTAGATCCTTCTATTTCTTCTTTAGATAAATTGTATTCAATGTACGTGTTAAATTTTGTTGTTAATTCAGCATGAAGCGAAAATAATCCATAAAGGTTCACTAAAAGATGTGAGTACCTAAAAAACACGACTCCCTCTTTCTGGCTGTCCGTACGAACATCAAGTAGGGTGAAACTATAAAAGATAGAGCTATCAAGTTTAGACATTTAGTATCTCATATTTTCTGTTCAGCTAGCTAGTATTCCACGAACGTGACAACCATTATTTAAGGGGTATTATTACTCAGAAAAACTTTCGTATTTTTTCTTCTAATTTTTTCAAAGCTTATAGTTCTATTATTTTCTTTTTATTTCACGAATTTGCATAAAACGACACCGTATGTAGTGTGAGATTCTGCTCACTGATAAGTGTTTTCTCCAACAGATACCCAATCCCATTCACTTTCCTGCAATCTACTTTTTGTTGATATATATGATGCGATTTGCTACTGATACTCAACTAAAGACTGCGTTCTAAATCCAATTTTCTCTAAAAATGAAAAAGTTGAATCAAGCTGAACAAGATTGGAGTTTCTAAAGTCATTAAATGCGCTATTCCGCCAAGTAGAATTGTCTCATTCATAAGGATTGAATTGAAACCTTGCTATGGCTGATCAGTTGTAGGCTTTGAGAACGCGGTAACCACATAATTAAATATATGATCTTATATGAGCAAGTAGAAACTTCAAATGGAGTACTAAAAGCTATAAAAAAGGGAATCAAATATTTACAAAAACTAAAAAGCGAAATGTGAGTGGTGAAAAGGGTCTACTAAAAGGGCCTACTTATAAAAGCGGGTGTTTTATGTGCCGATAACCCTAATAGTTATTATTTGGATTTGCATTGATATATGTTACATGTCTGCCCATAAAAAAACAACAAATGAACTAAAATAGTTTTTTTTTTTAAAGGCTACACCCAATGCCTGAGATTAACTCTCTTCAAAATTTAAACTAGACGGACTCGAAATGTCTCGTCCAGCTGACGAATAAAATCTTAATAAATGAAAATTTATTGTTGTATATATCCATGTATGTATCTATGTATGTTTCTTATAGATGGCCAAACCATCCAACCGATTGAGCTGAAATTCACAGACAAACTTTAGTCTAATTAGGAGTTCATGTTTGGTTCGAGACAAGTTTGGTCGAAATCAGAGAAGGCTATTCCGGTATATTCCGCTTGGTTGTGTAAAATGCAAATTATTGCTGATAAACTTACTCAAACTGAAAAGTCCCCTATGAATCATATAAATTGCATAAAATTTGCATTTATTCAATGGTAATTTGGCGGACTTATGAGTTTTCGTAGCAGAAATCGTCCAAGCATGTTTATCATGTAAAATGACCTGCTAAAACTCATATTTAACAAATTTTGGTTCACTACTTGATATTGGCAGAAGAACATTTGGATTTTTAAGCTGTTCAGATGATAAGTCTTCTGGCTGCACGTCCTTTCGAATTAATGCCATATGTATTCTTATTATGTACAAAATACCAACAACGTTCTTGGTCATTTGTTTTGTGAAATTCGGTGGGGTGTTATCCTCCTCTCATATAAGCGATAAAAAAATTCGTCATATCTTTGCATCCTTTTGAGGTATAGGGAAAGTTGGTGTACATGTCAATGAAAACGTAATTCCATTGAAAAAATGGGAAGCGCTTAGCTGTCTATAAACAACGTACATGCATAGGCATATATTCAAGGGCGTATGCAGGGGGGTCAGGGGGGGGGTGCCTTGCCACCCCCTAATTTTTGAAAAGTTCGTATAAAAATGTATTTTACTACATATTTCGAACTTTTGTCAACTAAAAAAAAGTTAGAACCCAACAATACAACCCCACCCCCCCTTTCGAGGACAGAGGACCCCCCTCGCCAAAAGCTGGATACGCCCTTGCATATATTATATACTATTCATATATATGATATTCCTTTTCTAACGCGTTTCTGACTCTCGATGTGGGCTAAATTATCATGTAGACACATTTTAAGGCTTTGGATAATATATCCTTTATACTCCCTATCTAAGTACATTGCTTCTTTAGTTTTGATTCTATTTTTTTTTTTTTTTTTTAATTTCATATTTTGAAAACCAATCCATAATATATAGTATTATTAGGCCCTGTACCGAAGGTACAAGAGCCTATTGGGTTTGTGCAAATGTATGTAACAGGTAGAAATAATGGTCGGAGACCCCCAAAGTTACCACCATTATGGTCAGGAGTGATAGAGGAGTCGATATAGCCATGTCCGTCTGTCCGTCTGTCCGTCTGTCCGTCTGTCCGTCCGTCCGTCCGTCCGTCTGTATGAACGAAAGGATCTCGGAAACGGTAATAGATAGAGACTTCGTGTTTTTTGCATTCGACTAGGATTGCTCCGGAATTTCACAAGTTTATTTTAAAATTTTGCCCCTCCCCCCCTTCCCCATAAAATCACCCCTTAGGGTGAAAATTTCTTCGGCACAAAAAAAATTGAGTGTACCAATATAGAGATAACGTCTCTCTAAGCAAAAATCCAAAAAGTTCATCAAAATCGGATAATAAATGGCGATTTTATAAGTAATTGAATTTGAACAACCCCCCTTTTCTGTTCATTCATATTCGCGCAGTGAGAAGTGGTCATGTGTTTGGTCATAAGCTCGGGAAACATTTAATATGTTTGTTAGGCGACCTGAACTGGTACAGGGCCTTTTACAGTCGGTTACGCCCGACTGTATTTCCTTACTTGTTTTTTTTTTGATTTTTGTGCAAACCTTTTCTTATTGTGACTTTTTAACTAGTGTGTTATGTTCTTTTAGTTTATCTTATTGTATTACACTTAATAACAATTTTTGTTTATCGTATTGTATAGAAAAATGTTTGCCTCGATTAGAACAACAACAAATAACTTTTGATTAATATTGCTTTTCCTTATAACAAAATCTTTTGTACGAATCTGAAACCACAGCAAACCAAAAAAAAAAATATTATTTAACGTTTATCAAATACCAAATACAACTAAACTATTCTTGTAGGCAGCAGAATGTAGATTGAATGAATGCGGCAGTAATCATGCTCTCCTTACTGCAAAAGAGGCGATTTCATTATGGGTACTTGGCGCGCGGAAGGTTTGTAATAACAATCTAAACACTTAGCTACAAAAACAAACAAATAAACAAACAAACAACTACAACAATAAAAATTTATTATTTTATTTTACTTTTTTTTAGTTCCTTTGTATACATTTAGTTTATACTAAATTCAAAATTCATATCAAATTCATTTTTTTATACCATTCATTAATTTGGTTTTCATATTTCGGTACTCTAATCTGGTGTTGTGTATGTTTCGCGTATTCATTCATTTGTCTCATAAACGCGTTTTCATAAAATATGTGGGTTCGTCGGAAACTTTCTTTGCTATTAGATGAGAGAAATTTAAGAAGCAGTACAGGTTTAATTTAGAACTATAGTGCAGTACCCTATATAATTTTTTTTGCGCATTAAGTTGTTATAAGAGATATTTCTTTCTGAAAATTCAACATGCGCAAGTCATAAAGCGTTTCTTTAAAGGAAATTAAATTTAATTTAATTCTCAACACTGATTCTTAGTACTGAAATTCTAAGCATAACCTTACTTTATTTATATTCTTGTGTATAAAGTTTTCGGTAGTGGGTTTCATAGAACTGTTAAACAGTTCCTGAAATATTTCTGCTGTTTATGGATCGCGTAATAGTCTTGAAAGCACTAATTGAAGGTATGTTATAGTTTAACTCCATATGTATACAATAATTACCTGTTAAAAAAAAAGAAAAAAAAAAAAACTACACACTCTAGATGTTCCAATAATCGCGTTTCTGTATAATAAAAACCTTAGCGTATTAATAAGTTTAAGCTATAGCTAAATAAAAAGTTATTTTTAAATACATATAGCATGTGTTTCATCGTAAACTTCCTGTATTTCCTCATAATTTAAGCATTTTACATACATATATATACTCGTAAAATTCTAAATGTTCATAAAACGCACCATAAAAATGGATATCCTGTAAATACATATATACCTATTTATACCTACATAAATATAAATTTACAATTTATAAATTATTTAATTATTTTATGAACCTAACCTCACTTTTTTTTTATTAAAGTAACTCCAACCAAATTGCACGCTCTAACACCAAGTCACAAACCGTTGTGCTCTTTCTCTTTTTTTTTTCTTCTCTGTTTCGTTTTTGTTTATATGCTCTTCGCCAACTGTAGACCATATATCGCCGACTGCTGGAAGCCCAGAAGAATCGTACCCATGTCGATCCAGAAGTAACGCTGCAGTTCCTGAAAAGTGCAGTTTACTACTTTCTAACAGACAAGGAAAACTCGCAGGGTCATCTGCAGGCAATTGAAAGTATTTTGGAGTTCACGGAAGCAGAGAAGCAAACCATCAGCAAAGCACGCGCACCGAAATGAAGTGAAAAATCGAAAATATATATACAAGTAGTATATAGAAATACAATACATACCTACACATATATATAATATATATATATGTACAAAAAACAAAAATGGTTGAATTTTCGTATTCCAGTTGAAAGTTTATTGTTAGTCGATAATGCCAAAATCAGAAGAGAATTTCTGAGTTTCGGTCACTGTATCTTTCACTTTAAGATTAACTGGGATTCGTAAACGCAGCCCTTAATGATATTTTAGACGCTAAACTATGTACGCGTTTAGTTAGTCATGCGAAATATATCTTTCGATATTCTGTTGCGAATTTATACAATATTTATTTCTTTTACAATTTTATTTTATTTATTTAAAATAATTTTCGTAGATCGTTGTGTTGTGCGTAATCAATTTAATTATTCTTCCGTTGTAAGCATAATTTTACTTATTTAATTATTTTTAAAATTATTATTTATAAATGTAAGAAAACGTCCAGTGAAGTGCTTTGCTGCGACACCGAGCGAATTTTAATAAAAATTTAAACAAATTCGATAATATAGTGGCTAACAAAGTTTATTTTTGTAGTTGTGACTTGAAAGTGATTTTTTGCCCAAGCATTTTGATAAATTTGACGCTGCTAGGAAAGTAATTTAATAAATTATAAACAGTTTCAATAGTGATTTTAATTAAAAGAATGCAAATAAAACCATTTGTGACACTCGAAAATCGTTTTATTTGAACAATTAATATAATTTTTGTATAATATGTATATAAGGAGTAATCTTTGACCAACGTACTACAAGGACAATCCACTGAGAACTTATAATAAGGAACATATAATGACTTGCAGAGCCGTTGCTGGGAAAAACTAATGAAATGAATGTATCTCACAATGGTCAGACCTGTCATAACATGCGGCGCCATTGTTTGGGCAGATAAGGCTAAATTAGCAGTAACCAGCAAACAACTGAATATAATTCAGAGGTAAACTTATATAACTAGAATAGGAGCAATGCGAATCTGTCCTAGTACGGCGTTATGCGTGTTTTAAATCTAACGCCGCTACATCTTCATATCCAACAACAGGCAAAAAGCGCCATCGTTAGAATAGGATTAGTCGCGCTAACGTTATCTTGACAAATGCCCACCCACGCCTACAATACACTTGTGACAACCTTGGTAAAATGAAAAACTTCATCCGCAGATTTAAGGAAAGGCTCAGCACTAAAGAACAATATGAAACATAGCGCTGAAACCAGAAGCAATCAGCTAGTTTACAGACAGCTCCCTAACAGATGAAGAAACTAGCGCAAGTGTTCCAGAAACACTTGCGTTAGTTTCTTCATCTGCGTTAAATACTGTGAATTACTAAAGAAATTCATCAGTGTCTTTCAGGCAGAAATATATGCAATACAAAAATATGTCTCTGGAATGCCAATGGTGTTTCCTGTCACAAAAACGAACTCTTAAATTTTTTTCTCAGAAAGAGTTGAAATGGCCTTCAACCGTCGTTCGGTTATGACCGCATTCAGCTTTTGTAGTCTAGTGAGCGCTGGCGCCAGTTTTTTTTGAATTCCAAGTAAGGAGAGATCTCTCCAAACCTGCTCATTCCAACGTGTGCCTGGTCGTCCTCTATTTCCGCTGGAATTTTATTAGCTGGACTATGTAAACCTCATCGAATAACATATACAGCTCGCGGTTCATACGGGACCTAAAGTCTTCTCCGATTCTAATAGTACCGAAAATCCTGCGGAGATTCTTCTTTTCAAAGACTTCCAACGCCATTTTGTCTGACTCAATTACGATATATGCCTCTGAGTCATATAGAAGGAACGGGAGTATCAGCGACTTAGAGGTCTTGATTTTTTTTCTTCCGAGATAGGGCTTTACTGCTAATTTGCTTTCTCAGCCCTAAAAAGCATATATTTGCAAGCGTGATTCTTCACCTGATATCCAGGCTGACGTTGTTGTTGCTGGTTATTTCGGATCCGAGAAAGACGAAGTTTTACACAACATTGAAATTCTCCATCGTCACGGACCGTCCAAGACGCTTCGTCATGTCCTCATTTACCGCTAGACCCATTAGCCGAGAATGTTTTTCAATCTATGAGAGCGCCTTGCTAACTCGCTGTTTCTGCGTACCGGTGATATCAATGTCAACTGTGTACGCGAGAAGCTTCACTTCCTTTTGGAAGATCGAGCCCGACATATTCTGAATGAACTGGGGTATGATCAGCAGATTGAAAAACTCGCACAACAGTGCATTACCCTGTCTGAACCCTCTCTTGGTATCAAACGGTTCGAAGAAGTTTTTCCCTACTTTGACAACGCTTTGTGGTTGTCAAAGCGTCATCATGCAAAGGTGAGCGATTTTTGCCGAGAGCACAGACAGTGCGTCAAAAAACTTAATTCGTATCGGCATGTCGAAAGCGGCTTAATAGTCATCAAACAGGTGTTGTGTGTCTTTGGGCTTGGGACCCGCCACCGTAAAAAAAAATCATTCCATTGAAAACAAAAAGGAAGCCTCGGATAGAACCTTGTGATGACGACCCCCGAAAACGATATAAAGATAGATGTTACTCGCTACAAAAACTTTAGTCATTGTTAAGTGTTTCGCGATGTTGCTTTTCGATTTTTCCATCGCTTTAAATAATAACGGAAAGTTAAATGCTGAATGAGTCGTTCGGCATCCTTTTAGCAAAGTGACTCCTATCCCAGAAGAAGCAACAGTTACAGCAATGAAGGATCTCGCACTAACGTAGATTAAATCAATTACACGACGAATGTCTTGAGTTTTACCGAGTAAGGAGTAAAAGCTACCATTTTCATATTAATTGGCTTTAATTAAAGAATTGTTTGGGGGCTCAGCAGTGACACATTCATTCGAACTGATTGGCTCAATGCATCTTGATCGTATTCACGTTCACGTTCCAATTTTCTATTAAAAGTGTCGTATATTCGTATATTCCACGACATGAAGTAACACATGCAAGGGCGTATCCAGTGGGGGATCAGAGGGAGGCCTTGGCCCCCCTTATTTTTGAAAAGTTCGTTAAAAAATGTATTTTACTACATATTTCGAACTTTTGCATTCTCCAGTTGCACCGCTAAATGTATACTGCACTAAGAGCTCCGCCTATTCAAATTAACTGAGTTTTGTAAAGACCACTGTATAAGAGATAAGTCTAATTCACTTTTAGCAACTGTTTGGCGTAGTGTGAATAGTTTCAGTTGATATGTAAATACATAGCACTTAAAGACATAGGATCCACTGGAAAACTTTTTGGTTCCACTTCTATATGTGAACAGGTTTCCATATCAGAGTAAAGCAAAAGAGGGCGTATACATACTTTACATAATTATGTTTGTACATATGCCACAAAGTAATCATCAATCTAAAATTCTTATTGTATGGACAAAGTTTAAAATCAAATAGACATCTAAATCTGTCTTATCAGTGTAAAAATAGACACATTTCTATATATATATACATATATGCATTTATTTATATAGCTTGTGTATTGCTGATAACGCCCATTGAATACAAATCTTTATGCATAAAACCAGCTGAGCTTAGTCGAAGACAACATTCCGAGCGACGTGTACAGTTTACGAAATGCTCGAGATTAAAGACAATTCTGGAGGCCTTCTACAGCTCGATGCGTTCTGGCTAAGGGATCACTGCCTCTGCGTAAAAGAATGCTACAATACGGAGACCAAACAACGTCGCTATAATCTGCTTGACATTCCCGAAAATATCCGTGTCGTTGAGCTGCGTTATGTGGAAAATGAAGTTTACATAGAATGTAAGTAAAATTTTTGATTTATAATAAAAAAGACTCACTACTCGAAACATTTTCAGGGAGCGATGGTCATAAGTCTACATACAGCTCGCAATTCCTGCGTGACTCGCAAGTAACTCAATTAAAAAACCAAAATGAAAAATCAATACGCACTGCATGGAATCAATCGATTATATTGCAAAATCAATCGCAGCTTCACTTTCCGTTAGTCGATTTGTTGAGCATGGAAGACGATACAGTAAAATCCGTGCTTGCCAGTTTAGTGCGCTATGGGCTGGTTTTCATAGAGGGTGTTCCGCCTACAACGGACATGACTGAGCTGGCCATGCGACGCTTGTTTCCTGTTATGCGCACATTCTTCGGTGATATGTACACATTTAGCGATCAGCCCGATCATGCAGATACTGCATACACAAAGCAGTATTTGGGTTTGCATACGGATAACACCTATTTTTGTGACGCTGCAGGACTCCAAGCGCTGCACTGCATCGAGCATGTAAATGTCGAGGGCGGCGAAAACTTCTTTGCCGATGGTTTAGCTGCTGTGCTGGAATTAAAAAAGACTAATCCAAAAGCTTACGAGGTTTTGACAACTGTTCAGGTACCGGCTGAGTACATTGAAGCGGGTCAATATCATAAGTATTCGGCACCGATTATACGCGTGGACTCAGTTACACAGGAAATTGTACAGTTGCGCCTAAACTTGTATGATCGTGCAGTTTTTAATACAATCGATCAGAAAAACATGACGGAGTTTTATACAAGTCTACGTGAATTGGTTGGAATTGTGCAGAATCAGAAAAATCAGTTCCATGTCAAGCTGTGTCCGGGCACCATCGTTATTTTTGATAACTGGCGTGTTTTGCACGGACGCAGAGCGTACACTGGACAGCGTAAAATGACAGGTTGCTATGTGCAGCGTACTGATTTTTTGAGTAAAGCTCGTATTTTAGGCGTAATTGAGTAATGCAACCCAAGTACATAAATGAATCCAATCAAAGCCTCAAATACGAGAATATGTCAAAATGTCAGTCAACGCTTATGTCAATCGTATCAGGACCATTTTCAGTTTACGACTTCAAAATACCCTGCCACTTTTCTTGTGTAAACCACACCTAAACAAAATTTTATAAGAAAAAAAAAAAGGTTAATATTATTTCTTTTCAATAAAACATTTAAAAAAAATTACAAACACATTTTTAATCTGCTATATGGTTTTGAAATATAAACGACAATATAAGGTGACTGATCGCGATTTGTGGTTTGTCTGATTTGTGCATACGACCCGACGGAAGAGAAGGATGACGATGCTAAAGATGAGTTCTATGAGTGCTAAGTTTTATCAACGCCAAAATTGGGAAGAATGGAATCTTTGACCAAACCGTCGGGAAATTACGCCCTAACGAGACTACCTTCAATAATGGAGAGAGGATAATTGATTTCGCCGCAGGTCGGTGTCGTTGTCATGTTGTAATTGACGGAAGGTACGCATCGAGCGTGTTGAACGTACAAACGTTACGTGGTCCCAACATCGACTTGGATCACTAGCTTGTCGCAGTCAAGGTATGCACTAGGCTCAGCGTGGTACACGCCGCACGTCTCAACATGCAACGAAACATTAACATTAAACAACCTTTCCGTCTTCTCAAGATATATGTTAGCAGTGGAGATACATCACTCTTTTCAAGAATAGTGCTGTCAAGCAGGTCATTGGTTATACAAATCATGTGATTTATTCTTGGTATCATGAGGAGTGTCAGAATGCTAGAAAGAAGAATGCCTCATATCAGCAAATTCGTGAGAGAAACGGAAAAAGGAGAAACGCCTTTTTAGGCACAAGAAAAAGGAGCAGAAAGAAGGTCAAGCGTATGATCGAAGGTTTGAAACCCGGAGTAAGATTCCGTTAAGATGAATCACTGAGATAATGGTGGAGTATTTTTTTTAAACTACTTGGCGGCGATGAAGCACTAAATACCGCCGATAGAGAAATGATTTAAGAACTACCAGTTAATGATCGCACTATTGTAGAACCACAGGAACATAACGATGATGATTCGGTTATTAATAAGCTGAAAAATAACAAAGCAGCAGGCTCTGATTGGCTGCCAGCTGAGTTATTCAAGACAGGTGGCGAAGAGTTGGTTAGGAATGTGCACTAACTTTTATGCAAGATATGGTCCGATGAACGTATAGGCAGTGACTACAATTTTTGTCTCTATCTGTTTGCCCCAACTACCGTGACATAAGTATTCTTTCTATCGAATTTAGGATTCTGCCACATGTATTGTGTAATAGGCTGAAGACATATACGGATTCACTGATATCATATCAATATCAGTGTTGCTTTAGAACAAAAAGGTTTTGCGATTTTTTCAATCTGCTGATGGCATACATCCTACGCCAGTCCTCGTACAAACAGAATATGTCGGACTCGATCTTCCAAAAGGAAGTGATGCTGCTCAAGTCTAGTGGTAAATGAGGACAAGACGAAGTAATTGGTGCCTACTCGTAAGCCGTTACAGCGTCTTGGACGGTCGGTGACGATGGAAAATTATAACTTCAATATTGTAGAAAACTTCGTCCATCTTGGATCCGAAATAAACAGCAGAAACAATATCAGCCTGGAGATCAGGTGAAGAATCACGCTTACAAATATATGTTTTTTTGGACTGAGCAAGCAAATTAGCAGTAAAGCCCTATCGATCAAGATCTCTAAGTCGCTGATACTCCCGGTCCTACTGTATGGCTCATCAATTGTCAACACAATTATCAAAGAATTAAGTCGATTTAGTGAGACTAAGTCATATCGAATCCGAAATGATATGTAATGAAGAATTATAAAGTGTTTATTCCAAGCTTACTGGTAGGAAGAAATATGGACAAAGAAAGGATAGTGTAGATATGAGACATAGTTCGGACTTTTGAATAAACGATCTACAAATTCGAAAGCGTCTAACTTGTCTGACATCCAAAACGCTGTTAAATTCATTGCCTATACGGCTAATCTATTGGCTCTTCCATTGCCGGAACAACTTCCCAAAATTTAAGAACTATCGCCTCATAAAATTGCTAAGAACATAGCAAATTGGGCAAATACATATCCTACGTTACAGTAATGAAACCGGCGGATGATCTCTGCGTTATCTGTAGTGTTAAATTGGTCTGTTCTTTTTTTGCTTATTCCGAACAGCAGGTATATCTCGCCTAATGAAACTTCGATCCATACCACCTTCTTTCTGTTGCTCATTGCTATTCGAACTAGCATCATCGTCGGGCTCGTCATTGTGTTCATAGATTGTGGGATACTCTTCTTAGTGGTCCTAAAAATAAGTTAGTTATCTGAAAAATAACTAAGAAAGTTTAAATGTGTAAAGCCTCCAAGATCTTGATTTTCATACAGACAGACGAACACATCGGCTCAGCTCATACAGCTCGCTGTTTATGCGGGAGATAAACTCCTCGCCGACTCTAATAGGACCAAAAATTCTACTAAGACTCATTTAAAGTTGCACTCGCCGCACAGTAGGTCCTGAAGAATCAGCGTCTTATAGATCTTAATTTTAGCCTTTCGAGAGAAGACTTAATTTCTAATATGCTTGCTCAACCCAAAATAACATCAATTTGCAAACTAGATTCTTCGCCTGATCTCCAGTCTGATGTTGTTGTTGCTGGTAATTTCGGATCCAAGGTAGACGAAGTTTTCTGCAACATTAATAATGAAATTCTCCATCATCACAGACCGTCCAAGACGCGATGACGGAGTGCGAGAAGACACCAAGTACTTCGTCTTTTGCTCATTCACCGCTAGATCCATAAGCCGAAACTGTTTTTTATTCTCCGCGAACGCCTTGCAGCTTCACCGTCCTTGCGTACAGATGATATAAATGTCATCCATCCGCAGCGAGCAGCATCACCTCCTTTTGGACGATTGAGCCCGACAAGTTCAGTATGAACGGGCACTGGCGTAATATATGGTCCATCAGAAGATTGAAAACATATCACGATTGAAAAAATATCACGCGCACCAACCTGTCTGAATCATCTATTGGTATCAAAGGGTTCAGAGACGTTCTTTTCTACGCTGACAATGTTTTGTGTGTGTGAAAAGTTCATCACGCAATGGCAAACGATCTTTACCGGGAGTGCAGACGGTTCTTCGCAAAACTTCGTTCGTATCGGCGTGTCGAAAGCGGCTTTTTAGCCATCAAATAGGAAGTGTGTGTCTTTGTTAAATTCACGGGTATTTTCGTGAATTTGTCTTAATGTGAATATTTCGTCACTTGTCGACCTTTTTGGTCTGAAGCCACACTAATATTGTTCTATCAGTGAATCCTAATATGGCTTCAGCCTATTACACAATACGCGCGACAGAATCTTATATCCGATGGAAAGAAGACTTATTCCACGGTAATTGGCGCAAACAGCGGGTTCCCCTTTCTTAAAGATAAGACAGAGAACACTGAGATTCCAGTCATTGGATATGCGTTCATCGGACCATATCTTCCATAAAAGTTGGTGCATACTCCTAACCAACTCTTTGCCGCTGATTTTAAATAACTCTGCTGACAGCCCATCACAAACTGCCGCTTTGTTATTTTGCAGCTTTATAATAACCGAATTTACTTCGTTATAGTCCGTTGGCTCTACAATAGTGCGATCACTAACAGGTAGTTCTGATATCATTTCTCTATTGGCGGAATTGTGCTCTTCATCGCCTTCAATTAAGTTAGAAAAATGGGTCCTCCATAATCTGTTGGGGTCACTGTGGGTCTGATTTTTTAGCAATCAAAAGTGCTTAGCACCCTTACAACCCATCGACTAATTATAGCCACTAATTCAGTTAAACAAAATTATTTAAACAAAACAAAGAAAATTTTATGAATGTGCCAAATTTTTTTTTAAAAATGAATACACCCTTGCACCCTTGCACCCTTGCACATGTAGTCGGGATAGTGTGTTTTTTGTTTAAACTAATTTTGATAATAATTTTAAATATTAAAATCGTATTTCTTGTTGTTTTCACTGAGCACGGTAGTTTTTGAATTGATCCGCCATTTTTAGTTTTGAAATTCTGACATCAAAGTTTCAATCAGCAACTGTGAAAACCCCTAAGTAAACGTTTTTAATTAGATATGCTGATTTTTTCCCGCCATATTTGATTCGCCATTTTGAAATTCTGACATCTGATTTGTAATCAGCTACAAAAAAAAAAAAAACGATTAAACGTATATAACCTAAAATGTTGATTTTTGTAATTCTTGTCCCCCATACTGGATCCTCCATTTTAAATTTAAAAAATCTGAGTTCACATTCGTAATCTGCGACCCCGAAAATCCCCGAGTATACGTTCTCACCATGATGCGGTGATGTTAAAATGTTAAGGCGCGTGTTTTTTGGAATTTCGGAACATTGTGCCCCGTCATTAACATCGACACGTATGAAGATTTACTGCAGTGCATGTTGTGGTTGTATTTTTTTTTTTCGTATTTGTACTCTTTTTGAACTTAATTTTCAAACAAATTTCTGGCGTTCTAAATTTTGACTCAAAAGTTTCATTGGATCTCGTGTTAGATTGTTTATGATTGAAGATACAAAGTTTAATTTGTATAAAACAATAATTATAAGTTCGGGGTGTTTTTATTGTGGCTACTTATTCGCCATTTGTTTCTCCGGCTTCGTTCATTAATATAATGGGGTCATCTTCATTCCAAAGAGCAGATTGATTGTCTTGAAGTCCACTTCCTAGTATTTGAATTACTTTTTTGACAAACCTTTTAGGGTAAAGTAAGGCGATTTTTAATTTTTCCATATTGTTCTTTTTAGGTACCTTTAGCTAGTTGCCAATATGTTTTCATCAAACTAAACGTTTAGGTATTTGTCATTTCAAAGAAGGTGGGGGCGTTGTGGTGAACCGATACCTAGTTTCAACCTGTAGTCCGTCAGGATATTTGTACTTTTCAACATCCTTCAGCTACGTTCCTGAACTGCAGACAGAAACATAGTCGAACTTACTTATTGTTAAATTTTATTATATTAATTAGAGCCGTTTCTATATCTTCGTAGCTCATTTCATTTACCCTTTGAAGTATTTTTTGTTGTCATGACTAATAACTTGATTTTAAAGTAATTTTCGCCAGCTTGGTTTTCCTTATTTTAATTTAAAGCAAATAAAAACTAAAAAATAATAATAATAATATTGAAAATATTTAAAAATAACTGAATTCTAATTGGAAAATAGTTTTTTAGCCAGTTTTGCCGTTAAATATTCTAACATACTTTCGATAAGTCGCTGAGTTATCGGACCATATTTTAGTTTGCTGACAGAGCGATATTTTTTTGAAGCATTTAGCAACACTAACCAAAGTTTGAACAAAAATGGTTTTTAAGGTCTATGCACTTATTTTAATCATACACAGCTCAGATCGTAGAAGGAAACACCCAAATCATACCAACAACAAACCTAAAATAAATATAATTTTTTTCTTATTGGTCTTAAATGACAAACTAGTGTTATCGTCATCGAATGATAGTATAATAAAACCCGGTTCAACCGGGTATTTAAAGACCCGTTTGCAGAATTTGCCATTCACAGTCGTGCCGTGGTAGTGGAAGGGTGTGTATTTCGCGTGCGGCTTTTTATTGCTATTTTAAATGAATTTTCAAGATCTAAACTGTGCGCAACAATAAAACAAAATCGCGCACTTGTGTATTGAATAATAAAAACAAAAATTTACAAATTCAACAATAAAGGTTTTCTCATATCTAAACCGCGAAGCTGCAGCAGTAAAATTGAACAAAAGAAACCGCAAACAAAATCTCAACAAAAATCTCAGCATAAGATAGAAAAGTAGCCACTGGGCAATAAAAAGAAAAGCAGCTACAACTACAAAGGTAAAAAAATATCAACAACAAAACTCACACACTGTAATGTGTCTAAAATCGTTAATATGTGCAAATAATTTAATTGAATTTATACGCAAAACGAAACAGATTCGCTGCGCCCGTATTCAACATCGTAAAAGGTAGTAGAAAGAAAGTGCAGCAGTAGCGCGTGTGCATGTGTGTTTGTTTGTGTTTATACGCTCTTGTTGTGTGTGTGTTAGTTTGTAGCGAATAAATAAACCGGGTCGAACGCACACAAAAACGTGCGGCGGGCTTTCATTTACTTTATTTCTGATTCTGTTTTTTTATTTTTGTTCTTATCGTGTTTTGAATTTTTAAAATTGAATTGTTTTTTGTTATATTATACAAAAAAAAAAAAAAAAAAACTTAATTTGTGTTAATATCAGCAGAGTCTAATGACAAAATAATAAATAAATAAAACTGCTGTAATTGTAAAAAAGGGGAATTGCTTTGTATACCGCAAACGCCTCATCGTGCAACCTAAACTCCCACACCGTCACCGCAACTCATTCATATTAAATCAAAAGCGCACACATTTTGCTTTGAATACATTTCAAAAAAAACTCTTGGGATTTAATTTGTTTTATTTATTAGCTTTGCGACTTAAGTTTGCTTCTCAGCATATTGAATCGAGGATATCTGCCAACAGCAACCAGAATACAAAACAAGTACATATCTACAAAAACAATTAAGGCAATTTTTTAGGCTTCACTCACCTTTTCGAACAATGTGAGGTAAGCTTTTATATTTATTTTGAAAATTTTATTATATCCTGCAGTTGGCGTTTAAGAGCATTCCTATTTTCAACTAGAAACTGCAAATATGCTGTATCTTTCGATTATAATTTAAAATTCAATGAAAAAAAGGATTTCGTCCATCTTTACAAAAATATGCCACATGGAAACAGTGCGGAATTTCATTAAAATACATTTAAATATGGTTCAAAGAAAGGTCGAGGGTATTTTGTAGTCAGTGCACACTTCGTTGCAAAGTTTTTTTTTTTATTTTGGTTTTGTTTTGCAAATTTATTTTATAGCCATGCTCATTTATTTTAATATGCCAAAATTCTTTTATTTTCTCCCACCAAAAGACTGAAAATTTACAAAGAAAATCCGCGCAATTTATTATTGCTAGGCCCACTTTGCTGCTCTCTGATCTAACTGCTGCTCCGCCCTCGCAGCGCCTCCTCTTCCACCTTCATATGAAGCTGCACAGTTTGGCTCGCATTTCATTACCCCGTCGCTGACTTGACTTGAACTTGATTCCTATTGAATTCTGATGCTGGTGCCGATGCAGGCGTTGCCCGCTTCATCTTCAGTTTTGCGGTCTTACAGTCATCTCAATTAAACCGGTTTCCTACGCTGTGTTGCCTATAAATCTCTGTATGCGAACTGACTGACTGGCAGCCGTCGCTGACTTCTCGGACGGACTGTAATGTTTAAGTCAAGCCGAGGCCGTTGGCGTTGCAATCGTCGACATATCTCCATCATTATCAGCGTCATCATTATTATCGTCATATATGTATGAGCACTGCTTACAGCTTAAAGTTGTTTCATGACTTTATCTCCACGTTCTCTCTGCACCTCTCTCTGGCTCTCTATGTCTTGAATTTAAATTACCTACGGCTTTTTTACGCTTCTAGACTATTTTTACTGAGACCATGTAATGCCCTTTTTGGTAGCCAACAATGTTGTTTTTTACTCTATATAAACCCTATATATGTCCTTAAAAAATATGGACAAATCGGTTTTTTTTTCTACGCAAGTTGCAGTAAGTTTTAAAAGGTTTGTACACAATGTTGTATGTGAAATTTTACTTCGATTAATTTAGCTGTGATCTTCAAAAACATAAATTTGTAAAATTATATTCGAAAACATAAAAAAATGTTTTGATGTACTTTAGTTTCAGAACCTCGGCACCTTAGCACAAATGTGAGTTTCGGCTTTTAGATTGTATAAAAATATTGATGTAAGGCTTTTTCAGTATTTGTTAAGCTTTAAAATATATTTCAGAGGTAAATTTAGTCAGAATTTGTTCCTTACTATTTCTGTTTAATAAAAAATCTTTCGAATAAATGAAAATTAAGTAGTTTAATGCCACACTACATGTCCCAGAAATATTAAAAAATATTTTGTGACGATTTGCCTTTGATAAAGAACATTTCCAAAAACCGATGATTTTTTGGAACCAAATCATTGTGGGACTCATATTATACAATTCATGTCATAAGTAATTGGCTTTGCGAAGCATGTTGATGTCAAAACCTTTCCTTTTTTGATGTTCGGGTAGCTATTCTTAATCGAAAATTGCCTTCAACTTGTATGTATGGCACCCCGTTTTTCTGCACTTAAATCAATTTTATTGCTTTTAACCACTTGCTGACTGTTGACTCATTCACTCCCAATGATTCTGACAACTATTAAAACGTTTTGCATTGGTCCACATTAAGCAATGATTCCATTTCTTCGTCTTTAAACTTTTTGGGATGACCTAGTCTTCGTACTCAAAATTTCCATTTTTAAAGCGGCCCAACCACCTCCGCCACGATTGTTTAGATAGAGCTATATAGATTAGAAAGTTTGTTCTCGCCGTAAACTTCCACTTTCGATGACCCTCGCCCGAACTTTTCTTCATATTAAAGTAATGAAGACATGGTCGAGGCAATATTTAGTATTGTTGTTAGCGTTTTAACTAAATGACGAAAGCTGCCACAGACTCTCATTCACACTAGGCTAACAATATTGAATCATTTGCTAGTGGAAGACACTTGTGTACAATGTTCATTATTAATTCAAGGTCAAAATACTTCTCTCGATGCTATTTTAATTCATCCCTCTGGCTTTGACCAAACTTAATAGTATTGCCTCTTCCGATCTTATTAACATGTATACCCAATTTATATTTTTTATTCAAATCAAGTCATTCTAAAGACATATGGATAGCATTTTATGCACGACAACAAAAAAATAGTGTACGTAATTAGTTGGTGGGCAATGCTAAAAAAATTATCCCAGCTTTCGAAATTATTGGTTTTAAAGTTTTTTTTATTTGGTTTCATTCCGGATTTGATGCATAGTAGAAAAACTATTTGAGAAAAGTAAATAGTTATTCGCGACGAAGGAACCTCAAACATCGTGACTCTATGAATCAGCCTGCGATAATTTAGACCATATAACTGGTTGTCGTCTCAAACACTTCACAAGCTCTTGCGGCTTATAAACCCATTAAAAACGATAATTCCGACGATAATTACTTCCCCAAACAGCTGACTTACAGTGTTACTGCTGCACAGTATTATTGTTTTCCATTTTGTAGCACTTTATACACGTTTATATCGCTATCGTTGTGAAATGTTACACCATACAGTTTAAAAAGGATATACATATGACGAAAATCTCATATTTTCGATTTCAAAATTATTTCAGGAAAATATTTCCTATTCTGACCAAAATTATAGGACGAAAAAGGGTAGGAAATTCGATTGTTTTTTGTTTCTGATAACTTATAAAAAATATTATAAAAAAACTTGAAAACAATAGCAGCAAAACTTTTCGATTTATAGATTATTGAGTCTCCGTATCGATCGGTCTATAACTTCTGTTTCTCTGTTTGCAGGCGTATTGCTTTATGAAGCTGAAATCTTTAAAAGATGTTAGGCTTGCCACGCGAGAATTTCCGCTTGATATTTTTAATCAAATTAGAAATATTGGTCATTTTATAAACCAAAAAATTACGTTTGAATGTGTCAAAATTCTTTGACGTTGTATTACGTGAAACTTTGTTTCATGAATAATGTTTTCTGTAGGGACAAAGTTATTGTTGGTACAATCCAGCGATTGTCTAAACCAATGAAAATTTTCGAATCCAAATAAAATTATTGGATGCGCAGCGAATAGCGTTTAAACGTTTACTTACACATAACTGGCTTGCTTGGTCGATACGATTGTAACGAACATTTTGCGACCTTTTTCCGGTAGGGATAATCCATATTCAAAGCAAACATTGCTCGAAAGTGTTATAGGAAATTATATTTAAATAAATTTATCCTCAAAAATTAAATGTCATTAATGGATACTTTTTTCTGTTTCAAAACTTTCCATCTTTTTTTGCGTCCTTGCGCTGCTAATGAACTTTGCTAGTGTTGCACTTATTACTGATAAAAGGATAAATATTTCCTTCATAGCAGTCACTTCTTCGTACTTAGTGCACTTAATTTCTGAGGCATTGTCAGAGTAAATGACCGGCCTACAAAACACATCCAAAACTCATTCAGGCAGCGTCTAATGGCCATAGGCGACAATAAGAATTTTGTCTGAAAAAGCTTTTAAGAGCGATTGTCGGTGCGATGCATGTAATTGAAAGGATGAAGGACAAAAGAGAGCGAAATGTTTAGGACATTGTAATGTGGCGGACCGACTGGCTGTGTTGCTACGATTTGAAAGTTTCCGTGTTGCTACAACAACAAACAACACTGTTCACACATTCTTTCTCTGTTTCTATAACCCTTTATACAGAACATAATCCTCTGCACTCCCACACTATATGTCTGTCGCTCTTGCACATATGCCGTTTGGCAAATTTTTATTCATCAACACATCATCCATTGTGTCATTGTTGTTGCCAAGTAGGCATTGTCAATACTGCTGGGAATGTTGTTGTTGTTTTGTTGCATCTACACTTGCTGCTGCTGCTTCGGCTGTTTACACTTTGCCGCTTTGCCTTGATCGTTGTTGCTGTTGTGTTTGATGTTTGTTCGTTTTCGGTTGTTGCTGTTATATTTTTGTTTGCACTATCCACCCCGCGTTGCACTTGCAACGATGCCTTATGTACAGTGAGCAAAAAAATATTTTACACAAACAAATTTTTTTTGTTTTCAATTAAGACCGAAGGCACTTTGTCGAAGTCAAAGAAAAGTCTTTCGTATATGTATACAAGCCGAACGTATTCCTATGCACAAAAGATTGGTGCCGAGCACTGCCGAGCCTCCTTTGCTCCATTTTCGTACCTCGGATTTAACCAATCTCTAATGTTCTTTTCTATGTTCTTATTCACTTTAAGATTCCAAATTGGGTAAAAAAAGAAAAAAAGAACTTTGTCATAAAATATTAGTTTTCGTGAGCAAACTATTTTCATAGCATATACGGCTACCATGCCAAAATAATTCTCTTCTCTACCAAGGAAAACCACCCATCAATCCATTTTTAAAAGTATCGAAAAGCTGCACAGCGATTGAGTGATCCATGGATGAGAACAGGTTGTAGTCAGAAGGAGACTGGTTTTGTGAAAAAGCGCAAAATTAATGAGATCTGGAATTCTCATCGAATTTGTAGGCCAATATGTTGGAGTACAGGGTGAGACATGTTAAGCTTTTTTTGGTGTTTATTGATTTGAAAGACTTCAGCCGAAATGTGTATGTTTGGCGTTGTAAACACCTGCAGCTATAAAATGGGCACCTACAGTGTTGAAGAGTTCAAGAATTGTTTTTCCGATACCGTAAACCTTGGTGGGCAATATATTGCCGATAGTGTGAAATTATCAAACTTTGATTGAATATATATAAAGAAGGCTTGGAGATAATTTGTTGCAAATGACTGCAGAGAATGGTATTTGATACGACATCTAATGAGTATGAAAGTTCCGCCATGGGTGGTTTTTGGAATAGAACGTATACACTAGTATTTCGAAATTATATTTTTAGGTAAGATGTATTCTCTTTCTGCGAGAAAATTTAAGAGTTCGTTTTTGTACCGAGAAACATCATTGGGGGCCCTTCAGTACCGTGTCTGAAACTGTGCATGTGACTTCAGTTTAGCCTGCTTTGATGCAGATTGCAGGACATTGGCAAAAGACATATAAGACGTGGTTGTGTCAAATGCATAAGTCTGTGGAGTGCGTGCGATTAACTCCTCGGTTTGGCGCTTGACCAGCAATTTCTAAAAAAGAAATTTGGGAAAATTGTGACGCATACATAGTTCCACTCCTTTATATTTAAATCTAGCTGTACCCGACATGTTTTGCTCCGCTCAGTACAAATTTATTGTCATAAAGAATGTTGTGTCAATGTATGTATATTCCCTATAAACAGACAAATCGTCTATCTAATTTCTCCCGATCCCATTGAGATGTATACCAAATTTAATCCTTGTGGGTTCAATGGATTCAATGATATTTCGAATTTTGTTTATCGCTTATATGCGGGTCAAGGCATTGCCCTCTGATTTGATAATACTTTAATTTTATTTGTTCCGATTCTATTGATATGTATACATAATTTCATCCCTGTGCAACTAATGCACGCAAATATATGTATGACGAATTTATTTAATCGCTTATATGATGGTCAAGGCGTTAATCCCTTCGATTTTGACCAAATGTAAAATTAGAGTAGCCTATGGTACTCCTTATAACATCAGCTATTAGGAAGTGGAAGTCCCGTAAAAATCTGTCCAGCCGTTTCAGACAATAGCCAGAACAGACTGATAGGAAAACGCTTTTATAAATTCGTTTTTTGGTATAAGTAATTTGTTCATAGGCAGCTCCAACCGGCAGGAGTTTGCACTAACTGTACTCACCTTGTATTATGCATATTTAATGAGTTACAATTGTTTGTATTTTAGTATAAGAATTTGCTAACAACATATTAACAAGGCGCATACTTTTTGTTACCACTATATAACTAGCTATTTTTCTATCTCAACGTCTGACAGTATTTGTTTTGCAGTGCCTCTGTCTGCGCGTATTTTTATCCTTTGTAGCTGTTGTTTGCTGTGTCTAGTTGTCTCTTCGTTACTTCTTCTTACTTGTCTGCCAGTCTGTCTGTCTGTCTTGCTGTCTTATTTGTCTTCTTCATCGTCTTCTGTTGCTTCTTTGCTTGCTTGCTGCATTTTTAACTTAAACGTTAATGACTTTTAAATGATTGTGCATAAACTATCTTGGGAATCCGAGAGGTCTTAACTATTATTGCCCTTAGTTAGAGTTAGTTTTGCCGTTGTTCTTTTAGTTGCTCTCTAGTATTAATTTAATTTTTTCTTCTTCTTATTCAGTCATACATATTTACTCTGATTACTTGCCGCGCATAATTGTTGCTTCTTAAGACGTCGAACGTCGACAGTCGACGTGTTCGAGCCAAGCTAAGTGCGCACCTTGAAAGTCGCACTCGACTTGGTTCATTGTCATTCATCGTCACCGCGGCTGCTTTGGATTCGGTTTTTTTCTTTTCTTTAATTTCTTAAAACGTTGTTTGCACAGTTTGTTCTGCTGAGAGTTAACTGTCTGGATGGAGTCTTTATATATGAAGTAAAACACACATTTTTTTGATTACGCAGCATTTTTTTTTGTTTCTTTTTGTTACTATTATTGGCCACATTTGTTCTTGTCATTGTTTCTTTTGCTTTTGTCGTAGTTGTTATTCTTTAGCATACATACGTATTTTGTTTTAAAGGTCTCGACCCACTCTTAAACGCATAGACTGAAGAACTGAGCATTCATAGACATTGCCACAAGTACCTTACGCCGTTGGCAACAATTGCTCTTATTACGTTTTTTGTTTGTCGTTTTTTTTTGCTTCAACTTGTTCTACTTTTGTCCTGTTCTTTTTTGTTTCTCTCTCGCTTTTCCTCAAAAGTTTACTCTTTCTCTTCATCACTTCTTTTTTAAAAGTTGGTTTTTGCATTTTTGTGCACATTTTTTCTGGTGATTTTTAGTTTTCACAGTAAAAGTTTTGTTTTGAACGTTATGAACCAAGCTTGACTAATTTAACCATATAGTATTGTACTATTCAAATGTTTGGATATCTAATGAAACCTTCGTATCGTAATTGGACTGCAATATTCCTTCGTCGGATAAGGAGAGCACAAAGACCCACTCTTCTTCTTTATTTTGGCATTTTTTAGACCAGTGTTCTATCTTAATTCGACTAACATTGAAGTCATTAGTTTTTATGCGACTTTTGTAAATAGTATCGAACGTCTTCTGAGAAAGAAATCCCCGGTGCCTGACAGGTTATGTCACATAACCTTGAAGGTTCTGCCGAATCATACTTTAAACTATCCAGGTATTTGGGTTAGTTTTTAACCAAATGGTGAGATTTATTTCGATTTTAATGGATAAGTATTTAAATGAAATAAATATTTTAAACGTCATAATGCTGAGAATGTGAAAGAATGTCATAATAGTGATAAGAATTTTTTGTACTAGTAAAAATATTTGTAAGTCTACATAATCAGGCGTGCGATTTTGCGATTTCAATAAAATATTAATCAGAATTATTGGACTTCTTTGTGTTTGGTGTCATTTTCAGTGCACACTCAGTTACACATTCTACGCCACAAACCACCCAGACGGAAAAGCCCATGGAGGGATTCTCAACCAATTAACTCCAAGCCAGTTCGATAAATGTGCAATCAAAATTTGGCAATCTCACATTATCGGAAATTTATTGCGCCCCTCGTTTTACTGTAACCGAAAAACAGTTCATAGACTTTTTTAACACATTCGGTGATCGCTTCTTAGTTGCAGGAGATTATAACCCGAAACATGCCCATTGGGGATCACGGCTTTCAAATCCCAAAGGGAAACAGCTGTATAAAGCACTCATAAACACTCAAAACAAGCTTGACTACATCTCACCATGCAGTCCCACATACTGGCCAACAGATCCGATGAAAATACCGGATCTTATAGACTTTGCAATTACACAAAAAATCTCAATCAGATTTATTTCTGCAGAATCACTCGCAGATCTGTCATCGGATCACTCTCCCATAATTTTTAATCTACTGGATTACCCAAAATACAAACGAAATCCCAATTTTCTCACCGCTTACAATACGAATTGGCTTAAATACAAAAAATGTATAAGCAGCCACATTGAACTCAACCCTGCAATCAACTTCGAAATGAATATAGACAACTCTGTCAGTGCCCTTAACTCAATTCTCACTGCTGCAGCAAAACACTCTATACCACAATTTAATTCACCCCCAAAGACAAACCATAGCATTACAAATACTCACATTGAACATCTTCAGATCTCCAGCTGCAAAATTAAGGCTGAAGACAACTACTCGTGAACTGACCACGGCCCTCAAAATTGAAGATAAGCTCGCCCAAAGAAGATACATCGAATGTCTCTCACCCAAAAACTCTAAATTTCCGTTATGGAAAGCTCGCGCTACTATTCAGCCACCCATCTTAGAAATGTCTTTCAGCCAAACTCGTCGACAAACGGTTTCGCTCTTCCTCCATATCCGGATTGGAACTATTCAGCACCTTTTCGAATACAACCGGAGTGGGCAACTGGCGGATAAAAGTCAATGAACAAAAAAGTAAACACGTTACATTCACGCTCAATAGAGGTACTTGCCCTACGCTAACTCTGAACAATATTACGATCCCACAGGCCAATGAGGTCATGCATCGCGGCATCCATCTCGAAAGACGATGGAGCGAAGAAAACATAAATTAAGCTGAAGGTCAACTCCCTACACTAGCTTATTAATTCACGATTTAATTTTTTTAGTGCATTAATAAGATCTTCGATGTTTTATTCAGATCAACCAAATTTACTTGAAAAGATTTTTCAAGTTTTTGATGACAATTCCAGTTGTTATCCTGTCAATAGCCGCAATAATTTTCTCAACTTCGAACTTGTTGGAGATATTTTTAGTTATCATTTTTTAAAAGTGTAGGAAGGTGAAAGTTGTTCGGTTGTACCTCGATAGTCAAGCAATGGATCTTGATATTATCTTTTCTAATATTCATATTGAAATTGCCGTTCTTTGGACGATTACTGATGTTCTTCAACTTCGTTTAATGTTAAAATAAGCTACTATAGCTGAAGTGCTGCCGTTTGTATCACTTTTATTTTTGATTGATTTTAATATGAGTGTATTGGTCCTCCTTTTCTTGCTGGTTCTTCATTATTTGTAGTAATGTAAAGATGATGCTTAATTTCTTTGGGATGCAGTAACGACTTCATTAAGTCTATATTTACTTCATACTTTAAGTCGGTTAATATTTGTTTCTGCTTATGATACTCGAAGCAGCTAACATTATATTTCTTCTTAAGCGATTCTCCTTAATGGAAAAGAATATTAAAAATAACACCAATTGTTTAAAGATTTTCCGGAACTTTAACTTTAAATTAGCCGGAAAATCTATAGAATTTTAATTACCTCTAATTTTTATCTCTCCACAGCAATTTTTTTTTTTTTTTTTTTTCAAAATATTTATTGCTGTCAAATAAAATTTAATGCAATTTAGTGTGTAATTTAATTTGTGCGTAATATTTACAAAGTGGGAGAAGCAAAAATAAAACTTTTTTATGTACTTCCCTTGTAGCAGATAGTACAACTGCGTGGATGAGACAAGAAGCATTGAAGCGCGTAGCCCGCGTGCCAAGGTTGCCAAGTACGGTGAGGGTGAGGGAGTGATTGCCATGGCAGCTTCATAACGCTCGCTATAAATAATAATACAGCAATTTGCTAACATATTTTTTTTCTTGTTGTATCTACTGGTTATTGTGTTCACTGTTGCTCCATGGCCATATTTCACCAGCGCGTTGAGGTCAGTTAGCCACAGTAAAGCAACAGCGCCAATGGCAGGCAATAATATCTTTATTTTTCAAGAATGTTGCATACTGGTTAAATTTTTTGAAATTATGTATAAAATTCTTCTAATGAATTGGAAAACAAAAATTATTTACTAATTAATTTCGAGCAGAATTGAAATAAAAATACCACCAATGGGTCAATGGGGCGGTTTATAGAGCTGTTAGTTAACCTGTGATCAAATCTAAACTGGTCATGGAATTGCATGAACTTAATCCTAGAAAACTCGTGACCATTTTTAGGACAGTATGGCTGGATGAAGTGTTCTAGGAAAAACTACGGACTGAGCACAATAGACTTTTAAAGGGGCAAAGTGTCTACTACCTAATAATACTATTTTGATCATACGAGTATCAATTTTACTTTTGTGCAAGCTTATTAGGCCCTGTACCGAAGGTACAAGAGCCTATTGGGTTTGTGCAAATGTATGTAACAGGTAGAAATAATGGTCGGAGACCCCCCAAAGTTACCACCATTATGGTCAGGAATGAAAGAGGAGTCGATATAGCCATGTCCGTCTGTCCGTCTGTATGAACGAAAGGATCTCGGAAACGGTAATAGATAGAGACTTCGTGTTTTTTGCATTCGACTAGGATTGCTCCGGAATTTCACAAGTTTATTTTGAAATTTTGCCCCTCCCCCCCTTCCCCATAAAATCTCCCCTTAGGGTGAAAATTTCTTCGGCACAATATAGAGATATAGAGATAACGTCTCTCTAAGCAAAAATCCAAAAAGTTCATCAAAATCGGATAATAAATGGCGATTTTATAAGCAATTGAATTTGAACAACCCCCCTTTTCTTTTCATTCATATTCGCGCAGTGAGAAGTGGTCATGTGTTTGGTCATAAGCTCGGGAAACATTTAATATGTTTGTTAGGCGACCTGAACTGGTACAGGGCCTCTTACAGTCGGTTACGCCCGACTGTATTTCCTTACTTGTTTTTAACTAAGTTTGCAATAGTATTTTTGCCCGCCTGTAGAACACTGTGCGATATTGTTGCTATTGTGGTGTATCTATTTGTTAATATGTACAAACTATTAGCGCATGAATAATGTATATATAAAAAAATACAATGAAAATCTTTTGATAGGGAGAAAACGCTAAAAAGCGGAAAAACGAAAAATCGTTTATGGGCGGCTTTTCATAAACGTACCAATATTTTTTTTTTTTTTTACTCTTGTATATTGGTGACCGTTGGTTGTTGTTTAATATTATTTTTTTATATTTCTCTGACAACACAATTTCTCACTCGTTAATTATAGCTAGATGGGCATGCTTTCAATGCTAACTTGATGTACCATTTCCGCTGTTATCTCTCTTAGTCAACATCACCGCCTACAAGTAACTTTATTTCAGTTTGTGAGATAACCATTTGATAACGCAAACAGACATTAAAACGAGCCGCTATTTTGTTGTCTATAACTACCTAACCACAAATTGCAATTAAATTAATTAAATGCATTAACTAAATGGAAAATTATTTTTGACAGTCAATGCATTGCTCATATTTCTAATGGTAATATGATCCTGAGAAGTTGTTTTCATACGTATTTTCAATTTTAATTTTTAATTAGTTTTTAATTAGTTTAATGGTCTTGTTATATGATATAACTTTTTTTACGTATGAGTAGTGAGAATTTAAATTTAAGTTTTACTTATTTTATAATTCAAAAATTTTCTCGTATCAAATTCGAAAATAACTTAGCACCGTTTAACTGGCTTTTAGTGTGTCTTAATGCAGATCTTTAGATTCCTGTGATCCAATGACCCAATTTGAAACCACCTGACTGATTCGAAAAATGTTGTAGCATTCGGTTTATACATATTATCGTGAAAGCAACTAATTTTTGGTTTCTTGATTAATTCTTTGGAAGATAAAGTGTTGTATAACCCAGCATACATATATATATATATATATATAGAAATATTAACATCGGTATTAGAAAAGATCACATACCTTTTTGATACTCATTGTCAAAGAAACGATTTTAGTACAAAAAAATCAAAAGTGTTAAGTGTGTTTGTTAGGTGGCTACTCCCAAAAGTGTCCGTGGTGGCAAACTGACAGAGAAATTTAGAACGAATGTCGCTCTTAGAAATAATTCTATATATCGTTTTAGTAAAATTAGATAAAGACTGAGGGACTAGCTCCCACGTTACCACCCGCATATGACTTGCCTGTTGATGAGCGCAAGTGTATCGCAATGCTACTGCAGAGAAGAACGCTTCCTATCAGCGAACTCTGCAGTTGAACTGTTAGAGAGCGTGAGTTTGAAGATATTCAGAAGTCATGTGGCAGAAATGAAGTTCGGATATTTTATCAAAAAGTCAAGTGTTTGTTGGTTAAGAGAATACACCAACATTTATGCAAGATATAGTTTTATGAAAGCATACCAAATGACTGGAATCTCAGTGTTCTCTGTCCTATATTTAATGAAGGAGACCCCGCTGTTTGCTCCAACCACCGTGGAATGAGCCTTCATTCCATTGGATATAAGATTTTGTCGCGTATATAATGTAATAGGCAGAACCCTTTTACGGATTCACTGATAGGGCAATATCAGTGTGACTTCGGACCAAAAAGGTTCAAAAAGGTTGAAGGACGCCGATTTTGATTTTTACTGCTATGTCTATTCTTTCTTCCTTTTCAATTTTCTCTTCACCAGCATAATGTATCGTCGTAAAGCGAGTATGTTGTGTCGTATGTTCATTTTTTCTTCTAAATTAAAGTCAATTTACTTAAAAAAGTAATATGTCGATGCCTCAACTTGTTGTTTGTTTTGCACCACAAACATAGATATGAAGCTCCGAATCTGTTGTATATATCGCATTGTCTATTCCAATCATAAATTATTATCTTTACATGCATTCAACGGCACTAATATGATTTCCACGTATTAAAATTTATCCGCCACAATGCTTAGCGCGCAAAAACCGTCAATAAATATAAGTTCGTGCGTTTGTATCTACATAATACTAAACTTTATTTACTAACGATAGTTGACATATATGAATGTAAAGTTTAACCAAAAAGTATCTGCGTATTATATGACTTACAAATATGTATTTGTTTTCGGGAGTTATTCTTGCGCAAAAAATACCGTTTCAGCAATTAGTAACAATATTGTTGTCGTCAATAGTAATAATAGATAATCCGGCACATCATCATTATTATTCTAATCATTGCCAGCAATCTCCAATATCAACGTCATCAAGTATGCAAGACTGCGACGCTGTTCAACAACAACAACAAGAGCAGCCAAACAATTTCTGAACGAATTTTGCGCTAATTTAGAACTTTCGACTTTTGTTATTTTTGTTGTTGTTTTATTTGTCCAGAAAATCTAAAGCGAAAAACAAATTAAAGCCAACGAACAAGAACAACAACAGAACGTCATGTATAAATCAGTGTTCAAATATTGACTAGCATCTGTCCGTCACCCCCAACCATACCGTTGGTATGCCCAGCACCCGAAAATTGCATGACACGCATTTTAATTAAAGCAAATAGACCACTAAACAACAAAAACAATAAAACAAGAAGAGCAATACAAATGCAAATATGTAGTGTACTAAAAAAACAACAACAACAACAACAACAAAAAAGCAGCAAAGCAAAGAATCAAATAAACAAAAGCTAAAAACTCATCAACCCAAAAAATTAGGAAAAAAAAGAAGCAGCGAAACGATGCAGAGCAAATACAAAATGGAGCAAGAAAAAAGAAAATTTATATATATTTACATATATATACCCTGCACTCAAACAGATAAGGGTATAATAAGTTTATGCGACTATATGTTAGAGACAGAAAGTGACACAACAGTCTTTCGGTGTGGTGTTAAAAAATAATTGACATTAGAGATTAAATTACTAGGGACACCAAACTTAAATATTTAGAGTCTATTTATCCATACGTAGATGAAGTTTTGAAAAAATTGCTTCTTGGAGGATGACACCTTTTGCAGAAGTTCACATTGAAGGGGAAAGTTGTGAAAAGTTTTTCACTTGGAAAATTGCTTAAAAAGATTCTTTTGCAACTGGCTCAAACAGGCCAAAGACGTCCGAAAGTTTTCCTCAAGGTAATCCCTAAACATCCTTCTGGTGGTAGCAGTTTATGAGAAGGCAGCAACTTTTATTATTTAATGGAAAATATATGTGAGTAGTGAAATTCGCTCTAGATCACGCGCTTCACAGATACTGCTGACAAGAATGTAGTTGGTTACAAAGGCTTGTAAGGCGAGGAGTGTCAAAGAACTTTGCAGTGAAGCGCAACGCGAGCTATTAGAGAGCGATCTGATTAATGAAAAAAGCCTTTGCAGATACAGGGAAGCAAGAAAGGCAAGTAGTTGAAGATGTTGAGAGTTTACAAATGAATCGCAAATAAGCTAACGAAAGATCAAATGTCTTAAAGAAGTTTTTGAGTCTAGAGTTACTTTCTTCAAAGAAGAAAACGAAAATCTTGTTACAAATATGCAGAAATTGCTGAAAACTCACGAAGAGTTGCTCCAACTTTTAAGTCAGATGAAGTCCAACGATTGGAATCTCAGTGTTATTTGTTCTATCTTCAATAAAAGAGACCAAATGACAAAAGTTGTTTCAGCTGTTTTTGTTCCAATGAAGTGATGCTACTTGGTACGCCGATCACATTAATATATTCGGAACACAATCTACAAGAACGCCTACAAAAATCACTCACTCACTAATAGGACACTTAGTCGTCCAGTGAAAAAAATTCAAAGTAATGCCAAATCTTGGAGATGACCCATGTGTTAATCAGGGACATATAATACCTGCATATATTTCGATTATAAAGCCGCTTATCAAAACGTTCCAGGATAGGAAAGAACCACTACGAACTCTTTGATACCAAAAGAAAATTCCGAAAGGATTATACGTTTAAGTGTGTTTTTTTTTATTGTTTTGAAAATGGAGTTTATACTATGCCAATGTTGATACATACAAAAAACGTCGGGCTCGATCATCCAAAAGAAGATGATACTGTTCAGCTGGCAAGAATGGAGAGTTACCAAGACGTGTACTGGTGATTTTGGAGAATAACAACTTTAGCGTTGTAGAAAACTTAACTTACTTAGGAACAGAAATTCCGAACACCGTCAGTCTGGAAATTATTCGAAAAATCACAACCAAGCAAACTAGTAGTAGAGTCCTGTCTCGAAAAAGAAATATAAAAATAGTCTTGTAAATGGTACATAAGCATGGATTCAGATAAAATCGAATAAAGCTGCTTTGGAAGCGTTCGAAAGAAAGATTCACAGTTGCTATGTAAGCAGTTCAAAGACGTAGACATAGTCAAGCGGATGAAAACAAACCCAATTTTATTAAAGACGTTCGTACTGAGACTTTAGAGAGAATATAGTTTGAATGGACATACGGACATGATGAAATTCTTTTATCTAATATTTCTGTAGGGTAATAACTTATCTGTAAAATCTTTAACAACTCATTTATTTCAACAAAAACGATTATTTTTGTATGTAGCAAAGATACGAAAGCTTCCAATTCTGTAATTTTTAAATGAATCCGGCATTCTTTTGCATCATTCAATGGTGTCTTTATACACAAATTACGAAAGTTTAAGTAATGTAATGCGATTCTACATTGCTAGAATCGAACACTATAAAAAAATTACTGAAAAAGTATTCTTGCAATACAAATCACAATTTCACAAACGTTAAGAATTCTACTATGTCGCAATAGATACTCGTGCAAACCCATTTAATTTGGAAGAAGAGACAGAGGCAAGAGGCAGCCAATGACAGCAGAAGCGCCTGAGAAGTTTGTGGCATTTTGTCGCCGCCGTTTCTATCATTGGAGATGTCGAAATTCAACTTTAAACTTTACCAAACCAAACAGGGAAGAGGCAGAAAATCAAACAAGCGAACAAAAACACAGGAAAACCAAAAAGAGCAGCAACTGTTTTGTATAAACTTTGCACGAGAGTAAAACACGGCATACAAGCCGGGGGAGATGAATTCAACTTTGGCTCAAGACAAAACTCAAAAGTAGGCGCAATACAACTATCTTCTTCTTTTACCGGAATGTAAATGAAAGACTGCAGAAGGCGCAAAACTCTCCGCTCCCACTTGGCATATCTTCGTTGAAATCTCAAAACAATTATAATAAAACTTGTCTACTTGGAAACATTTTCAAACCATAATAATTTAACTTATTTTTGGTTTAAAAATGAATGACTCAATTTTTTTTTTGTCTCAAAAGTTGAGTTAATTTCTAACAAAGGTCATATCTTTGAATTTGTTATGAAGCACTTCTAATTTGTTAATTTCCACAAAATAATTTAAAAAATGTGTCCACACCAACAATTTGATGATAGCTAACGACGTTCAGTCGCTAAAAACTGAAGTGTGGACAGACGTACATGGTTAGCTCTACTTGTAGCATCACATCTTCAACAGTAAAATAATAAGAACTAATGTAGTCTGTAAAGTACAGTGAAAAAGAAATTGCGTCATTTGGAGGTAATAAAATGGACTGTTATGTTGAAGAAGTTCAGTAAGTGTGTATGATGACATTTATGTTATTAAAAAAAAAAAAAAAATTGTTTAGCCTAATAAAGAATCTTTACAATATTAAAAGTGGGTGTGATTTTCGCAGCGCAGATAGTTAAAGTCAGCACATAATACAGATTTTTTTAAAATCTCACATAGACGAGTTCGAGTTCAGCTCCTACGATCCAAATGTCTTTGCAATACTAAAACTTTTTTAAATCAGTTGGTTTCCTTTTGCGTTAGTAAACAATAAATTCCCATAGAATTAGCTTCGTTTTCAGCGAAGTGACATAAAATAACTTAGATACTTTCTACCTGCACACAATCTAGTCGGTGACTCTATAGTACACTTAATTAATCCTGCGAGAATATTCCGAATAGGTCTGTAAATATCTGTTACCATCGCTGATTCGGCACTGGCGAACTCGTCCTTCACCTCGTTACCTATTATGACCGTTATGGGTGATTCTGCAATTAGGTGGAGCTACGGCCGGCAGTGCTCTTAGCGTCCTGATTCAATGTCCCTCATTCTAGTCTATCATAGGAATATAAAGAAATTTTACTAGTTTGGAATCGTATTTATATATTAGAAGTTCAGTCATTACATGAACTACATTACAAGACGCTAATCTATCTATATATATAAAAATTAATGTATCTACAAGAATATATCTATGTATCTATATATCTATGTATGTACCTTTTAGGAAGCCAAACCGTCCAACCGATTGAGTTGAAATTCACAAACTTCGGGTAGGTCACGAAAGTAATCCGGTTAAGTTTGGTCAAAATCGCGTTGGGCGTTACCCCATCCCCATATAAGCGATAAACAAAATTCGTCATATCTTTGCATCCGCTTGAAGTACAGCGATGAAATTTAGTACACATGTTAATGGGATCGCGAGAATAAAACCTATAAAGTGTTATAAAAGCATTGTAATAAATATTTTTGTAAATTTTTTTTAAATTGCAAAAAAAAAAATTTTTTTTACCGAATCGGGCGGGGTTCTGCTATTATCCAATAAAAAGATAATAGTATAAAAGCAAACAAATTCTAAACAAAATCTTATGGCAACAACATTCGCTCAGTTTTGCACGTTTTCAATAAGTGAATGTACGCTGAACCTTTCTAGATGATTCCAAATTTACCGTTATATGCGGCTGATGGCTTATAATACGCATTTAGTTTATACTCTTGTTATATGAGATGGTTTATTAGTATTTGTTATCAGTAATAACAGTTTTTCATTACAAAATAAGAAAATTAGCATAGATACCGAAAATAGTATAGTAGCTATGGCTGAAAGTGGTCCTTATCCAGATTAAAAGCCAGCTATATCCATCCGATAAGAATATAAAAGTGCGTCAAAAATTGGACCAAAGAGAATTGGAAACGGGTTGTTTGGTCCGATGAGACCAAAATTCACCGATTGAAATCTGATGGGAAGGAAAATTTTGAGATAGACTTCATGAAGCTATTCAAAAGCACCACGTGAAACAAACTGTCTAACATGGCGGAGGTAACTTGATGGTTTGTGGTTGCTTTGCTCTGTAGTCAATGTTTTACGTCCTGTTATTGTTTGGTAGTTTCTCGGAACTTCCAAGTCGTGTTAAAGCTACATATAATTGGCCATTGGAAAAAAGAATATCCAACCTAATAGAAGGTTTGAACATGGGACTTTTTAATATTGATCGCGAACGATGTTTTCTCGGGAAATTACAGCAGTTGGAATTATTAAAATCTTTGGGATATTTGCCAGCTGGCCGGTTGCAGGACTGGTGAGGACTATCGACACAATCAAATTGTTTTTCAAGCCTTTAATAAATAACCTTGTGCCATTACACATGTAAGGAGGGCTTATATTCCTTTATAGAATTATAGAAGTACCGTCATTTAATGATAGTTCATGAGGTGGTAAGGAATAGTTCTCCATAAGGAAGCTGATTTAAGACCGGCTTTGATGATATACATATGCACGCGTCCCTTTTGTAACTACAGGGAGCGTCTGCAAAAATACCCAATAAAAAGACGAAAGTAATTCCTCCCATAATGACAGTAGAGCTTCTAAGGTCTTTCAATGTTCGATCCACAGCTTTAGAAGAAGACTCTTCCGCACGACCTATAGATATAAGTTGTCATTTGTGCGTCTAGGCGCAAACATTATTTCTTTATTATATTAGTATAGATTATATTTTGTTGCCAATATATTAAATATTTTTGAAATTTTTATAAAATCCCTTTATGATTTACCATTTAATAACAATTTAAGTAAAATTATGCTGAACGTGCACTAACTTTTGATCTCCAGTGTAAATATAATAAGTTATCTAGCCAGAACAGCATTCGTCGAAATATCTTATTTTTTTCTTAAGCAAATTGGTGATATTGTTTATTTTTATTTATGTATTTTACAAAACAAAAACTACTTCGATTCACTCAATTATAAAATCAAAAACGATGAAAAGCAACTTCAACAACTTCAGACCATTTACTGTTCAAAGTTTTCAAAAGCAACAACTAGAATATCGAAATGAAACATGTGAATAATTTTGTATTTTTGATACGATCAAGTTATGTTTGGAAATAATAGCTGGAGAAAATTTCTCACAAGCACGTAATTTCCAACGCGCTTAATAATAATTTCTAACTCAAGATTCGTGCAGAAACTTCGCACAAACAAGATAAACTGTTAATCTATCTACACACGCCAACATCGGCACAGTATTATTTACTTTTTCTTTACCATTATTAAAAAATTTCGTAACATTGCGGTTTAGGTGACACAACTCGCTACGCCTCCATTCTTATGCAGGCATATGTACATGTATACCCGCTTAATTTCACCACTAATCTCCAAACAATACAATGCCAACTATCTCACTCTCGCCCTATTCGCCACCGTCTTTTCTTACACTTTACAATGCTTGAAGTACCTCTGACCAGTGCCATTAAAATGTTATTTCCTTATTATTCTAGACTAATCGTTTTCTTTTATAAACACGCCTTGACTGGTTGGTTGCCTGCTTGTCGGTCCGTCTGTCTGTCTGTCTGTCTCCGACTCATTGTCAGGAAGAGCGACATAAAAAATAACGGGCAATTGTTGTTGCTGCTCTCTGGTGCTGTTGTCACCGCCGGCATGCTGCCATGCCACCGTGCAACATGTGCCGCACAAACAAATACAAAAGAATCCACAACAACAAACTCAGTTATAAATAATATTTCAAAAAGCTATTCACGCGATGATCGGGCGTCGGTCTGAGGGCCGAAGTATAGCGAAAGACATCGACATGTAGCTCATCGTCATCATAATCATCATCATTATCATCTCTAACACAGCATCAGCTTCCCTTTTACCTTAACAGCAACAACAAAAATAATGTCGGCATTAAATGGCATTATAAGTCATAAGGTAAAATTGCAAACATAAACCCACATACGGGCAAACAAATATGAATAGCATCACTTGAGAAGTCTCATGATGTGTATGTGTGCGTATGCGTACAGGTAGACAACAGCAGCACAGGTGTGTGTGTGTATGCCATATGCTTTGCTCATTTGCAAATTGAGTTGAGCACAGATTTGCGACATTAAAACTGAGAGAAGAAAAAAATTTCAGTTATGCAGCAGCGGGTGTGTCTTTGCAGTTAGTAGGGCGAAGTTGTTAAAAAGCAACGAGGCGAGAATTGATTGCGATTCGATGTAGAGCAAAGCGAAGCAGAAAAGAGAAACAGCTGTTTAAATGAGTCAAAGGCTTAAACTCTGCTTAAACTCAGAGAATGTTTTTAATCTAAGAAATACTATTAAATTTTGGTTAAAATAAAAGCGCGAATAAAGATAAAAAATTTATAAATTGGTCTAAATTAAGCCTTTTTAGAACAGCAATTTGGCGCAGTAGGACTTGAGAAACTTTTTAAGGATTGCTTTGGAAGCGTGTGGCACCTTCACATCAAATGAAATCTCAGTTTGCTTTGCAAATGTTATTGTGGGAAGCAACTTCAGGAAACGTTTGGCTAACCATGTCATTTTTCTTGCCCTTAACTCCTTTTCCAAAAGGCTTTAAATAACTTATTTTGTTTGTTTTTTCGTATTCCTTTTTATTTTCAAGCAATATTTTCAGAATGTACACAAAGCGAGAGCTGTTTTGCGGAAGAGTTTTGCGATTTTCAAGAGCGTGCTCTCGCTTCTCTGGTTAAAACCAATTTGTAAACGCTGAAATCCTACAGTCATTGCTCCTATCGATTGTCATGTGTTACGATGTAGTGCCTTTGACGATCACACAAAGTGTGATTTTTTTGGCATAAAGTTTATTACACCAAGGAGACGCCAGAAACTACATAAACTTTATATATGTATGTATTTTCTCAATCAGGACAACAAAACATCGTATTGAAAGAGTATTTTTGTGGAATTCAACCGTCGTTCGGTCATGGACTCATTTAGGAAGACGCAACAGCTGCTATGGTCTTGAACGCACTGGAGCCAGTGAATGCCAAGCACTTAAAAATTTCTTCATACCTGGTCATTTCAACGAGTGCCCGTTCGTCCTCTATCTATTACGTCTTCCACCAATCAAGTTTGGGCCCCCATATATGCCATGCGTGCTGGAGCCCTTTTACCCATTCGAATAAGGTGCAGCCGCCGGAATTTTATGCAATGTACTAGATCAACTTCATCAAATAGTTCATACAGCCCTTGGTTCAAATGGGACCTGAACTTATCGTCATCTCTAATAGGACCGAAAATTCTACAAAGAATCTTTCTCCCGAAGACTTCCAATGCTATTCCGTCTGACTCGATCACGATCCATGCCTCTGAGCGGGCTTTACATATAATTTGCTTGCTCAGCCCAAGTTTTTGGTGCAAATTGAATATTTGGTCTCTGGTCGACCTTTTTGGCCTGAAGCCACACTGAAACTGTCCTATCAGTGAATCCGTATATTGCTTCAGCCTATTGCATAATGCGACAGAATCTTATATCTATAACGATACTTATTCCACGGTAGTTGGCGCAAACCGTTCTTAAACATAGGACAGAGAACCCTTAGATTTCAGACATTGGATATATGTTCATCGGACCATAGCTTGAATAACTCATGTGGTAGCCCATCAGAGCCTGCCGGTATGTTATTTTTCAGCTTTTTTAGTAACCGAATCGACTTCGTTATAGTCCGGTGGCTCCGGTGTAATTTCACTATCGGCGGAATTGTGCGCTTCATCGCTTCCAAGTAGTAGTATAAAAATGACTCCTGCATAATCTCAGGGGTTCCTGAGTATCTGTAACGAGATTTCCATTATCGTCCTTACAGAAAGTTACTCCGGGCTTAAAACCTTCGGTAAGACTCTTGACATTTTCATAAAATATTCGAGCTAAATTTCTGTCCCATAACATCTCATCTTGCTCAAACTCCCGCCCTTCTTGTTCCTTTTTCTTGCCTCTGAAAAGGTGCTTCTCCTCCCTTCGTTTCACTCGATATCGCTCTCTAATGGCTCGCGTTGTTTCCGACTGCAGAGTTCTCTGATGAAAGCGTTCTTCTTTGCAGTAGCATTGCGACACTCCTCGTCGTACCAGGAATTCTTCACAGGTTTTGTAAAACCAATGACATACTTGGCAGCCCTATCCATGGAGTGGGTGATACGTTAACAGTGCTCATATATATCTTTAGTGTACTGGGATGCTTTCCGGAGCATTCGAAAAAATGTGTCTGATATGATTGCAATTTGCCAAGGTCTAGCTTTCGTTGTGTGTTGGGTCGTGCAGCGTACACCACGCTGAGCCTAGCGCGTACCGTGGCTGCAACAAAAAAACGGTCGGAGTCGATCAATTTGATTCCGTGTATTTTGATCAGGACTCAGCCATGTAGACTTTTGTATGTTGAGATGAGAAAACCTAAATACCATGTTCCAATCTGCCGCGAATCCGAGTAGTCTCTTAATATTCGTGGGTATTGTCGTGAAGATTAAACTTTGCGACGGTCGGGTCAGGAGAGTTTATCTGAGACGGCTTCGGTGGTCTGTCGTCCGAGTCGATATTGTGATCACGTAACGTTCGCACGTCCAACACGCTCAATGCGTGCATTCCGTCAATAAAAACAAGATAACTGAGCAGCCCTGTCCTATCCATCGTATTTCCTGAATCGCAGTGTTATCAGCCTTGTATCAATTGAGGACATGAACTAGTTGGACATTTGCACCAATCCTATTATCGGTGCAGACATTCAAGGCGCATATCCTTAGCTCGTGTTCCTTATATGGTTTGCAGGGGTCGTCACCATAAGGGTGTGATATCCGAGGCTACCTTATGGTTTTCATTAAAGTGATTTTTTTTCAGTGGCGGGTCCCAAGCCCGGCGATCCAATCCGATTGATTCAATGCCAGATAGTAGGGTATAACAGTTCATATAAAATGTTTATTGTCTTATTATTAATGAATATTTCGATAGTAATATTTTGGAACCCTCCCTTGACTAAGTTTGGATAGTTGATTGCAATTGTTTTTCTTGCAATTAAACTCAAATTTATGCAATTTTAAAAGCAAAAAATAAACACTGTTTAAAATAAATCAAATTGCTGTAGTTGATAAAAAAAGAAATAAATAAATTAACATATAAAAAAAAAATAAACAAATAAATAATTAACGCACATGAAGATTCGATTAAAAAAACGCATTAAAATAAAAAACATACAAAACAGATGCTCACATGTTTTCATTCGTTTTGATTTAAACAATAAAGTTCAATATCAAAGCCGGATAAATTAGCATTTTTTATTTTTTTAACACCAAGTCGCGCGACATCTTCGCTCTCACTCTATCCTTAGGAAAATGTGACAAAATTGACAGCGCTGCCAGCGAGGCAGCATAGTTCATTCAACTTGCTGTGCCGTTCCTATATTGTTTAGCTGGAGCGGTACGGATGGGCGCTGCGGTTTATTTATTTATTTATGCCGCTTTATATTGTATTTGTAGCATTAAATTGAAACGTGTACGCGTTAAATCCGTGCCTGAAAAATTTATTAAGTGTCGCGCCTTTGGCCTGCTTTCGGTTTTATCATTTGTGATCTATTTGCACCGTGCGGCAACTACGCCTTCGCCTCGTCATTACAATTAGCTGCCCTTACTCCGCGTGCTTTTCTGATGCACATTCGCACGCTTTATTTGTATTTGTTGTCGTTGCCGTTGCCCCCAGCGGCAGTTGTATGCTGATGATGCACTGACGCCGCTGCCGCTTGATTTGTTTAAACAATTGGCTTTTAATTTATATGCCTGGCAAGTCTGTATGCTTTGGACTTTTAACAGCCACAGATGCCGCCGCTGCCACTGAATAAATACGCCTTCGTTTTCATTTAATTTTTATTGTTTTTTTACCCACACTGTATTTGATTTGGAAATTGTAAATTATATATACACTTGATACGTGTGTCTGCTTTGGTTTTTTTATTAAATCATTGCATTTTTAATTTGTTGTAATGAATCTGTTTTCGGTTTAAAATGTTTATTTTATTTTCTTTGACTTTATTGAGACATGAAGCGAATTCAAGTTGTTAGTCATTAATATTAGTGGTCTGATATGTATTTGTTATTAGGTGTCTCATACGAGTATATATTTTGATATATTTTCGCATCTCCAAACTAGACTGTCCAGAAAATTAATTACAAAATAAATATTGGAGTCTGAAACGCCGATGCCAATGAACTTGAGGCGTGCAAACAAACGCATATTCTGAGAGCCATGTTTATAAATGAATCACACCTAACCACAAGATCCTATTATAAAATGTATACACTTCTAATCACATAGGAGTAGGAGTACTGGCGGAGAAGCTATCCGTATTAAGTCAAAGAAAAGAATTTTTCGGTTCACAGCATACGATACCTTTTGTCTTCAATGTGCTGTTGTCAAAGTATTCAGTAATCTTGGAGATTTTATATTGGCATCATTTTATTGACACTTTCCTTGGAATTTTGCTGATTGACGAGCTTGTTTTTTAAATTTTTTATTATTAGAGCCTTAAATACGAAGCATCACCTCTGGAGAGCTTGTTGTGCATGTCCAAACTCTGGCATGCAGATTTGGTCACAGGTTCAGCTACACATTATCCTTATAACAATCGATAAAATTAACATATATCGCACAGGTCGACGGACACTACACGACTGCATCTGGCCGAAGTAATCTGCACACAATCTTGAACATAAAGAAATGACATATGTGCATTTTCTGGACATAATAGAAACCGTTATAGAAACTAAAGTTCCATTTTATTTTTATTTGATTTGTGACTCGGGTAGATACGATCATAGTAATTCGAATGCAGTCATTGTTAAGGACGAGAACAGACGAAAGACGCAGGAACTGTGCCAACATAATGGTTCAAACAGTTATGGGTTGCAAATAGTAGGAATGTTTTTACCAATCCTAATCGCACGATGGATTTTAACAACGAAGATACAAATCTTGGGTCACTAAATAACAATACATATGAGATATGGTTCGATTTGTCTCCAAAGTGGGAGTCAAATATGTGCAGTATCTATATAAAGCGTTTTTAAATATTGCAATTAAAATGGGTTTCTTCTTTAACTTGTATTATACGAATCTTATCTGCTAAATGGACTTAGACATCATGAAGTAGACTCAAGATATTTTTTGATTTACACTTTTATTAACTTTATTATGCAGGAAACTATCAAATTGCTCTTTGTGGTTTTTCTTAGTGTTTATAAGAAAAATTTTAAGTGGTAAGGGTTGGCTGTAAAAATTGTACAGTTCTGATTTACTACTATTTTGCTTTGTATTTCCGGAAAAATTTGCTTTAGGCGATCACTAGAATAGAATCAAAGGTTGTAACTTTAGTTTTCGATAAGCTGTGCAAGTTAAATAGTGAATTTTATTATTTTAGCTCTCTGTAAAATATGTCGTGCCTTCGCCCGATCGCATTAAAATATTTACCACATTTCCCCCTGTACCTCAAATGAATAAAAAGATATGTTGAGTTTTGTTTATCGCTTATATGAGTGGTGGGGCATCGCCCGCTTTCATTTGTACCAACTTAACAGAATTACTTTTCTCGATCCCAATACACCGTCCCCTCCGACCTTGACCAAACTCATTATGTGATTTTCTCCTGATCTCATTAACATGTATACCTGTTCCTCTGAACATCAATAATTTGAAGATATAAAAAATCTTCGGTCTCGCCTTTCTGTGTTTTTTTAATGTTTAAATTTGAGATTTCTTGCCATTTTATCTAAAATACTTGAAGTTTGGTGTATTTTTACTTCAGCTCTAATAAAATATTCCTTATACTTAGGTGCATATCGGACCTTCAGAAGGAGTTGCTCCCATACAAATCGGTCCCTCTTTCCGAGTCTTTGCATTAAAAACATTTTGTTGTGGTTTAGTTTACACATTTCCAATGAAATATCCCACACGTAAACAGATATGAACATATTCTCCATATAAATTTTAGGTAGAGAATATCTTAAAGTCTTGTTTTTAAAATTTTGCTCTTATTAGACTCCCAAATATTACTTCAACTTATTAAATTGATTAAGGGAAAATGTAATTACTAACCTGCCTCAATGCAATTGTATCCATCCATCTATCTATTAATCAATCTAAACTATTTAATGGCTTATTACATTTTCTTGCAGCTATTACATCGTTTTCGCTTACGTCGCCCATTTTTGTTTGTTTTTGAATAAATATTCGTGTCATGTTGGTGTAATATGTACACATGTATGTGTGTATGTAAATGTTTGTCACAGTTGAGCAGTCAGCAAAAGCTGCATGTTTTTGTAGTTGTTTCGTTGACAACGTAGCAGCAACAGCCGCCTATGACCTTCCATTTACTACGATACCAACAACAACAACAACAATTACCAGTAAACATTAATTAATTAAGCAATTTGTTTTTGCTGTTGCTGTCAGCATAAAATAATTTGTTTGAATGCAAATCTATGTATGTCACTGAGCTCAAACATTCGCAATTTGCCGCAATTTGGAAGCCAAAAGAAAAAAAGAAAACATAGAAATCAATCAACAATAACGACGAAATTGACAACCGATAACAACTTCCCTTCGTCGAAAAGCGGTAATAGATGATAATAACTATTATTTTATCTTTTCTGTTATTGATTGCAGCATCCACTATTGAGTATATACACATATACACCACAATTAGTTGCGTTCACTAACCAATAAACTGATGACAACTTTAATACAAGTCGTCGGCGAACAAGTGTCGATAACAGAATTTTTCATACAAATTGCCAATTTAATTTTAGTTCTTATTTAAGTCGTCAAGTGACACTTCACTGCAATAACAAATATTGATATATAGTGTACAAGAAATTGTTAAGTTCGGTGTAACCGAAGCTTTAATACTTTTCACATGCATCTATATTTTTTGTATACTTTTAATTTTAGTATCGTGCGCACTGATTTATTTTTCCACTTGGAATAATATTTCTTAGAGTCCTATGTAACACGTAACAAATATTATCCACACATAAACGTCAAATAGTTGCTAAGATATGATGACTTTGGTTTTTCTATTTTTATATTGAGGTATTGTCCTTTGTTTTTTAAGCCTAGCTTATATTGCTCAGTTATAGGTTAGATAAAGAACCAAACAGCCATGTTGTGCTAGCACAGATCTCTTAATTTTGTTAAATGGAAGAACACTCTAGAAGCACTGATTCTATTTTCCGATAATTTTGAAAAATTATTTAGTAGGCACTTCCAAATACAGTCAAACTTCTCTATAACGAATCCCGACGGGGCCAGAAAAACACTTCGTCATATAAAAAATTGTTCTTTTTTTAAATTTTTATTTGAAATATTCAGTAGTTTTCTTCCATTTCCCCTCCTCCACAAAATCTTCTAATATATTTAAAGATTCAAGCGCAATAGTCGTTACGTTGCTTTTTCTCTCCAGAAAATTTCGGAATACGTCGTCAACTGATGAAGAAAATTGCGCCAATGTAGGTAACACCGTATCAGCATCGGCCAATTCTCAAAAGGACTCAAATAGATGTATAGACATACAATAAAAAAATACAAACATGAGATATTCTAAACTCCACGATTTTCGAGAACACTTCTGAGAATATCTTCATCGGACGGGTTGTTCCTGGTGAGCTTATCAAATGAAGCATCTATAGTAGTACAATCAGATTTTGGAAGAAAGTCATCTTCATCCCAAGTCATCTTCGTTCAAAAATCCTGCCTTTCTAAGAACAATTCGCTACTGTTTGTGGTTTCACAATGACATTCCATACATTGCTTAAGTTTGGAAAAGCATATAGCAAATTTATGGCCATACAAAGTTTGTACTACTACTTTATTTGTATTAATATATTCTTCAAAATCCATATTCTGTAATGTTGTTTTAGGTTGTAGATAATGGCTTGCTCCATTGGCTGAAGTAACGAAGTATATTGGGATGAAAATAGGCAAGCTCAATATTTTTCAATTTATCTTTTACATTCCGGCTCTAAAATCCATTTCGAAAATTTTCAGTTGTCAGCCATGTGAACTCATTCCTTTAAAGCGTCGTAGATTTTTGGCCACACCTATAACAAGCAATGCCTCTCCTACCCGGTCATATTGCTTGCTACCATGACATTCTCTCTTTGCTCCAAAATATTTTGAATTTTTAAATACTAGTCTTTTATTCGGTATTAAAAACTTTTTTTTATTAAGTATTAAAAACTTTTTTTTCAAGAGAAAGACTGCTTCTTGGCGACATTTTCACTTTGATCACTGACTGAATGCAAGTGACAGCTGTCAAACTTGTTAGTGATGAGACGTTTCTACTTTTCCTATTTTTATTTGCGATTTTTTTGCGAATCCGATAAATATGTTTTACTACTTCTCGTTACGAAAATATGTATTAATTTAATTCTTTTTTGATCAAACCGCAGAAGTTTGTCAACTCACTGAGCTCTTTAATTGTTTCATCTTCATGACTTTGAATATGCAAAATTTTAGTTTTTGTTAGTGAAAAAGGCCTATGGGTAGCTAGAAGATGTGACAAAAGAGAAAAGGGGTTGGCCAACTATATCTCTTCATCCAACGCTATAACGCGAACAATTAGCCTGGAGGCATCGACTTTACCATTTACCGTGGTATACCCCACTTAAAAATCAGTATTCAGGTACGACTGGATGTTAGATCTGATAACCTGCCGCTGATAATCTTATCAATAACAATACAAATGTTGAGGTTATTTAGAGAAGCATTACAAATTGCGTCTATTTCGATATAAAAGGTACCATCTGGTCTGCAGGAGAAATGAATTATTAAACTTATTAGCGATAAAGACACTAAATTCTGTTTGACGCTTAAGAAACGCAGTCCACCAGTAATTTTCCTGCACGGCACAAACTCGTTGACAACATTAATATACTATTCCACATTTTGTGAATGGTATAAAAAGAACATCTTCAAGCTTCAAGTTGCAGATGATGACGACTACTTCGCCGACGACGAGTTCACTGAGTGTTCAGAGCGCACTTAACGTAATTGACGCTCGAAGAGTAGTGAATAAGTACATCTTAAATGTGTAACGCTGAATGCGGTATCCGGACAACTTTCATCTTGTTCTTTGCCATATTTCCTTATCTCGCTTGCACTTGTTGTGCACGGTCTTGAAACGCTTTCGAAAAAATAGAAATGTCAGCGTTGGGCTTATCAGTAAAATAACCAAACGAACCTGTAAGAGAGAAAGAGTGCTCGTAAAACCTATTGCAACTAACGTGGGAGGGAGCAGTACTAAATTATTAGAAAAATATACAATTTGTACAAGAAAACGCTTTAAGCGACTTTGACGCAGCCCATATTAAATTGATTAAATTTTTAACTTTGGTGATTGCTTTTCAACGTTGAAAATGATTTTATTTTAAAATTTTTTTCATTTGTAAACTTGAACTGCAACTTCTCCCGTCGGTCGCTGTTGTCAGAGTTGGAATACAAGTAAAAATATTTGGTAGTTGGATTCACCGTCTCGACTGTCTCGTCATCATTTTCGCTTATAATTTGTGCTCTTTCATTGTACAAAGAAGGTCTGCAACAAAACTTTTGTTACTCAGCGTAAAAATTGTATTATAGTTTTTTATGCTACACTAATATATTTTTATACCCTGTACACATATGGAAAAGGGGTATGCTGTGTAGTAAATTTGTATAAATTTATCTTAATTTTGTTTCTTATCGGACTGGGATGTAATATATATTCTTCATCAGCGCAACGTGGTGAGTCGTTCTATGCACTTTTGTCTCCTTGAAATATTGGTTTGGTAGTTTGTATATAGACTTTATATAACCAGAAGCAAATCAATGGTTCCATAAATTCTTTTTTTTTTTGTTTTATTAATTTAAATTTGTTTTTAAATAATTCAATTTTCTCTTCTTATTTTAGATTGGAAGAATTTGAAGTTTACCACAGGAAGAGCAATATCAAAAAGTGAATAGTACATGATAATCCATTTTTTACACGTGCTACAGTTTCCAAACGGATTATACATTTTATAAAAGAAGACTTGAATAAACTAATGGATAGTTTCAAAAAAATTCTGAATAAAGATTAGCAAGAAAGGTTTGTAGATATATTGAAAGACTTGTTCATATATGAATATTGTCACCATTTTCATGTTTCTTTAAAAATATTATAGTTTTAAGAAGGAAAATATCAAAGTTTTTAGATTAATCTTCTAAAGTTTTTTGTTTAAGTACTATATAAACGAAGTAGATATATTTTTTAGATTAATAGATTCATTTTCATAAAACCCATTATATATATTTTTTTTTCTTTTTTGGAAAAAATGAATCAACCCATCGTCGATTTTTTTTTTCTTAAATGATTTGTGACACTTTGACAGTTTTTTTTTTTTCGTAGTTTCGTACATGTTGAACGAACTTTTTAGCTCACTTTTTTACAACTCTGGAAGTGTATGACATTCGTTGCAATTTAAATTAATATAAGAAAAAAAAACCGAAACTTCGTTGGAAGTGAATATTACATACTCTGCATACTTTGCTCGGCATACACGCTGCCGATACCTCAATTCATTATCCATATAAATGTATAATTTATATAATATTAACTTTTATTAATGTAACTTAATGTCAAATCTAACTAAGATACAACTTTTGTTCTGTTTAGATCATTTAACCGTCATTGATTAGAGTGCATTGTAGACGATCTTTCTAGAACATTCTATCATTTCGACTTTTTTTGTAGTTTATTTCTGGTTTTATTCAGTTGGTAGCTTATTATTTTTTTTACTAAGCTTACCACAACCTATTGTAGATAAATGATTATTGACTTTATAGAAGCTAGAAGATAATGTCATCATATCCGCTGTTTAAGCAATTTTTTTTTATTATCTAGAGAAATTATTCTTGCATAAACTAATTTGATTCATATTTTTTTTTAAATCTAATATAGCCGTGGGTGTGACTTAAGTTGAGTAAATTTTACGCCGGATTTGTTATAAAAAAAAAACTGACTTTTAACTTGCATTGAAAACTATATAAAATTTTTTCATTAATATCTTTTTTCCCCTCGAAGTTATCCTCCTCATATACACTATGCGGTGGCTGAAACATAATTACGTTGTTATTTTTGGTCAAAAAATCATAAACAAGCATCGAGTATAAATTGTTTTGCTATAAATCCAGGTCTGTTCTTCGTATTGCTCCACGCAAACGACTCAAAGTTTTAAGGCAATGTGTCATGCCATTGTAATAGAAGAAAAAGTGGAGAAGATCTGCATATTTAACCGATCATGTGGTGCTTTTTCGGTGTAGGCTCTTCTGGCCAATATCGTTGGGATGAAAGGTCTTTGGTTTTTATGTCATAACCATATACCAATTTCGGAACAAACTTGGAACAAAAATTGCATGGCAAAATAGGTGGTGTCGCTCAAATTATAAAACCATTTGACCTAAAACCAATTGCAGATGTTGATTACACTATGGCAAAACATTTGATCCCTTGTCCTCCAACGGCTTCTTATTACCTTCAAGGCTCCACCCACAAGATCTTTTATCACGGCACTAGACCCCAGTATTAATACTACTATTAATCAATTTATATATCACTAGCTGTACCAGGCACGCTTTGCTGCGCCCAGTAAAAATTATTTTCATTACACAATATATTCTCCTCCTTCTCGACTCCAAGCACTTCTTTACTTCTTCCAGCAATATTCAAAACTGATAAATCAAAACACTTTATTACATCTTTAAAACTATGAAACTTTATTCTCTTTTCTTAACTTGATTCTTCAACCGATCCCATTAACATGTACACCAAATTTCATCAATGTACTTCAAGTGGATGCAAAGATATGTTGAATTTTGTTTATCGCTTGTATGGGGGGTGGGGCATAGCCCCCTCCGATGTTGACCAAACCTAACACGATTACTTTTCCCGATCGCATTAACTTGTGCAATAAATTTCATCCCCGTACCTCAGATGGATGCAAAGATATGTAGAATTTTGTTTATCGCTTGTACGGGGGGTGGGGCACAGCCCAATCCGATTTCTACCAAACTTAGCACGATTACTTCTCCCGATCCTATTAACATGTTTACCAAATTTCGTCCCCGTACCTCAAATGGATACAAAGATGTGTTGAATTTTGATATTGCTTGTATGGGGGGTGGGGCATAGCCCCCTTCCCCCTCCACTAAACCTAGCCTATGTTACTCAGGGTGAATGCAGCTTTCCAATGGTGAAAGAATTTTTGAAATCGACACAGTAGTTTTTGAGTTTACTCATTACAAACATACAAACCTTTCCTCTTTATATAATAGTATAGATTATAACTACATGTAAATATTTAAATACTCTATGTCCTATATAAACTCTTCAAAAATGTGTTTAAAATTCCTTAAGTGGAATACTCAACATAATAAATCAACCTAAGTTATTTAAATAGAAATCACCCTTTTCCTAACAAATCTCGTACTTACATATGTACATCAAATCCCATTACAAATCATCAAAACATTCTACAAACATTTTTTTAGATGCGTTTTATCAGTTCGATGTTTGTTTTCCATACCCATTGACATTGATATACAAACTGGCGTCATCGAGCCGATGAATACTCTTTATAATGGCTCCGCGAAGCTTTATTAATGCTGAAATTTATTACAAAACTAAATATATTACTTCATATAAATTAACATAAATAGTGCAGGGTATAAATCAATCTGTGATAAGCACAGCACGACAAGTTCATGTTCATTATCATCAGATGCGTCACGATCTCAATTCAACTAAATTATTATGACTCTCTCTCTCTCTCATTCCTAAGTGGACGCACTCTCTTCTTTTTCTGCGCAAGTTGTGCGTGCCCCACGTTTGTATAACAGTTTTCGTACGTGTTGCCCAATGGCTGCTGGCATTCAACCATTACAACTCCAATTGATTCAATTAGTATGAATTTAATTATAATTAAGTGTTAATGTGTGTACGTTTACATATTGTTGTTATCGACATCGGCGTACATTAAATAATGCTTTAATGTGATATAAAGCGCCGTCGTGTCGTTTCTTTGTTATTGTATATATTGAAAACAATAAACAAATCTATTTCTATTTAGTGCCGAAAGGCTCCAAATATAATTGAAAGTCGCAAAAACTTAAAACAATATAATTGCAATTTGATTTATTTAATTTTAAATGGTTGTTTTCTAAATCAATGCAAGTCCCATTCACATGTTTAATGCTTTTTTTGACATATGTGCAATGCTTTCCTCTGCTTTCACTTGTAAAAAAAATTTTAAAATCAAACTCCTTTCACTTTTAAGCGCAATTAACCCAACAATTAAACTGTGTTAAAAAAGGAATGAAAAATATGTTGGAATTTTGGTTTTTATTCACATCTTACTTTGATCGGCTTCAACCGTCTTTCGGTCATGGCCTCATTCAGGAAGGCGCACCAGCTGTTGTAGTCTTGTGCGCGCTGGCGTCAGTTCTTATGAATGGCAAGTACAGTAAGATCTCTCAATGCCTGGTCATTTCTATTCTCTATTTCGTCGTACTCCAATCAAGTTTGGGCCCTGATGTTGAGTTGTTGAAATCTGAAATCAGCTAACTAACATGTTCCGACCTGCGGCGGAATCGTTAAGCCTCTTCATTGAGTAAAGCCTAAATTATTCGATGGTTGGGCCAAAGCTTGGGCATATAAGCTTATATTAAAATACTTACCCTTGATACGTATCTCGGCTAGTCGCTTAAACAGGCTTAAATCTGGAGACGAGGCTACGTTGTTTCCTACTTACCACGAAACCACATGTTTACTCTCATTGCAGCTATAGTAGATGTTAAAGGACGCTATTTTAGAGCAGCCCTGTGCTATCCATCGTATTTCCTGGATTGCAGTGATATCAATCTTGAATCTTTTGAGGACATCAACCAGCTGGATATTTGCACTATCCCTATTAAGAGTGCGGACAATCCAGATGCATAACCGTAAATCGTGGTCATTATATCCTTTGCGAAGGTCGTCATCATAGGGTTCTATCCGAGTCTTCCTTTTTGTTTTTATAGGAGTAACTTTTTTTATACAATGCTGGGTCCGAAGCCCAACGCACCAAACCCTAATGAAGGGAGTGTTTGTCGCCTTCTCAAAGTTAGGCTACCCAAGATATACGTACGGCTGAATTTCGGTATGGTGACTTTTTTTCCGTAAGCAGATAAAGTATCAATACTGCTACTGGGTGGCCCTACTCCCCCCCAAACAATCCCACCGCCTCCTTTGTATGAAAAACCTACTTAATTAAGAGAATATTACCATAATTTGGTGGCTTATATGGTTTATTTTGGAATGGTATAATGAGTAACAGAATACTCAAAAAATACTAAAAAATCGTCTCGATTTGATGCCACATGAAATATGTAGGATTATTTTATTAGATGGAAGCACGACTGGAAATATGGGAGCTATCACACCAAAGGCACTTCCCATTTACTTCCATACTCTTCACAACTTAAGAAATAATAGACTATGTCTTACTTGGGTGGGTGGTTTTTCTAAGGTGTGTACTAGGCTGTAAATGCTAATGTTTGCTGAATTAATATTTTAAATCTCTAATATTTCTGAATTGTTGAAATGGAAAGGTGCGAAGGACAAGTCTACGTTTGTTGCTATCACGCTTCCTTTAGATGGCTTCTTTTGGATGACACATATTGGCCAGATATTAATCTGTTTTTCAAAATAGATTTATCAAATTGTCATATTTCAAAGTCTGCAAGTCAAAGTCTGCACAGAAAATTTGAAGAACACCTCTAAACCATTACTAACAGCAAAAATACATTAGTTAATTTATCGTAATGCCGCCAATGTAAACTATTTTTGGTTAACATTTTTAATTATTTTGATGCCACGTAACCATGCACTGCGTGCGAGACTTATTGCATTACGTGTACTTATTATTAGATAGTAGCACCCGCACACTTCACCAATATCGGTTGAGGCGGCATTTCAAGTTGCTATTCCAAATTTATTCGCTACGCTGTAGACTTCGTTGACATCTATTACTTGGTTTGTAAATATTTTGGTTTGACGTGTTTTTCCATTCCGTCGTGCGCATAATTTATGTTAATTAAAGTGTCACTTTTAAATGCAATTAAGCCTGTCAAATATTGTATCGTACATACAAACCATATTCGTTTGCAATTTAATTTTAATCAATTTTAAAATAAAGTTTTTTCTTCTTTGTTTGCATATATTTTTATCGCATAAAATCCATTCGCGCATAATTAAATTTGCAACATATTTTTAAACAAATTAAATATGTTTTTTGTGGATTGAAAATATGCGCTTAAGCGGCTTAAATAAATGCATTGAATGAGAAGTAGGAAGTGTTGCCTCGCCGGCTTTAAAAAAAAAAGAATAAAAACGATTAAATGAAGATAAATGCTTTTTTATACACTTCACCATATCAATGTAGTAAGGTTAGTATAATTTAGTCACAATGTTTGCAACGCCGTAAAGGAAGCTTGTAAGAAACTTTTAAGTTGAGGTTGGAGCAAAACTAAATCTTCATTTTCCTAACGCTAATTTTTTTTTTTGTAAATAAAGATGAACTCCGTAAATAATTTACAAACATTAGCGATTCGTTTGTATATATAAAATAAATTTCTAGATTACTTAGATGGCCTTGAGCCGTCTTTCGGTCTTGACCGCATTCTGGAAGGCACATATGGGACATAAACAGTAGTCTTTTGCGCGCTGGCGTCAGTTGTTTTGAATGAAAGGACTATGTCAACTTCATCGAATAGATTATACAGCTCTCGGTTCATATGGGAACTAAACTCGTCGCCGACTCTAATAGGACCAAATATCCTGCGGAGAATCTTCCTCTCAAAGACTTCCAACGCCGTTTCGTCTTACTTAATCGCGGTCCATGCCTCTGTGCCATAAGTAGTACCGAGAGTATCAGTTTCTTGTAATCTTGTTTTTGATCTTTCGAGAGAAGGCTTTACTTCTAATTTGATTGCTAAGCCAAAAATAGCAACAATTGACAAGCGTATTTCTCTGCCAAATCACTTCCTTTTGAAAGATCGAGCCCGACACATTCTGTATGTATGGGCACTGGAATAGAATTTATTCCTTCAGCAGATTGAAAAATCGCTTCACACTGCATGAAACCTCTCATGGTATCAAAGTGTTCGGAGAGGTTCTTTTCTACCCTGACAACGCTTTGTGTGTGTAAAAGCGACGTTATGCAAAGATGAACGATCTCTGCCGAGATATCTAGTGCACACAGTCCGTCGAAAAAGTTCGTACATATCGGCGTGTCAAAAGCGGCTTTATATTCGACAAATAAGATTTGTCGTAATTTGAATACTTCATTTGTCGTAATTTGAATATTTTCAACACAAATTGAACAATCGGTCCAAATACATTGCAAAGATTTTATTAGATTTTTAAGATTTTATTTTTATTATGAAAGTAAGAAAAATCATGAAACTTTATAACGGACTAGATCACATGTATATAGCGTCAAATGTGAGGACTCGCCGAGAATGAAGTTTTTCAAGTCTAATTTTACAATATTTGATTTATTACGGCATGCTACAATTTTTAGCTTTTTTTTAGCATCTAAGCCCCCTTTTAATAGACTAGGTCAGAAATATTTTAACTATTTGAAAACACATCAATATTAAACAAGTAAGGAAATACAGTCGGGCGTAACCGACTGTAAAAGGCCCTGTACCAGTTCAGGTCGCCTAACAAACATATTAAATGTTTCCCGAGCTTATGACCAAACACATGACCACTTCTCACTGCGCGAATATGAATGAAAAGAAAAGGGGGGTTGTTCAAATTCAATTGCTTATAAAATCGCCATTTATTATCCGATTTTGATGAACTTTTTGGATTTTGGCTTAGAGAGACGTTATCTCTATATTGGTACACTCAATTTTTTTTGTGCCGAAGAAATTTTCACCCTAAGGGGTGATTTTATGGGGAAGGGGGGAGGGGCAAAATTTTAAAATAAACTTGTGAAATTCCGGAGCAATCCTAGTCGAATGCAAAAAACACGAAGTCTCTATCTATTACCGTTTCCGAGATCCTTTCATTCATACAGACGGACAGACGGACGGACGGACAGACGGACATGGCTATATCGACTCCTCTATCACTCCTGACCATAATGGTGGTAACTTTGGGGAGTCTCCTACTATTATTTCTACCTGTTACATACATTTGCACAAACCCAATAGGCTCTTGTACCTTCGGTACAGGGCCTAAAAATCATCGGGTTCTGTCAACCGGTTCTCGAGATATCATAAAAAAAAGTCTTTCCATCCAAAATATCTACATACCAGCCGGGAACTTGAATATTTGGTGTCATTCAATACATATATGCTAGTGGCTCTCGAGTTTTAGGCGGTGAATCCGGAACATAAGATTTTTACATATATACATGAGATTTGTTTGTCCAATTTGCTGAAATTTATATGACAGATAGACTTATACTCTGTTTCCATAGAGAAAATGGGCTTATTAAGCTTTTTTTGGGAGACCCCAGAAAGTACAGATATTCTTCTGTGGTGCTGGGACTATCACCTACTCTCCTTAAATGTTATTGACATTGGTTAATTACCTAGAAATACCAAATTAGATCTACTTTGCGTTAAACCAAATAAAATATTCATCGGAAGGAGAGAGTAGCTTCATACAAATCTGTCTCATCTTTCAGTACGCGGTTGTTGTTAATTCAGCTAGAAATGCCGAAATCTGCACTAATTTCAAATAAAAAACCTCCAATACGGATCTAGATAGTAGATCTATACAAAGTTGAGGCTCGATACGGTACAAGTTTTTCGAAGTCGAGCACATTCGACTGCAGCGTTCTCTTGTATTTATTTTTTTGATTTTGGTGGAGCTCTTTAGAGCTCTAGAAATTTTTTTAATAACATAAAAATTTGTTCAAAACTTTAGTACCTCATCTCATCATAGCAATTTAATTTTTTGTAATAACAATCAGATGTTTGTGTCCGAAGTGATTTGTACGGATTAGCAACCAGTTTTCGCGGTCTTCAATCGCAAGTTCCACACGCACATACACAACCGGCCCCTCGAATACTTTCGATACACTACGCTTGACCCTCAACTGCAGACGTCGCGACGTGTCAAGAGGCGTAAAACCAACGATAAATAATTTACTAGTAAAAAACTGGTTTTTATTTATTTTTTTTTTTTCTATTTACCCAATGAATTTTTAATTTGTTTTTTTTTTTTTTTCATCAATAACTGTTGCATTTTCTGCAAGTTGGCTTATCTGGTTGTCGTTGCCATTTTAAAGCGCTCCGGCTATGTATGTATGTATATACGTATGTATTTACGTTTGTATGTATTTTACTAGCTGTTGTTTCTTTGTTGCCTATGCAGCGTGCTGGAAAAAAAGCCATCCAACATGCATTTCAAACCACACTTTACACGCGCTTCAAAACTTGTTTGTTTATTTTTTTTTTTTGCGCTTTTCGCCACTGCATTTTTTCGTCTATTTAATTTGTTTCTCTCTTCGTTTCGTCTTGGCATTTGGATTCAAGTGTGAGTAGCGCTGCGCGTGCTTTCTGAATGATTCAAATACACGTTATTCGATACCGTTAATATGGCTTTGACGCTGTTGTTGTTACCTGTTTTGTTTTTGTCTCTTTTTGTAGACGACGTTTTTGCTCGTTCACCCGGCTGATTCGTCTAGTTGGTATTTGATACATTTATTTTGTTGTTGTAGATCTTGTAGAGTTCTAACTGCTTTACTGCACTTATTCGTATATGTATGGGTTCCTTGGAGAATCGGCAGTTACATATATGTATATATATGATTTTTTTTTTCATTTCCTGTATATTAAAATCTATGTTTTGCTATTTTTAATTTGACCACAAGAAATATATATATACATACATACGTACATATGTAAGTATTTGGTGTTTTTTTTTTTTTATTAATTTTATATTTGTCACATTTACTAGAAGTCATAGTGTAACCGTATGTGTGTTCTCTGTACATATGTGTGTTTTGCTAAAACCAACCCAGTTCTGTGACCATTGACTCCAAATCACAATGCATAAGCTAAACACTGGTCATTTATCTTAACGATTCAAGTAACTATTGGTCCTTAGCTCTTAGCTAGTAATAAAAGATTTGTATCTAAAACAGCTTAATAGTAGAAGAAAAAAATTGTTTTTGTCTCTGTGGTGAAAAAGAAGAATAGAAAAAGAAAAATTTTAGACTTACAAACTCGTAAGAGCTATAGTTGAAGGGCTCCAATATCATCCTCATCCCATATTTTTCACATAGTAAACTATGTCTCTGATAGACATACTGTGTGACGGGATTGGCTGGATCATCTCTTCTTGCTGATCACGATTATATATATGTTACTGGTTCTCTGATGCTTCCTTCGTTATGTTACATACATCTTAACTATTGAACATATCCAATATATTCTTATTTTTACTGAAACGGATCCTAACATTTTAAACGCAGAAATATTATGTAATAATGTTGTAGTTTAGCAGGCTCGAGGTCAAATATTAAATAAATCTCATGTTAATCTGTCGCCTTAGACAGATTAACCGCCGTTCTCGTGTAAAAATAAATTCCTGAAGACGATCCTCGAAGAGGATCGAAATATATTGAATAATATAAAAGTTACTTAAATGGCCGTCAACCTTCTTGCGGTCATTGCCGCATTTAGGAGGTCGCGCCAGCCTCCATAATATTGTGCGCGCTGGCGCCAGTCGTTTTGAATGCTAAGTATGGAGAGATCTCTCCATACCCGGTTATTCCAACGCGTGCCATGTCGTCTTCCATTTCGGCGTCCTTCAATCAAGCTTGGTCCCTCCATGTAAACTAGGCGTGTTGGAGCTCTTTCATCCATTCGAATGAGATGACCGGCCCAGTGCAGCCGCTGGCATTTTATGCGCTGGACTATGTCAATCTCATCGAATAGGTCGTACAGCTCGCGGTTCATACAGCAAAGAATCGTTTTCTCAAAGACTTCCAACGCTGTTTCATCTGACTCAATCACGGTCCATGTCTCTGCGCGAAAAACTTTGATCGTATCGGCGTGTCGAAAGCGGCTTTATAGTCGACAAATAGGTGGTGTGTGTCTATTAAACTCACGGGTCTTTTCCAAGATTTGGCGTAATGTGAATATTTGGTCACCGGTTGACCTTTTAGGTCTGAAGCCACACTGATATAGTCCTATCAGTAATTCCGTATATGGCTTTAGCCTATTACACAATACGCGTTGAGCTTTTTGGTCTGCAGGCACACTGATATAGTCCTATCAGTGATTCCTTTTTTAAAGATAGGACAGAAAACACTGAGAATCCAGTCATTGGGTTTGCGTACATTGGACCTAATCTTGCATAAAAGTTCGTGCATACTTCTAACCAACTCTTCGCTGCCGGTCTTAAATAAATCATCTGGCAACCCTTCAGAGCCTGCCGCTTTGTTATTTTTCAACTTTTTAATAACCGGATCGACCTCATTATAGTCCGGTGGCTCTACAATAGTGCCATCATTAGCTACTGGTTCTGATGTCATTTCTTTATCGGCGGAATTCTTCGCTTCATCGCCTCTGAGTAGTTAGAAAAAAGACTCCTCCATAATCTTAGTGATTCCTGTTCATCCGTAACCAGATTTCCATTTTCATCCTTACAAAAAGTTACTCCGGGTTTAAAATCTTCAGTCAGACGCTTGACCTTTTGATAGAATATTCTTGCTTCATTTCTGTCACGTAACATCTCAACATCCTCAAACTCTTGCTTGCTTCTGGAACGTGCAGCGTGCACTGCGCTGAGCCTAGTACGCACTAGGCTCAGCGAAATGTTCTTTGGTTAAAACAATAATTGCATGGTTAGAACTTGTCCCGATCCCATTAAAATGTATACCAAACTTCATCCGTGTGTGTACCTCAAATCGATGCAAACATATGTTGAATTTTGATTTTGGTCAAATTTACCAGGATTGCTTCTCTCGACCCCATTAACATGTGTACCAAATCCGATAAGCGATATAAATCTTTATACATATATACAAGAATTGCACATTTAATAGTATTAGATATATCATAATATAATAATAATATAAGTTGTTATTTTTTAAATAAATAAATATACTCTGCTACAAGTATGTAAATGCCTAAATGTCAAGTCTATTGATGGAGTTTTAAGTTTAATTTACCGAAAGAATTTATTAAATTGAATAATAATAATAGTATCGAATATTAACTCTTGTACTTTCATTAGGTTCATTACCGCCGTGCCTTATTTTTATTTTTTTTTTTTTGGGTTGGTTTCGATATAAAGTTATTTTAATATACCAAATAACAAAACAATTGTGCGCAACAACTAATTATATTTCATTAGGTATGTGCTTACGCACACGTATGTACATACCTGCTCCATTCAAAAAATCCACTATTCAATCATTTTATACACTCTATAGACATAAATCAAAAAATAGTATTATCAGTTGATCGGCTAATTTGTAACGCATCGATTAAATTTAAGACCCCAACAAAATTAAATTTCGTTTTAATTTAACAGAACGAATTGATTTAGTTGACGCCATTATTTTATTTTTAGTTATGTGTACATTTGTTGGTATGAGCATATTAATATCTGATGAACATGTTTAATAATCATTTTTATGTTTTTCATTTTAGTAATGAATTGTTCTCAACATAAGCAAAGGTGGTCATTTTAAGTTCGGTGCTGTAAAATGTGCTGATGAATGGTTCCTTATTTGGCAAAAGTACGAGTTGTTCTCAGCATTCTTCTCATTGAATAGTTTAACAAATGAAGAAATGTTTTGTTTTTTCTTTTTTGGCTGAGTGATTCACCACGTTCCACTCCAGTCACAAATAAGCTCAGAAAACCCCAATTTCCAATTTAAACTAGGTACAGCTCTTTTATTGTTTCTTTTGATAATTTTTAACGTACTCCAAGCGCTTCTGTAATTATTAAGTGATTTTATTTATAGAGGTAAATAAAAATTGACTTGTTTTCCATATAACTGGTTTTTATTAATAAAGCTTCGTACATTTTTTTTCTAGAAATGAAAAATAAATATATGCTTCTTAAATTAATAGCGACCAACTATGACCAAATATTTCTATGAATCTATAGAAACGTTACATAAATATATATAACGACTAGCTGTAACCGGCACGTTTGATGCACCCAGTATATAATGATATAAATATTATCTATAAAGATTTTTATGTATGTTCTTTATAGGCAGCTAAACCCTTCCCAATTTTCCACTGGAATTACATTTCGCAGTCCCATTAACATGTACGACAATGAATAAGAAGATATGTTAAATTCTGTTAATATCTTATATAAGTGGTGGGGCATAGCTCACTCCGATTTAGACCAAATTTATGGAGTCATCTTACTTATCGCAAAACATTGCACCCTCAGACACGAACCATTTACTGGCTGAACTGAAGTACGTCTCTGAGTTTCAGCTCAATGGGCTGGATGGTTTGACTTCCTATAAGGAATATACATAGATAGATAGATATACGGGTAGGTCATGCCCAAGTGTTGGCAATTAACATATACGAACTAAATTGTTTAATAATATTATACTGGAGAAGCGTATTTCTACTTCGGATTTGTCGAAGTTTACGATTTGTCTTGACTATTTTTTTTTTGCCTTTAAGCTGTCAGTAATTAGATAATTGTTTTCTTTTTGCTATTTTTTATTCTCCACACTTTTTTTCAATAGCGAAACTAAAAAACTTTCATTTTTAATGCCCACATTTTTACATATTGTATATTCATCACTCTTTCCCTTGCTCTTGTTTCTTTGCAGTTGAATAATTTTCAAGGTCTCCTGCGGTCCAAGCGAAAACAAATGAATCTGAATCTCTGACCAAGCAAGCGCCCTGTGTGTGTAAATGAGAAGGCGAAAAGCGTGCGAGAGATATTTGCTGAAAGCGTGCAAATCTCCAATGTGCCAAACGTAATAATTATCGCGCTAGTTGGTTGCACCGGCTAACCGACCGACCGACTAACTGACTGAAATTGTAGAGCGTGGCTCTTCCTATCTGTCTATCTCTGTCTTTCATATGTCTTATATACCCTACACTCCAATGAAAAGTAATTACTGTAAACCAGTAAAAAAAACGTGAAGCGAAACGAAACAATTTGAAAAATCTGTGTGGACTGGACAACTAGGCGTATGCTCAACTTAAAGGCTGATCATCATAAAACTAACAAAACTAGGCCAAACTTACAGATGACGAAGAAAAAAGTGGCGTAGCATGAAAAATTAACAAACAAAAAAAAAACAAAAAATCAACGTATAGGAACAACAACAGCAACATATCCAAGTAACATCTCAGCAGCAACCGCATATATCGCAAATTAATTAAGTAGCACAAGACGTAGAAAAGCAGACAAACATTACACTTCATTAATCGCATTAACCGCCAAGTTAAGTTCACAAAGCATTGTGTGTTATGCTGTACTAACCTCTACTCAGTTCCTGCGCAGCTCTTTCATTGAGACGCATGTACGATCTCGCGTTCAGCTGCAACAAAACATCATCATCTTCATTAACGACGGCAGAAATATTTTCATCTAGGTCAGCAATATTTTGGGTGCTAAGTTCAACGGTCACGTCAAACTCCTTTGATTATTCTGTTAGTCGTTTGCTTGGCTTATAGTCAATCATTGGACGGACAGGAGTCGTCCAATATAACATCACCATTTAGCATTAGTAGCCGCAGTGGACTCTGCCAAATAAGCCATACACATGTCTATGTTAAGTCTCACACGTAAACTGCGCGGTCGCATGCGCTCAAATACCTGCCGCATTGTGCTACTCACCTCATTGGTTTGGGTCATTGTGGATTTTGTGCTCATAGCGCACTACTCAGATTGCATTGGGAAGGATGGCTGGCGGTGTAAGCGTAGCGGGGAGTATGATGTGGAGGTAAGTAGTTCAAGGCAAAGAAAAAGTTCACTGTGAACTGAAGAAGTGCGAGTATTTTGTATAGCTTAAATATTTAAAACCACGGCAACGCTGCAACACAATGATAGTGGGGGAAACAAGTTGCTTGTATAGTTCCTTTAACTTGGTTTGGCCGCAACCTTACGGTGGCTTTGGCGTGTAACATTTTAATTAACATACATATGTATATGTCAACCTGCTCTACTCGGTTGCTTGTTGTAGCTGCTGCGTCTTGCCGTTGACTTATAAGCTGTGTGCACTGGCGCATGGCGCTTGACTGCAACAATAGCAATATCAGCAGCAGCAACAAGAGCGGCCACAGCATATAAGCATAATTAATTGCGTAATAAATCATAGTTTTAAGTTTGTGCGGCAACGCGCGGCTGCATTTGAACTTGTGGCATAACTAACACAAGAATCTGACATAGGTTGGAGAGTAGTAGAAAGCACAGTGGTATTTTTGTGGCTCTTATTGCCATAAGTGTTAAGTTGCAAAAAACTTTGCTCTATTGAACCGCTACAACTGTTTGTTGAAAAATCCTTTCATAATTTAAAACTCGCTTCCCATGTAGGTGCCGCATGCAGAGAAATTCGTTGACGATGGCGCGCTCGTCGATGATAACGAAATTAATACAGAAAAGTCCATCGATGGTGATAGTGGCGGTATTATTGGTGCCGGATTTGCACCAGGTGGCATTTCGATGACATATCGCAACAATATACTGAAGAAGTGGTTCCAAGCACCAACGGTACGTGAGGCAAAGGGTAAGCCCGGCGAACTAGGCAAACCAGTTAAAATACCCGCCGATATGAAAGATCTAATGCGTGAGAAATTCAAAGAGAATCAGTTCAATTTACTGGCCAGTGATATGATCTCGTTGAATCGTTCATTAACGGATGTGCGACACGATAAGTAAGTTTACAGTTAGATAGTACGAAACTTGCGCTGGATTTTACTTTATTATTAACATTAATTTTGATGCTCACTTTTGTGTTATAGCTGCAAGAAAAAACACTATCCATCAAAACTTCCAACAACCTCAATTGTGATAGTATTCCACAATGAAGCGTGGACAACGTTGCTGCGTACTGTGTGGAGCGTCATTAATCGTTCACCGCGTGCACTGCTTAAAGAGATCATACTTGTCGATGATGCCAGCGAACGTGATTTTCTGGGCAAAAAACTGGAAGACTATGTAGCGACACTGCCGGTACATACATTTGTGCTGCGCACGGAGAAACGTTCAGGTTTGATACGTGCGCGTCTGCTCGGTGCAGAACATGTGGCGGTTAGTATATGCTAGGAAATTAAAAATATAAAATGCAAATATTTATTTGTCTTTGTTATTTTTCAGGGCGAGGTTATCACATTTCTGGACGCGCATTGTGAATGCACGGAGGGCTGGCTGGAACCACTGCTCGCGCGCATTGTACAAAATCGTCGTACTGTCGTATGCCCCATTATCGATGTTATTTCTGATGATTCATTTGAGTATATAACTGCCTCCGATTCGACGTGGGGTGGTTTTAATTGGAAACTCAACTTTAGATGGTAATAGCTTGCACAAATGTCTTCGTAAATATTACTAAATCAATTGATTTACAGGTACCGTGTTCCTCAGCGAGAAATGTCACGTCGCAATAATGATCGCACTGCACCACTGCGAACGCCCACAATGGCAGGCGGACTGTTCTCCATTGATAAGGAGTATTTCTATGAAATTGGCTCCTATGACGAGGGCATGGATATTTGGGGAGGCGAGAATCTCGAGATGTCGTTTAGAGTAAGCAAAGCGTACCGGGTAGTGCAGTACCTTATACAACTCTTTCCTCACAAACTGTCCTTGCCCAAATTTTCAACTTAATTTATCGCGCATAGCCAAGCAGCAAGCGATGTCATATTATATACATAATTTAATATTTTTTTCTTTATGCATATTTAATTTATTAATTATTTTAATTTTCCCCTCAAAAAAAAAAAAAAAAAAAAAACGCAATGTACAGATATGGCAATGCGGCGGCATTTTAGAAATCATACCCTGCTCGCATGTGGGTCATGTCTTCCGCGATAAATCGCCGTATTCATTCCCGGGCGGCGTGGCCAACATTGTGCTACACAATGCGGCGCGCGTGGCCGAGGTTTGGCTGGACGAGTGGCGCGATTTTTATTATGCAATGAGCACAGGTTCGCAGACACGAGAATATGCTACGCTTTTAATTTACTCTTCTGCTAACACACTACTCACCACGTACCTAAAAAAAATTTTGACGCAACTAATTTCGTTTCAAAATTTGAACTGTCTATTTTAATTTTATTTATAATGTGCCATGAAATGTGGCTTTTTTAACCGCTAAACCGAAAAATACTAATTGTTGTTTCTTAATTCTAAATTTTGTTTAGTTTAATACACTAACACAAAAAACCTGCATATTTTGTGTACAAATAACAACCCAGCAAACATTTACACGCGCTATTTGCTTCAGTGTAGAAAGCATTTGATACACCTGACTGTAACGAAAATGTTTTGCCCATTTTATACCATTCACACACTATAGAAGAAGATAAATGTCAGTTTGTTACAACATGAAAATACTAAGACGTCGATGTCGCATATCACACGATGAATTAATTTATTTATGTTATTAAGAAGTAATCATTTACAAGTTTAAATTTGATATAACGTTCCTTTTTACTGTTCATAGTTTTTATGTCAATTTCCGAATCTTACCTTTAACTTATTACGAATGATATCGGCTTTAATATTGTAATGTAAAAAATTTATTAGAATAATAGTTCGGATCGGGCAAATACAGCTTATAAAACGCATAAAACACAATGATACCGAAATTCTAAAAGAGTTGAGTAATTTGAGCCTTTTTTTTTTTTGTTTTTGACATAACTCATTGGTTCAAACTTATAATTCTAATCCGATCGTTAAATTTGTTCATTTTTCGAAACTGCAATTTTCTGAACCATCTTTCGACTTTTGATGCTGTCAAAGACTATATATTCTTTATGAAGTCTGCCTCGGCTGCTGGCAGTGGCGTATGAATGCAGTGTATAATATATCAGAGTTTATTTCTTGGTGGGTGGGTGGACTTCGACCAACTTCGCGAAAAGACCTAAAGCTAAACAAAAACTAAAAAAAATGCATTTTGTTTCTGAAAATTGACAATTAAATTCAAAGAAAACTAGTGCTAAACTTATGGTTTTATTTGCTATTGATTTTCACAAAATGCTACATGATTTTTGCTTATTTTTGAAATGCCTTCAATTACAGCATTCAGTTTGAAAATTTAGCGTTTATGACTCATGTTGTCGATTATTTCTTGATCAGCTTTTTGTTAGTAGTTTGGCATGCTAAAATTTGAATGAAAATCACATAGTTTTCTAATGAAAATTCAAAAAAGTCGCTATTAGTTTTACTTTTCTTGCGCTAATTTTTCATGTTAACTTAAAATTTTACTTTTAAACATTTGTGAAGAAAATAATTAAGTGGTTCAATTCACCCAAATAAGGTTTATTTCTCGGGCTTTATATTAAAATATAACATACTAGCTTTTACCCGCGACTTCGTCCGCGGATCTTCCGATAAAAAGTAGCATATTTAATTACTTTTCTTATTTTGCCTCATTTGTGAAACTATACGGGGGTGGTGTACCGCCCCTCTAATTTTTACCAAACTTAACCCGTTTACTTCTCATGACCCTCTTAACATGAATATCAAATTTCATCACTGTACCTTAAGTGGGGCAACCCCCCCTCCGATTTTGTCCAAACTTAACGGTTCACTTCTCCTCATCCTCTTAACATGTATACCAAATTTCATTTTTGTACCTTAAATTGATGCAAATATATGATAAATTTTGATTATCGCTTAAATGGGGAGGGGGGGGCGGTGGCCACACCCCCTCCGATTTTGTCCAAACTTAACAGGTTCACTTCCCCTCATCCTCTTAACATGCATACCAAATTTTATTTTTGTACCTTAATTTGATGGAAATATATGTCAAATTTTGATTATCGCTTATATGGGGGGAGGGGAAACGCCCCCTCCGATTTTGTCAAAACTTAACAGGTCGAATTTTCCTCATCCTCTTAACATGTATACCAAATTTCATTTCTGTACCTTAAATGGATGCAAAGATATGACAAATTTTGATTATCGCTTATATGGGGAGGAGCAACGCCCCATCCGATTTTGTCAAATCGTAGCCTATGTTCTTTTCCATCATCCCATCTATCTCTATACCAAAATTCAGACGAATTGGTTGAGCGGCTTAGCCGTAAGAGAAGAACATCCATACGTACAAACTTTCGCGTTTATAATATTAGTAGGAAGATACCTTTATTGAAAAGTTATTGAAAACTGTCATGAAAATTGTGTTTACTGTCCTAAAACAAATAGACACTTCAATGCCAAAAAAAAGTCAATCTCTAAAGACTATAAAATCTGAAACTGTAATTTTAATTTCTGTTCATAAAATATGTGGATTGTGTTTAACATTAGTTTTCTTGGATCCGGATAAATTAACAAATACTATGTCTAGAATATAAACTGTAACTCTTTTGAAGTGTGTGCGAACGGTATAAAATGTTCAGTTAAACCTAAATTCGATATTTAGACTGTTTTTTAATTTAATTAAATCAATTGTATTTGGCAGCAGCAGCACCATTTTCAATTTGGATTTTTCGACTTATTTTTGAAGATCTAAATGTTCTTGTTTTTTGTGCTCATATGCTAATCAATTTTCTTTTTTAAAAGACACCAATTAAAAAGTCACTGACTAACACGAAACATTGCTAAAACTAATTATAATGTTCCATAATAACTATTAATTTATGTTTGACTAAGCAGAAAATTATGTTAACTTTTATAGCTAATTGGTATTGTTAATTGTTATTTTATATTTTATATAATTTTTTTATATATTTTACTTGCTTTTTTTGTCGATTAAATTGTAAGTTAATAATTCATACAGGGCAACAATGAAGCAACGCCGTACTCGTATATTGCGCTTAGATTAATTCCCCCTCCTCTAATTTTATCATTTATTGCCAATATTATACTCCTGTAAATTTTCGGCTAGTTTTAAACGTTCCTAACACACACTACTCCACTTCATTTGCCGCGTGCAGGTCTGGATGTGTGGCGGCGTGCTAGAAATTGCACCTTGCTCGCGTGTCGGTCACGTCTTTCGTAAGTCGACGCCCTACACCTTTCCCGGTGGTACAACGGAGATAGTTAATCATAATAATGCGCGACTCGTTGAAGTCTGGCTCGATGACTGGAAAGAGTTTTACTACAGTTTCTATCCAGGTTAAAAAAAATATTCTCAAATCCTCTCTGTTGCTCTAAAAGGAAATAAGCAAATCATTAGTTGAAGCGTCTTACAGTATTATTATTTCTTGCAAATGTTACTATGATTGTACCTTTCTTTGTCCATACACATACTCTCTTTCTTCTCTGCAACTGCTGCATTTATAATTTTATATTCCATGCAACTTCTAAATATTTATATACATATATGTATTGTACTTGTACTTTCAGTCTGAATCTGTATTGCATCCGGAGCAAAGTTTTATTCTCCTTACATCCATATCTTATATCTTTGTTATTATGTACCATACAAAAGTTTATTTGCAAAGCATATTTTAATAACTTATAAATTTTTATATTGTCCACTTCACTGAATCGATTGTTTGTTTGATTGTTGTGCCCCCCCCCCCCCACACCCAGCGCAAGTATTAGTTTTATACTATATTAATATTATTTAAAGCATTAATTGTTGGTTTATGGACACGCTTTAAATATCCTGCATGTACTATATATGTTTAATATATATTCATATACCATATATTATCGTAGTTAATGAGCACAAAACAAGCTTTTATTTTACTATTGAAAAAATTTTTTTGTACACAAAGAAACATGCACATTATAAAAATAAAGCACGCTTTAGATTTAGATCTACTGTTTTTTGGTTCTAACACATAATAGATTACTAAAGATAACCTTAACATTCTTTATAAGTAATGGTTTAGCTAATAAATTTCTTTAAATCTGCTTTTCAAAAGGTGCACGTAAGGCATCCGCAGGCGATGTAAGCGATCGAAAAGGACTACGTGAACGTCTACGCTGTAAAAGCTTCCGTTGGTACTTGGAGAACATCTATCCGGAAAGTTTAATGCCACTTGATTACTACTACCTGGGCGAAGTAAGTTAAGAACATTTAGCTAAGATTCCATTAAAAACTTTTACATTCGTACGAGTATGTTCAGCTTCGCTACTTAAATTGGTTTTACGTTTCATATTAATAGATTTTTATGAAATTAATTTTTAGCACAATTAAGAAATACTTCAATGTGGCGAGCGAAATAATTATAACTTTATTTGATTAATCAAGAATGAAGGCAACGAAGTGGTTCAAAAACAGTATTCAAGTCATGTCTGTTATGAAAAACCTCTGTGAGTATCGAAGCGATTTTCTTGTATCCGAATGACAAATGCGTCTTATGTATTTTTCAGCAATTTGCATGAAAGCTTGTACTCCAATCATGTAATTTGTTGTTGCATTAACCCGCTATCAACCACACACATGGCTTAGCAGAAATTTACCAGTTGAAATAGATTTTTAATCTTTTAATCGAACAAACAACTAAATATGAAAATAATTAGAATTTATTTATATTGAGTGTTGTTAGTTTGTTAAACGATATACCTACCAAGTAATATTCATTCATATTTCCTGCTGATAATCTGTTTGTAATGAAGGCTCTGTTTTTTGGCATTTGATCCAGTTGTAGGAATAGGCAAGCTCTAGCTGCCCGTATAATCGGTTCAGAGCAAAGATCCAATGCCAAGAGAAAGTTGTTAATATAGTCTCTCATCATTCATGGTAGTTTCGACTGGATAAAAAAGAAATGTAAAGTTTAGTTGACACAAGTTTATATTTTACATTGAAAAACATGTACATATTTCTATAATGCAAAGAAAGATTAGTGACAACATACTTATATCAGAAAAAGCATAGTATACATGGGATCGGACACAGAACTGAACCGATTGAACATGGCCACATTCAAGAAGGCGCACCAACTTCTAATTTGCTTGCTCAGCCCAAAAATGCTAATATATTTGCAAGAGGGATATATCACCTGATCTTCAGGCTAATATTGTTTTGCTTGTCTTTTCGGATTCGAAATAGACGAAGTTTTCTACGAAATTAAAGTTGAAATTCTCCATCGTCACTGACCGTCCAATACGCGATGACGGCGTGGGAAAGACACCAAGTACTTCATCTTGTTCGCATTCTTCGCATTCTCCATGAGCTGAGACGGTTTTTTAATCTCTGAGAACGCCTTTATGACTAACCGTTCCTGTATACTAATGATATCAATATCATTCGTGTACTCGAGCAGCATCACTTCCTTTTGACAGATCGATCCCGACATATTCTGTAAGTATGGGCACTGACGTAGGATGTATTTCATTAGAAGATTGAAAAAATTGCACGACAGCGCATCACCCTGCCTGAAACCTCTCTTGGTATCAAAGGAGTCGGAGATGTTTTCCCCTACGCTGACAACGCTTTGTGTGTTAGATAGAGTCGTCATGCAAAGACGGACAATCTTTGCCTGGACAAAACTTGGTGCATAGTCCTATCCATCTCTTCGTCACCGGTCTTAAATAACTTAGCTAGCAGCCCATCAGAACCTGCCGCTTCGTTATTCTTAAATTTTTTAATAACTTAATCGACCTCGTTATAGTCTGGTGGCTCTACAATAAAGCCATCATTAACTGGTAGTTTTGGTGTCATTTCTCTATCGGCGGAATTGTGCACTTCATCACTTCCGAGTAGGTTAGAAAAATGACTCCTCCATAATCTCAGTGATTCTGGTTCATCCGTAACCAGATTTCCATTTTCATCCTTACAGAAAGTTACTTCGGTTTTAAAACCTTCAGTCAGACGCTTTACCTTTTTATTTAATTTTCGAGCTTCATTTCTGTCACGTAACATCTCAACATCCTCAAACAACCGCCTTTCTTGCTCCTTTTTCTTGCGTCTAAAAAGGCGTTTCTCCTCTCCCCGTTTCTCTCGATATTGCTCTCTAACAGCTCGCGTTGCTCCCGGCTGCAGAGTTCGTTGATAGGAAGCGTTCTTCTCTGCAGTAGCATTGCGACACTTCTCGCCGTTCCAAGAATTATTCACAGGTTTTGTATAACCGATGAAATCCTTGTTTCTACTGCTCACATATATCTTGAGAAGACGGACGGAGAGGTTTTCGGAGCAGTCGGGAGAGTGTGTTTGAAAAGGCTACGGCGGTCTGTTCTGGTTGCAGCTTGCCGACATCTAGCTTTCGTTGTGTGTTGGGTCGTGCGGCGCACATCTCGCTTGGCTGCAACAAGAAGTAGTCCGGGTCGATCAATTTGATTCCGTTAATTTTGATCTGAACTCAGCCATATAGTAGCCTTGTCGATATTGAGGTGTTGAAATCTGGTGCGGCAAACTACTATGTTCCGACCTGCAACGATGTTGGTCTATACTTCTGTAGGTAATTAATGCATTGTAACCGCAATAGGTCGTTCCCATCTATTTCAGTAAGTTTAGCAAAACAATAATACGATGTCATAGCACGGTAACGATCACAGTTCACTTTAACACATGCTCCTTTCTCAATTTTTGAAGAAATAAGCTTATATGATGTTGGTATAGCATAATCCACAACAAACTGTAACGCAAAGGTGATTCATAAACGACAGATAGATTTACAGCTCTCGATTCTTATTTTCGAAGAATTACGCTTCATGCAAATTAGTAATCAATAAAATGCAGGGTCAGAATAATTTAAAAAAAAATTTTTTTTTAAGAATACATGTATAGGACGACTATAAGCGATGGCAAAAACTTACGTTTATGAACAAACGACAATAAACTATATCTTAAATTTTTTTAATTTCAGATACGTAACGCCGACACAGAAACCTGCCTGGATACCATGGGTCGCAAGTATAATGAACGTGTGGGCATTAGTTATTGTCATGGCCTGGGTGGTAATCAAGTATTTGCCTATACCAAGCGACAACAAATTATGTCCGATGATCTCTGTCTCGACGCTTCGACGGCGAATGGCCAGGTGAACATGATACGCTGTCACAACATGGGTGGTAATCAAGAATGGGTCTACGATGCAGAGGTATAGTATTTCTTTATTATGTGTTTTATAATAAGTTAATTTTCACGTCTTAATCTGCAGGATAAATCGATACGACACACCAACACCGGTCAATGTTTGCAGCGTGCAAGTCGGGATGATGCCAGTACGCCACTATTACGTGCCTGCGATTATACCAAGGGACAGCAATGGCTTATGCAGTCCAAGTTCAAGTGGCAGGCGCATTAGTTGTTATTTACTATATTATATAGTATGTAATTATCTGTGTGTATGTGAGTGTGTGTTTAATCCATTATAACATCAAGTTAAAATAGGAGTAGAAGATATGTAAACTTCCGAGCTGTTTTTTCACATTATCAACACATAATATTTAATATTCAGTTTAGTTAGTTAAACAAGCAATTTGTATAAAAGTAAAAACGCGTTTTGCAATAATTAAACATATATTGTGACTATTAATATTAGTTTTTAGTTAGCATATAAATTTGATTTAGTTAACTTTAATTGTTTTTCTTCTACTCTTATACAAAAGAAGTAGCTGTAGTTGAAGAAAACAAAGTATAGCGAAATGTCTTCCCCGCATACATATACTAGGTACATATAGCAAAAATTATTCGCAATATGTTCTATCGAAACTAAACGATAAAATTGGTAAACAATCAAAACAATATTGTAAAATATAATCTTACAAAAAGTACCAACAAATTGGCATTTATTAAAAGAGAAAAGAAAACGAAAAGCAATTCTGAAATGTTTTCGAACGATTCGCAATTGTTTAAACTAAGGAATTCTTTCTCTTTCTTGATTATTTGTTGTCGTCGTCGTTGTCATGTGTCATAAGAGCAAAGCGAAGCAAAATATAAACAAACAAAAAATCAAAGCAACTTAGCTTGAACCAATATATAAGCAAACTAGAAATAAAAACATAGAATCCTTTATATACATTCATGTATGTATAAGTGTAACTACATAAATGCATAAGAGACGCCAGTATCATCATTCCTAGACTATATGACTATAAAGCTATATAAAATTGATGTTTTTTAAATCAGTAACCAATTCAGCACTTTTCTAATATGTTGTTATCTTTATTGTTTAATAATTGCTGAATTTATTTCCATTTATTTAAATTTCTTTCTGTTTTAATTTAATTTAAAATACTTTTATTTTTTTTTTTTGCCTTAAGCAAATACTATGGTTGTAAAATGTAATATATTAAAAAATAAACATATATAAATATATATTTAATGAAAAGTAATGTCGAGAAGAAATATTTTATAGGTTTTTTGATAAATATAGCGAATAAATGCAAGCATCGTATATATAAATGAGAGCGTGTAATTTTTTAAATTAAAACCGCATTTTTTCTATCATTTTTGGTTTATGGCTTTTCCTCATAATCAATCTACAGTCGCATATCATTATTACAAAGTAAATAAATAAATACAAATGAAATGAACCCATTTAAATAAATACACATACATACAGCATAAATGTATCTTAACATATATACACGATAAGAAATATGCTTTCTGTGCTAATTAAATATGCTTTGGGTCAGTAATAGAGTGCCGAGTTGTTCTCGAGTTAAGTTAAAACCTAGTTAACAATGAAATTTCTTTTAAATTTTTTTCTTGTCAATGTAAATTAAGGCATGGAGTAGGCCTAACAATGAAATTTCTTTTAAATTTTAATTATTTTCTTGTCAATATAAATTTAGGCATTGATTATTAACTCGAACATAACTCGTCACTATGAAACTGGTCTTTAAATTAATAAATTTTATGTATATAAAAATTAAAAAAGAAAAACAAACTAAAAGAGCAACATTATGTATTATATTTATATATGAGAAAACCCTAATCGAAAAAGAAATATCTAATTGTTAGCGTAGTTATTTATTGATAATTAATGAAGAAAAAATAATAACACAAATAAATTTTTTAGGCTAGCCAAAAACTAAATCAGACATAATCAACCAAGCAACTAATTTTGCTCAATTTTATTACAAAAACATATTTTTAAATTTGTATATAATGAAAGATGGAAACATAACATATGGGATTTTAATTAACAATAGGAACCATTATACAGGTAAACCAAACGACGAACAGTTGAATGCAAGGATTTTTTTCAACTTCGGTAGTGTCGAAGATTTTATGCTCTTCCAAAGATTAACTCAATAACATTATTTTAATTATTAACAGTTCGCTTCCTAATACACACAATATCGCAATGTGCATAAAATATTTAATATAAAGAACAAAACAATTCGTTAAATCCATACGTACCTTGTAAAAGGTGGACCATCTATTAGATGTTTTTTAAACATCTAATAAAACAAACATAAATCAAATATGCTTCCAAATTATATTGTTTTATTGGCAAAAGCAGTCCATCCGATAGATAATGGAGTACAATTTCATGTCACTGCCTCTCTTAGCTGGGCAGTAGTATCCGCTCAGTATATTTTCAACGTCGTACTTAAGAGATTTCTCGCATAACACGGGTACTTTAGGGCACATTAGATATAGTAGTCAAGTCGTCCAGTCCAATTTGCATCACCAAAACGACCGATTGTAGGAAATAACGAACTTAGCGGCCAAAAGACATATTGTTTAACAACTTGTGTTCCATATCACGCCATCCTGTTGAAAATGTATGTCCTCCAAATACATATCCTTCATTTCTGTCCGGTTATCAGCTCTCTGTTGACTTGAATTGCATCAATGATGCTGCCTCTCCACAAAACACACCGAACTGTCACTCACTGAGAATCCATGCTTCGTAGTACTAAACTGTATTAGTAATTACTCACATACTTGATTATATTTGGAGGAGCTTAAAAAATTAATCCATAATACTACAAAAGCCAACATTTTGTAACAAAAAATTTCCCAAACAACTTCAAAATACGAAGCGTTTACAATTTTAAGAGAAGATCAATAAGGAATTTTAGCTAAATAAATTTTTAATAATAATATTTTAAGCTGGTAATGGTGTTTTTCTGCTTTTAATTCTACTCAAACCCAACCAATAACACATCCTGTATACACCGCCTAAAAAACCAACCAATCAATCAATACAGAAACCTAAACTACTATGTGTGTATTAATTGTTAAATCTTTTTTAAGCTGTAAAGAATAAAGTATATAAATTTTGTTTGTAACTAACTTTCAAGAACTTTTGAAACATTTTGTTTAAACAAACATTTCAATTTTATAAAAATAAAATGAAATAACTAAAAGAGAATAACGAAAAGTGTATTTTAATGTTTAAAATATAATAAATAATTCAATTTATGATATATTTTTAAAAGTAGTACTGTAAAACCAGGGAGTAACACATTACAAAAACCGCAACAGCTAGACGATATTAACCGATTCAAAATCGGAACCCAAACCGATAAATTTTAACCGTTAATTTTGAAAACAAAAAAACGTATCAACATCGAAACGTGTGTACCGCTGCCAATGCTAGTTAAACTTCTTCACCTGGAAGTGGAAAGGAAGTCAAATCATACTTGAATATGTTTAATGTGAGTCGCTAAGATACAAATGTATCAGTATTACCAAAAATAATTTACTAGCATCAATTCTCAGATAAAAATTAACAAACAATTAAGAAACTACTTATACAAAAAAAAAAATGAACACAAGTACAAGCGAATTTCCACAATTATTCCAATTATCAAAAGTTACTTTGGCCTTTCCATTTACGGAAGCGTAGAGTTTTGGTTCTCTGACGTCAAGTTTATTATTCCCTCAGAAATCGATTGGGAACAAAAACTAATACATAACAAGAGCTTCTATTATTATTGACTTATAATTGAATAAAGCTTGAGGCGCATTTCTCGATGACTTGATATAATTTAACGTTGTTATTCAAAATTTTGTATTTAATTATTTAACAAGTATTCTGCTACCATGGCGGCAGCGTGACAAGTTGTATATAAAAACAAAAAGATCTAAAGCTATTATGGCGTAACAGGTATTTCTATTTTCTAATTTTAAAATATGTACATTTTATATATATATTGAATTTATATTTTATTATAGTTGTGTAAGTTGAGGGAAAAGAATTTAGAAGAGGGCTCTGGTGGGCAAGTCGTTTCAATCCTCTTTTTCTGGCATTGCGGCGAGGTCTTTCTCGAATTAACCGCCTTGCCAGTGCGTTGGGATGAGCCACGAATCGCTCTGTTCAGCTCGTTCAACAGCTAGCTGTATTACATCGCCTACTTTACAGACTCTCAAGTCTCTTTCGATGTCCCGCGTTCGCATATAACAGGGGGCTTTGCACATTTCCTAAGTACTTTCCTCTGTTTCACACGAATCTTGTAAATGCATGTGGCTTTTTGCAGTGATTCCGTATATAGATAGCTACCTTGTTAGACAGCGACAGCTTATTGTTGGCAGATAGGAGCCACGCCATTTTTTCAGTCTTGCTACGGCCCGTTTGTTGAACCATTGTTGTGTGTCTAGCTAAAGTTAGCTTTCTGTCCAAGACAACACCAAGGTATTTGTAGATAGGCATTTGTTGTAGAGGTGAACCTAGCATTGAAATGGCTGGACAAGTGCCTCTTTTGTTGTTAAATGTTACGCTTGCACATTTACTGCTGTTGATGCCTTTGTTCCACTTGGAAGCCAATTCAGAAAAGCTGTTAATGTACTCCTGTAAAGCAATTGCCGCAGTCCCGACTCCGACTTAGCACGGCTGTATCGTCTGCGTATGTGGCTATGAGCACGTTGTCAGTCTCTACTGTAGTTACACTTGCAGGTATTGGCATGTCTGCAGTGTATATTGTGTAAAGGGTAGGACCTAGGACACTGCATTGTGTGAGGTAATTTTAAAAATGAGAAATATGTTTATTTTACATACATATGTGAACTGGCGAGCAGAGTGCATGAACAGAATTTTTTCTTAGTGTCATAAAATGCTAAACAAAAAAGGAAATTTTATGAAACTTTCAGCAAAAAAATGCAAATATCGGTGTTCGGTGGTGTTTCCTAATCGCCTGTTCAATATACATATATCAAAAATTTTAGATTGGCCTAAGGTCGGGGCGTTGCGTCATCAACTAAAATTTTTTGTTCATATAATCAAGTTTGGATAATCTTTGTCGTGTGGAGAGTCCGTCCTGTTGAAAAATGACATCATCCTCGGGATAGATGCTGTTTTCCAGAAAAACAGGTAAATGGAATTGATGAATTTGGAAATACATAGTTCTCTTTCTTCGTTTTTTTATTCTTACAAGCGGTACCAAATGTCACCAAGTGAAACAATCCGAAGCCAATAAGAATATAAAAGCGCGGTTAAAACTCTGCAAAGTGAATGACCATTGGATGATAGAGCATCGGATTCGGGTCATTTACAGATGGAACAAAAATCAACCACTTGCAATCTGCTGGGAAGAAATATTTTTGGAGCTGACCACATGAAGCTATTTAAAAACATCGTGTGAAACAAACTTTCAAACATGGCGGAGGTTATCAGCTTGATGGTTTTGGTTGGCGTGGTACCATTCAGACCGAGTGTTACGATTGGCTTTGTCAATTTAAATCAGTGCTGCCCAAATGGAGAGGCAGCCAATGCGTGATTGTATGCGTCTATTTTGCACTGAGAGAAATTCTAAGCGATTACTTTATTGCATTTTTTCTACTCTCTACTACGAATCTAGACTTTTTATCTGCACAGTGTACAAAATTTATTGCGCAAAGCTACGTAGCCCTTCCGCAGTGAAGGCTTAATATTCTTACTCTTAAGCAAAAAGCAGCCGACTTCGTGCGTATGCGTGTAAATACATGAAGGTGTTCGGCCCCTAGGGGCTGTGGCTCGACAACCTGGATTTAAATTTTGCCAATATATATGTATGTCTATTACGACATGCTATTCAATGACAGCATCTTTTTAATATAAGGTATTATTTCTCTTCTTCCAATTTTATTTAAAGTTAACTTTTACGTATCGGTATACTCTAACTAAGATTCAAGTACCGTATTAGAAACGAATACCGTAAAAAATTTTGACCGCCTAAGAAACTTGTACTAAAAAACAACACGTTTCGTAGCCAAACTAGAACCAAGATCGAAATAGATTTCGATTTCGGATTCACACTCGTTGCGATTTGTTGTACAACATGATCAAGTTTTACAATTTAATGTAATTAGTGTTGCATGCATTTTTATGGATGCACGTATGGTTGCTAAACTTTAAAATCATCAAGTCGTTTTGTTATGCCCACTTTCCGCGGTACAAACTTTATCGCTGCTATAGATAGATAGTTATTTTGGTAGCCATTCATCGAAACAATTTATTAGAGTGAAAACTGTGAGGTTTGGTTTAAATATTGGATGATTTTAGGTAGTTATTTCTATCGAGCATACAAATTTAACCTAGAGAAGTTTCGTCGTAATCCGACATCGGCATTTATGACACAGCGCTCATTTCGAGTTAGAATTAACAATATGCTTTCACAACGCTGCAACATACACAATGGCATTACCCAGGGATCGCCGCTGTCGGTTGTACTATTCATTATTGCATTTGAACAATTAAATAAAATAGTTCTTAAATACAAAGAGGGTAAACTTTGTATTTATGCAGATGACGCTATAATTGTTAGCAAAATTAAAGATAATTCTAAGTCTAAACATGTACTCCTACAAATTCTTTCTGATATAACAAAGTGGGGAGAAAGTTCTGGGGCTACTCTCTCTCTCTTACTAAATGCAAATCTTGCACATCTGCAAAAAACACAATTGTACATATTCAGAACTAGTATTAAATAACATAATTATCCAATGTGTTGATGTACTTATGATTTTAGGAATATTTTTTGATAAGAGATTAACCTACAAAAATCATTGTTTATATCTAAAAAATAGCATACAAAAAATTAAACATCATTAAATACTTAAGTTCCAAACATTCCCTAATTCATGTAAACACCTTAATCAACATAACAAGGGCTCTGATTTTATCCAAAATTGAATACGTAAGTTGCTCATGGATGAAACTGCAAGACTTAATCTTGAAAACTGGACGTGGTTGTACACCGAATATGTCACAGCCTTCGCATGTGTCAACCAACAAAACACACTTTTAATAGCAGGGTGGCTCCCGTGCTACTGCTCTGTTTTTACGGCCGAAGCAGTTGCCATGCTAAAGGCAGTCAACATCGCACAAAAAAGCAGGGGGAAGTCATTTGCACCGACAGTCATTCTCAGCTGAAGCTATCAAAAACATTAGCAACAACAATCCAGTCATCTGTCTTATACGGGACGCCTGCATTAAGCACCCAACATCAATCAAAATATTTTGGGTACCCAGCCATAAACGTATCGACGGTAACGAATTGGCTGACGCAGCAGCTAAACTTGCCACCTACAATCACAATTATACCTTCTATTCAAAAGATAAAAGAAATAACACACATTCTACATTCTCGACAATCCGTAAATTGGCAATCTTTTCAACATAGATACAAACAATTCAATCCACAACTTCTCAAGTCGCAGTATTCGGATAGCTGCTCCAGGAAAAAATGCACCGTATTCCCTCGTGCATAGTGCCATAATTTATAAATTTCTATTGAATGGAGACTCTCGTCCAAACCTGTGTCACCTGTGTGGCCAAGAACTTTCTACAATCCACATATTGGACCTACAAAATATCAGAGGAGCCCTCTTAACAAATTCCATTCCCTCGTCATTCCTTATTTCAAAATTCAAAATCCAATCTAGAAAAGATATTCTCCTTCCTAAAACAGATTTAATATAAATTAATTTAAGCAATTATTTAATCAAAAACCCATTTTAGTTCCTTAGAGTCGAAGCCCCGTAGCTAGTGCTCCTTATCTATTATTAGTTACATTTTTATTACTTTGTAATGTAGTTAAACTAATTTTCTTAAATAAATAATAATAATGGTGTTTAAAAAATTTTAATCGTTCAAGAACATGAAAAAATGTTGTACTAGTATATATTTTGCCGATACACCTGCAGTATTATATTTCTTATATTTTTTAAATTACTAATAGAATGAAAATAAAAAAAAATGATTTTTGGTTATAAATGGTCTTTGCAATTAATGGGTTAAGCTGATTTCACTTCTATTCGCTAGCCGTTATGCAGATACTCTGCATATTAATTTTTGCTAATATAAAACGTGTCTGAATTAACCATTACAACCAAACTACGAAATTTAACTATTGCGGTAAGGTCCCCCATAGACAGATCCTCCAGACTCGTCTTGGATGACACATACGCCGCAAGTATTGTTTGTGTCAATATTCCTCCAAGGTATGGTGGTTCTTGGAAAATGCAATGCATGTATTTATGTATATAGCGAGTATAAAGTCTTTGTTTTGGCATCATGGAACGGGTTGGATATTCATTTCATGCTTGAGTTGACAACTAAGACATTATTTGAAAAGTACGCATTAACTTCGAACTAAACATTGGATCAAAAGAGAATTTTGAACTTGCATTAAATTATTGCATTGCAGGTTCGCCTATCACTGTGTATAGTTTTATCATTAGGAGTTAGATAGTTTTAGAATTTATTCCACGACACTAAAAATTACTTCAATATTAACTATATTTAGAAAGGCTTTCGACTTAGTAGACATCAAAATTGGTTTCTTTAAATTAAATCAAATTATGCACCGTAAAATAAAAAAATTGTTTGTAGCTTTAATTTAAAATAAATTGTTTCACAAAGACGTGCATTTTTAAATAAAACAATATAAACTAACCCAATAATTATACTACAACCCACTTCCACGGTAAGTAGCGTGGAATGTCAAATATGAAGTGCCCGGTTAAAATCTCTCGATATGACTATTGTTAGAAGCACATATTTAAGGACAACAATGAATACGGCAAACACCAAACAATTATACTGAATAAAGGTAGCATAGATATCGACCCATGTTACTTGGGATAAAATAATTAAAATTAGTTGAATAAATCAAGATTAATTGGAACGGTACACATTTTATGCCTAAATATTACCATTAATACGAGGCAAGAAGGAAAACGCAACAATCGAGAGTACTCGAATTGGACATACACTGTGATCCCTTGAACATTAGATTTATACTTCTTAAACCAATTGGGACCTTTTTTGGGGCGCTCTACCTCAAAGAGCGAATAGGAAATTTTAAATATCCAAAGTCGAAGATTCTATCTTATAATATCTAAGTTCTTGAAGTTCATACGGACAGACAAACATATCTTGATGCTGATTAAGAATATATGTACATATATATTTAGTCTCGCCTTAACCTGTTGTATACATACTTAATAATATATTACGGCATAGTAACTAACCTTTTGCGATGTGCGTTACATTGAAGGGAGTTGTTCATATCGACTAAAACTTTTTAGAATATAATTTAGATGTTTTCAGAAGCCTTCAATATTATTACCTTTCTCATCTATAGTTTAAAAAACTAACAAACAACAATCCAATGTCACCTTTTAAGTGTTGCGGATTTCGACGTAAGATTGTATATACATAGCTACTATACATTAAACGCGTTAACTATAAAAATGCACACATTTCTTACTATAAAAGTCAACATCTTTTATTAGGCGCAGCACTTAACTCCGGTGCGGAGCAATTGGCCAAAGCTGTAGCGCAACCAATATAGAAAAAAACCAGTTTTTTACAGATTTAAATTAAAGTAGTCGTATGTATACAAAACTAAGGGATGTAGCTAGTAAATTAAATTTACTGCTCCTTGGTTTCGCGCAGACGACGTACAGCCGAGCGCACGGATGCGGCAGCGGTTGTGGAGTAAACCCAGGCACCACCGGCGACAGTGCGCTTGCAGCGTTTGCAGGACCAGATACCGACGACAGCACGCTTCATCGAATCCTATAGAACGTACATACAAAGAGCATTAGATCCATTGACAATTTAATTGAATAACAACTTGACTTACCTTGCCGCAGAAGGAGCAGGTATATTTGCTGTGCTGGGTGATTTCCATTTTCTTCACCATTTTACGCAGCGAGGCACCATAACGGGTACCATATTTACCTACGATTCCAACCTTCTTGGTGCGCTTGGCCTGTGAATTGCATACAAGTAGAAGTATTCATTAGTTGAAATTGAAAATTCAACAAATTTGCAAATATAAACAAAGGCTACGGTCACTAAGTTTGCACATAAAATACGCCAATTATTTAGCACAATTTTAAAAAAATATCACATTTCACAGTAGTAGCTTTATATTTCGATTCATTTTGTTCCACTATTTTTGCGTTTAGTTTGTTGATTTTATTATATTTTTACGATTTTTTTCGCTTCGTACCATTTTTAAGTTGTCGGGCTGTCAAAATTCAACCGGAAAGAGACGTCTTGTCATTTATGTTTCTTGAAGTTGGCCGCGGCTACAACAGTGTTGCATTTTTAGTGCTGTGAAAATATGAAATATGTGCTTTGCAACACTAAATAATGCAGTGCGCAGCTGTTTTACATTGTTGTTGTTTTTTTTCGGAAAAAAAAATTGATAAAACATTTGTTGGTTGATTAGCAAAGAACTGCAGTAGCGTAGTTGGCGGCACTAGCGACGACGGCGTAGTTTCGAAGATAAATAAACTTTTCTAGTATAAATAGACAAGCGAACTCACACTCTAAAAAGCGCAGCGACCAAGACAGAATAAAGCAAAGGAAAAATCGAAGTCGGAAACAATTAACATCATATACCAACTACGAAAAATTTCAAAGCGGCTCAGTGCTGCTATATCTGCTTCTGCAGGAGTCCAACGAACAGGACGACGTCTACATATATCAAATAGTACAATGTGTGAGTGGCGTGATTGTCCGCTGCTAAAGAATGCCAGCGACTATCAGCCGGACATTTTCGATCTCAACAAGGACTCAAAAGCTGCGGAGTATTGGTTTCCTTGCTTTCGGGATATGATTGCAAAGTTTGCCAAACAAGCTGCAGCCAGTGAAAAGGAAGACGATTTATCAGCGAGCGAACGTGCCGCACAGTTCAAAGAAGCCTATTTACAGCAATTAGCGGAATACGAAAACAATAGATCGAACAGCAGCAAAAGATTGGGCATTAGTAAATTATTAGAACTTAATGAAATACTGTTGCGGCGTTATGGCTTTGCAGATCCTTGGCTAAAACAGAAGCGGCAAGAAAATACTGACGCTATTAGCGCGCTCAAATCGCGCTTAAAAGAAATTGATGCCATAATGGATAGCGATGAACGCTGGACAGAATTGGTGCGCGGCGTGCTCGCTGGAAATATGTTCGACTGGGGCGCAACTGCTGTAACACGCATTCTGGATAGTGATAGTAATTTTGGATTGCATTCAGCACTCGAACGCATTGAGAAACGGCCGTGGCTAATGGACGACTTGGACGATTGGCTACAACGTTTGCGTAAGCAGCCGAGGCATAAGTGTGCTGTGATTTTTGTGGACAACAGTGGCGTTGATGTAGTGCTCGGTGTTTTGCCCTTTGCACGCGAACTACTTCGTCGTGGTACAAAGGTACTACTCTGCGCCAACAGTGAACCTTCGCTAAATGATGTCACACAGCGGGAACTACAGTCAATACTCAATGAATGCGCTTGTCACTGCGCAGTACTTGCTGCAGCTTGGTCGGAACAACGGCTACGCGTCTATGCCAATGGTCAGCAAGGGCCCTGTCTGGATATGCGCCTGTTACCGCGCGAGCTATGCGATGCCATTACTGCTAATGAGACTGATCTGCTTGTTATCGAGGGCATGGGCCGTGCGCTACACACAAACCTGTATGCAAAGTTCAACTGTGAAACACTAAAGCTGGCAGTGGTCAAAAATCTCTGGTTAGCTAAGCATCTCGGAGGTGATATCTTTGCGGTGATGTGCAAGTATGAACACAGCTAGTAACAGTGGCCACGTTTGTGTTGGTCAGGGATGTGCGGGAAGCGGTTATTGTTTTTTTGATTTTAGTTATATGGAAAAATTAGATGAAAAAAGAAACTTTTACGCAAATCGATCTACATACATACATAGATACAAACATAAATGCATATTCGTCATAAGCACGCCTACATCGAGTATAGTGTGCAAAGTTACCTGCTAAGCGGACTATACGCAACATAGACTGTGTTTCGTTTGTCTGATATATATTCTTAAATTGTAAGTTAGTCTGTCGTCTTTCTCTGTGTCAGTGTCTCAGTCAATCAATGTCAATATATTTTATTGTAGTAGTGGTTTTTCTCATCTGGCATTGTCCTACAAACATTGCCAGTTTTTGAGAGCTGTTGTTGTAAAGTGCAAACAATTTATATTTTAATAATAAAACAAAATTACGAAAACAAAACTGAAAAGCGTTAAACCCGCGATAAAACCACTTACTCTTTTGTTTATGATTCGCTTTTTGCTGACAACGTTTATCGGTCACGGTTTGCTTTCTGATAAGCACTGTCGTTGCTCATTAAAAGCTCGATTATAAACCTCTTTCAATTTGGCGGTAGTATGCCAACTATGTATCTACATATTCGGATTAAGTTTCTTTGGTTTAGGCTAGACTCATGCGCGATAATAAAAAAATCTTCTGTTTGATAACAAATACCACAAACCGCACGACTGCTATGATATATGGTATATGTTATCGTCTAAATGCTTCACTGACAACTTATTGCACAATAGAGATTAATATTTTGTTTTCTTATATAGTGTGAAAAGTGTACGTATTAGTATATGTGGCAGCTTGCAATGCATTAAAGAAAGTAAGTTTAAGTTGATATGAACAGAATCTTGATCAGATTGATTAGTCACGCTCCTAAGAGGCTAAAGGCAGGTTCACACAGTGCAAGATATCTGATATACCTGTTATATTGCACTGAATATAACTTCAAATATAAATTGATTTAAAGTGACAGCTAAATGAAAAAAAAAAAAAAAATTCTTTAAAAACCGAATCTTGCAACATATCTGCAACCGTGAAAATTTGCCTTAACTAAATAATAAAACAAACAACTTTATTTAAACTCTGATAAAACTGTTCATTTAATGAGAGAAAAAATTCAAACTATTTCCTCTATAATGAATAGCCAAATTTTATAAATCTTCATCGTTTCTTTTTGATTCAGCTAGAAACAGCAAATAGATCGATAAAGTATGTAAATTATTTTTAAATATTAGGCAGATCTATTGTGCTCTAAATGTTGAATATAACAATAGCATTTACATATTGTCCTGCCACCTTGAAGAAGACCACGAGGCTTTTTGGTTTCAGTGTATGTACCGCCTTTCTTATCTCTTGGTAATGGCCAAGATATTTATTCCTGATTGGGGCCAAAGCTAGTCACTTCTCCAGGATAAATTTCGGGACTTCGTCATCTTCCAAATAGGTTCTACATGTGCTGTCACTTTCGTTCCAAAATTTTCATAAGTTTATTCTGAGCAAGAAATCAATTCATGATACACCAAATTTGGCGTCTCTAGCTAAATAAGCAATAGTACACAATTTTTCATACAAAAACTCAGAGAGGTTTGACAGATTTGAATGGGGGCTACTCCTTTTACTGGTCTGATCTGAATCTATATGGAATATTTAATAAGGATTAACGTAAGATAGTCAACATTTTTATGTAATAAAAGAAACATTAGTTATTATAAGCGAACCCGGCATTATATGGGTCGTAGCTATGGTTATTGTTCTAGAGAATCACATTGTTATGCCCAAACTTATCCATCTGTGTCAAATAGTTTCAGGAATAAGACTACAACATTTTGGGAGTTTCACGTTATCCATATTTCGTGTACATATCTCTTCAGATGCACTTACCTCTGAATAGATAATCACAAGTAATACATACAGATACTTGAGGTTATCTATTCTATGTATAAGTACATATATGTATATATTGTATAAGTAAGTACTTGAGGTACGGAAAATTAATGAATTAGATATTTTTTTAGTGTTGACTATTAACATTAAATTTCTTATTCTCTGCATTGAGTAATTGTTTAATGGTATTTGAAGTCCACATTAAAAGAGGAACCGTGGGCCTATCCATCTTTTTTTCTGGTAGTTGTTTCACATTTTTAAGGAATTTAACTTCGAAATATCCATCTGCAAATCGAGAAATAGGTTTATTTTGAAAGCAGTAAAACTTCTATTTGTAATAAATATCAGTTTGAAATTCGAAATGAATATGTTGGGAATGTCCATTCAAATTATCTGCAGGCTTATGTGTTTTTAAAATATCAGTTAATATCAGTAACGGCTCCTCTGTAAACATTAGTTCCACCAGCGTATATAAGATTTTCAATGAATACCCTGCCGTAAAAAAGGTTTGCTCCGCGAAATTCGCAAAACCAACCGCTGAAGTCGATTCACTCTCCACCATGACAATGCAAGCTCTCACACATCGGTTCACACAGCCCAAATTTATCACAAAATGATTTCTTTTTATTCTTAAACTTTAAAATTAAACTGCGTTTTGAACATTGGTGCGTTCACAATCTATGTTTTGGAGGTGCCATAATCAGAGTGGAAAAAGTGCTTCGAAAATTGGTTTGAGCAATCGCAAAAGTGCATTAATTTTCATGGAGAATATTTTGAAAAACAATAAAGCCATTTTATATAAATATAAATATTTTTTAAATCGAAAGATTTAACTCTGAGTTATGCCCTCTTTAATATAGACATCTCCCGTTATGACATTAATTTTGACCCCCTGTAGCTAGACAACCAGTCTGGTTACTGAAAGAAAACTTATACATTAGCTAGAGGACCACATGTACTGTAAACATTGATTAATCTGAATACTTTTATTTGTTGGTGAATCACTTCAGGATTGTGTAAGTGTTGTGTCCATGGCGAAGAGAGTTTGTATATTATGTGCAGTTACGGATACGTAAGATCAAAAATAATTCATGAGGGTGCGAAAATGTAATATAAATGCTTCACATAGAGGGTTTTTTTTTTTTATTTTCGCGTTTTTTTTTGCAAATATTACCAACTCTTTCGCCTCACACTTACTACGGCACTGGTCCTCGAATATTATTAATTAATTGAATCATAAACAAAGTATAATAAATAAAATAAAAAACAAAAAGTCTCAAAATTTCTTATCAGGGTAATAGAGTGGAACTCAAAAGCAATCAAAACAAATACTGTTCGTACAGGGGAGATACTTTTATATTGTAGCGAAACAGTACATAACGAATGTTCGTAGCTGTCGGATCTGATTGGGATCGGATTAATATAAAATGTTTATACTTATCGCAGAAATTATATTCGTGTTCAATGCATTGCTCGTACCCGTGTATTTCTATCTAACATGGCATCATAGCTATTGGGAGAAACGAGGAATGATTACGGCACGTCCATTGACACTATTGGGCACCTATCCAGGTGTTGTATTGCGCAACAGAAATCTGATCCATGATATACAGGATGTCTATGAGTAAGTAATGGTGGCAAAAAAAAATAAAAAAATAAATATATAGAGCTAAACATTAATTAAGTTAAAATGTTTCAGCAAATATAAGGAGCAGTATCGCGTAGTGGGCACCTTTTTCACACGAAAGCCACAACTGCTGGTGCTTGACCCACAGCTGGCACATGAGGTGTTGGTGAAGAACTTTAGTCACTTTCGCGATTCGCTGACCAGTTCATTTGTCGGCCACTTGAAACCGAGTGAGGATAAATACGTGCGACGCAATCCGTTCTGGGCAGCTGGAGATTACTGGAAGAGTCAGCGCATAGATGCACAGGGCGGTCTCACACAGAATAAGGTGAAACTTGGTTAAAATAATTAGCCTAACTTAAAGTGAGCAACATTTATAGTTTAAATTATTTTATACAGCTCAAACAAGCCTATGCTATATGGCAGAGTAGCGGCAAAAAGTTGGTTAAATATATAGAAAGTCAGCAAGAAAAAGTCATAGCAACAAAGGATGTAAGTATGGCTTAACCTTTTTAACTATACTCAATAATGGAACTTAATAAATTCTTAGCTTTCTTATCGCTTTACCGCTGACGTCATAAGCGATTTTATTTGGGGTATTGATGCTGGTACTTTGTCAGACCCATACTCCCAGCAGAACACCATACAGAGTACGGCTAGCAAGTGGACCAATTATGCCTTTACCGCCTTTGCAGTATTTTCCTCCACTTTGATTGCACCGTTTACACGTCGTGTGCTCAATATGCGTTTTTATCCTAAAGAGACAGATGCATTTTTCTCACAACTTACAAAAGATTCCATTGAATTGCGTCTGAAAACGCCAAATGTAACACGTTCGGACTACCTGAGTCATCTGCTGTTGCTGCGCGAACAGAAGCATCTTAGTCACGATGATCTGGTAGGTCATGCGCTGACGGTAATGTTGGACGGCTACGAGACAACAGCAGGGTCATTGTTGCACACTCTGTATTATGTGAGTATAAAGCAAGGAAAAGGTTCACTTCGGTTAGCCCGAAGATCGAATACCATTCGCACGAAATTTTAAATCTTTTAAAAGGTATACAGCTTAACAAAAAGAAAATAGAACGGAACACCTGGAAACAGCGTTTCAATGTTTTTAGGTATATGATGTTTTTCGTCTGTCCGTATGTACATATGAATAGAGAGGACATTGAGCATATAAGACTCTTGGCTCTGTTACAATAGTATCTTAAAAGTTTTTTTTTTTGATATTTGGCTATGAAACCATTGGGTATATACGGCGGATGACGCATCGATTCGATATTTTGAGTGCTCAAACACTCTCTTGCATTGTCATGGCGAAGGGAGATTCGTCTTTGGCGGTTAATTTTGCGAATTCCTCCGAAGTTTTCAGACAAAAAATTCATCATCACCTGTGACGATCTTAAAAACGGTTTTTGAAGCACAGCGATCATCGTTTTTCAGTTTTTTTTTTCACCAATCTGAGCGATTATCAAATTATGCGGAATTAAACCTTTTTTACGGAAAGGTGGAACTCATGTTTAGGAATGCTTAAATCTCACAGTATGTCTCATGACGATCTCGCATTATCAGTTCATGGCGATTTTGAGCGATCTTTGTTGGTACTTGTATTTAATACAATGAAGAAGCGTTAGGAGAATCCTACTAATATGTATTATAAATGCGAAAGTTTGTATGGATGTATGGATGTTCCTCTCTTACGGCTAAACCGCTCAACCAATTTGTCTGAATTTTGGAATAGACATAGATGGATTGCCCCTCCCCCCAAATAAGCGATAAAATTTGTCATATCTTTGCATCCGTTTAAGGTACAGAAATGAAATTTGGTATACATATTAAGAGGATAAGGTGAAGTCAACCTGTTAAGTTTGGACAAAATCGGAGGGGGTGTTGCCCCACCCCCTATATAAGCGATAATCAAAATTTGACATATCTTTGCATCCATTTAAGGTACAGATATGAAATTTGGTATACATGTTAAGAGGATCATGAGAAGTAAACGCGTTAAGATTGGTCAAGATTAGAGGGGCGGTACACCACCCCTCGTATAGTTTCACAAATGAGGCAAAATAAGAAATGTAATTAGATATGCTACTTTTTATCGGAAGATCCACGGACGAAGTCGCGGGTAGAGGCTAGTATATATATAAAACCTTAAAGGTTCTATTTCTTATAGTTCTCAAATTCTCGTTGTTCATATGGAGAGACAGAATATCAGACGGAAATGTTTCTATCGTCTGAATTTTTAATCCTGCTCAAGAATATACATATATACTTTATGGGTCTACCTCGCATTCCTTTGTCTGTTATATACATGGTACATTGACTCGTCTTTTCGAGCTGACAAACCATTACAGATATAACAATTTGTTTTGGGGGAAGCCAATAGAATTTCACAATTGTTTTAAAGCGATAAGACGGAGTAGTATTTATTCTAACTACGAGCTCAATTACTTTTAATAAACAAACATTTTTCCATCTAACATTGGCTTATCAGCTTTCCGAGCACCCCGAAGTACAGCAGAAGCTTCGTGATGAGATTACAGTCGATGCTGATAAGCCGCTGAACTACGAGGAACTCAGTGGGCTACCTTATCTGGAACAATGTGTTTATGGTAAGACAAGTCGTGTGACAAGTAGCTAGTTTATACTGGTACTAATAATGCTCAATATTTATTTTCATTTTCCGATTAGAATCGTTGCGTTTGGCCAGCTTAATTCCGCATTTCTCGAAGATCTGCACCAAGGCCAGCATTGTTGAACTTGGCGGCGGTCGATCGCAACTGCGTATTGAGCCGGGCACATTGATAATGGTGCCCGCTTATCAGTTTCATTACGACGAGCGGCATTTTCCCGAGCCGGATCAATTTAAACCAGAGCGTTTCGCAAACGGTGTTCATCAGGAACTTATAAAGCAGGGTGTTTTGCTGCCTTTTAGTGATGGGCCGCGTATCTGCATTGGCAAGAGTGTTGCGTTGTTGACGCTCAAGATAGCGCTGGTGCATTTACTCTCCAAATATGAAATTATACGCTCAAAACAAAAGGTGGAACAGGATACAACTGGATTTGGTATAACGCTAGCAGGCGATGTTATGCTAGAATATCGCAAGCTTTGAACTCATAAGCGCAGAAATAATCTAATATTAGATTGACATACATTTGATGCTGTGTAGTTAGCGAGTGTCTTGTAATTCCGATTTGCATTGGAAGTTGCAGTCACTCGTTTTCCCTCTCGCTTTCTTTTTTCAACTTGTCTCTCTCTCTCGCTCAGCTTATCTGCTTGTTTAAAAATAAACTGCAATTTTAGATTTTAAACAATTTGTTTGTTTTTTCGAATCAGTAAAATGAATACAGATTAAGTGAATTGCTGCAATAATGTGCAGTGCAAATCGATCGATCGAACAGTCTTTGTTCAAACTTTAAACTAATTGGCAGGTCATTCTCTCTTTGAAGATGATTTCACTAATTTTAATACTGCTACTGTTTATTCTACTGGCGCTTTATTTCTATCTAACCTGGCATCACAGTTACTGGACTCGCCGTGGTTTAATTACTGCAAAACCTTTAACGCTACTCGGAAGTTATACAAGCATTTTTAAACCTGCAGGCGATATGCCAACGGATATACAACGCATTTATGAGTAAGTAGTGTAGCATATATGTACATAAGTTAAAATGAATTTTGCATCTGATTAATCAAACGACTCCTCGACTTGACAAGCCACAAGCTAAAGTTCAAATTAGATCACTATATTTCCGTTTGTGATTTATAAAATTATTATCATATTATTTACAGTACATATAAGTCGGAACATCGTGCTGTCGGTGTTCTACTTGCACGTGTACCTAAGATATTAATTCTGCATCCAGAGCTGGCACATGAAGTGCTTGTTAAAAATTTCAGTTCCTATCGTGATACGATTACAAGCTCCTTTGTGAAACACATTCCACAGGAAGATAAATATGTAGGTATGAATCCTTTCTGGTGTGGTGGTGAACATTGGCGACAACAACGCATGCATGGCAAGGGTGGCGTCACACAGCTCAAAGTCAAGCAGGCTTATAACATTTGGTTGAGTAGTGGACAAAAACTACTGGAATATGTAAAGGAGCATCTCGAAGTGAAAGGCGATATACTAGAAGTAAAAGATGTAAGTATATAAGTTGTACATATTATTTGTTAAAAAATAGTTGTAAAAATTTAAAATGAAGTTGCGTTTTGCTTGCAATCTCGTCCAATTTATTAGGAAATCCTTTGCAAAAAAATAATTTAGCTATGTTATGTAACGTAATAAGACAAGTTGTAAACATTGCCGCTATATATTGAGCACAACCCGATGTCCATAAAGCATAAGAAAATCCTTAATTTTGTTTACCATGCATAACAAATATTTGTAGCAGGGTCTAATTGGTTTGTTGAAGGAAGTATCGGAGACCACATAGCGCATAATATAATCATGATCAACAAAATAAGATAAGTCGATCTAGATATATTTGTCCGTCAGTCCATATGTCTGTATGTCTGTCTGAGTGCAACTTGACTATATATTTTTTTATAATACTTTGGGTTTCATTGGAAAACATCATTTCTTGGAAATATTACCTATAGATGAATAAAATTCGTAAACAATAATAATAATAAATAATGGAGTAGTTTTATATGGGTTATCTAGTGGCTCGATCTGGACAAACCGGACTATTTTAAAAGTGTTTTTTTGTTACAAAAACTAAAAAAAGTGGCTGGTTCATTAATCGGAAGAGGAAATAGAAAATATATAAGCTTCAGCTAACGTTGTATCCCTTACAGTATTCAAAATCTTGTTGCTCATGCAGCAAGTCAGTATATACATACATATATGAATCAAAACTTTTAAGTCTATTTTTACAAAATTTGATTTATAATGGCATCCCTGGCATCATAACCGCGAATTATAAATTAGCCCTATCACTTTCATCTATTCATCGCACTCTCCCCCCGGGCGCTCACTCTCCTGTGACACACCTCTTAGACAACCGCCTATCATAATCACCCACCATCACACACCGAACCTTAACGCATAAATAATATTCAGGAGACTGATTTGATACTCATATGAAATATATTAAAACTATTTCAGTACTTCTGTATTAGTACTATATGAATTATGTCAATTAAAATTCTCATAAAGTTTTAAAAATTATAAGTCGCGATGTATATCATATATTAGGATGTACTATGCCTATAACATACTATATTGGGAATCATTGTAGTTCCGCCTGCTGTTGGACCTGTTGACAGAATCGCCTCTATAATATTAGTAAAGAAACGCTTAATTTGGAGTATTGTGCCATTGCATAAATTGAGCGGCTTAAGTTTATGTAAACATATAATGGGTTTCCCCCCCCGATTTTAACAAAAATTAGCCTATGCTATTTTCCAAAGTCCCATATAATTCTATTCCAAAATTCATAAACATTGGCTTACCGGCTTAACCGTTATGCGTACAAACAAACAAAAAATTGGCTACGATTTTATTATATGTATAATTACTGAATTTAAGAAAGTTTAAGAATGATTTTAAAGGGTCAAAATATAAAAATTAACTGGTGAAATTCCAATGAAGTCCTAGTCGAATGCAAAAAGAACGAAGTCTCTATCTATTTCTGTTTCCGAGATCCTTTTGTTCATTAGGACTGACAGACGGACAAGGCTATGGGGGTCTCCGACCATTATTTCTACTTGTTACATACATTTGCACAAAACCAATAAGCTTTTAATCCTTCGGTACAGCACTTAAAAATAGTAAGGGTGGTTTATGAAGGTTGTTGTAGTACGCGCTCCAAAGCTTTTGGCTTAATATATAACTTTTGATCACGGGCGAAGTGAAAAGGGAGAGAATGGGATGATGTGAGCGTCATCCCGAAAGAATGAAACAAAAGGAACCTATCCTCCTCTTATCTTCTTTAAAGCCGTTGACTATACCTACTATTTCTAGGACACTTTCTTCTTAATTTGGAATATTCATCACCACTCGTTGAGCGATCCTTTGCTGTATCTATTTCAAATGTCTCTTAAGGAATTAAGAGTGATTTGGAAACAATCATTCGTAATTCCTTTGCACTAAAAAGGCTGCAAATTTGATATTACTAGTTAAAGAGGTATTGCTTTATGCAATTCCGAGATTTCCATCTTAGACTACTACTTTTCGTAATTTTCATAAATGAGCTTTCAGATTTATTATGAGCTGACCTCCATGCGTTGCACAGCTGGTGTTAACGTAATAGCCTAGTTGTGAACTGCGCTATGTGTTAAGTGCACAACTTTGAACTGGAAAAAATTTTGCGATATAGTTAGGCCCTGTACCGAAGGTACAAGAGCCTATTGGTTTTGTGCAAATGTATGTAACAGGTAGAAATAATAATCGGAAACCCCCCAAAGTTACCCCCATTATGGTCAGGAGTGATAGAGGAGTCGATATAGTCATGTCCGTCTGTCCGTCCGTCCGTCTGTATGAACGAAAGGATCTCGGAAACGGTAATAGATAGACACTTCGTGTTTTTTGCATTCGACTAGGACTGCTCCGGAATTTTACAAGTTTTTTTAAAAATTTTGCCCCTCCCCTCCTTCCCCATAAAATCACCACCAAGGCAAAATATTTCTTCGGCACAAAAAAAAGCCAAAATCCAAAAAGTTCATCAAAATCGGATAATAAATGACGATTTTATAAGCAATTGAATTTGAACTACCCTACTACTCTTTTCTTTTCATACATAAAAAAATGTTTTATAAGGCACTGATTCGTGCAATAGGAAGTGGTCATAAGTTTGGTTATAAGCTCGGGAAACATTTAATGTGTTTGTTAGGCGACCTGAACTGGTACAGGGCCTCTTACAGTCGGTTACGCCCGACTGAAATTTCCTTACTTGTTTTTCATATTGATTATATATCGAAGAAAGCTATGGAATTGTACTGATTTATTAAACATTGGTCAAAAGATCCATACATAACAAAAATATTATTTATTTCTTTAGTGCGCCCTATTCTAGAGTACGCCTCTTGTGTTTGAAGCCCTCAATATGGTATACATCAACCATATTTAAAATGTTTTCAGAAACAATTTCTTCTTTTTGCCTTGGACCCAAATGTTAACTTAACTCCTTATATTCAGAAATCAAAATCTAATTAATCTATCTAATTAATTTATGTAGTTAATATAACAATGGCAGTACGAGGGGCACTATTTATATTTCAGGAAGTGGCAACACTAATGTCAATAGGTAATATCTGGCAATACTAAAATAAAGTTTGACCTTTTTTTAGCTTCAATGTACTCACAACGTTTTTATGTACATGCGCTATTCGTATTGTTCACAGTGAGTTCAAAAAAGTAATTTGGCCAAAAAATGGAAATTTCAAGAAAAGGTATTCGTTGGATTATTGTTCACAACTTCCGTCGTGGATTATCTTAACAAGAGTGTGTCGGTGAACTCAGTTCTTTGCATGGCGATGAAGCACGATAAAAAACCACTGCATATCGCTGGTATGCCCTAGTCGATTCACTCTCCACCATGATAATGTGATAGCTCAATGATTTCATTTTATTCCCAAACATCAAAAGTAAACTGCATGGTGAACATTTTTCTACACCCGAAGAAGCTGTTGATGCGTTTACATCCCAGGTTTTGAAGGTGGCTTAGTTAGAGTGGAAAAATTGCTTCGAAAATTGGTCTGAGCGAATGCAAAAATCCATAAATTTTCATGGAGATAATTTTGAAAAAAACAATAAAGCCATTTGCTTTTGAATTGTTTATTATTTGTTTTCCCGAAATTTAAATAGTGCCCCTCGTACTGTTTATACATAAGATCATCTCTGCTGAAATATATTCTTCATACTTACTTCAGCAATCAAGTCCTTCAGTTCCACCAATGACATAAGCCTGCAGAATTTGAGATTTTTTATTTTTGATATTGGACTGCATGTGTAGAGTGGTGAAGGGTTTTAGAGGGTTTTTTCTCTTTAACCTGGAGTGTTAGACTTAGATTGTCCTTACTTGCAACATGACGAATGCTCAATTACATTTTACAATCAAACTCAATACAAATCTAAAATACAAATCTGCGGGTAGACTTTCGTCACTTGATTTAATTGTTAATTAAATCAAATTTATTATGGATGTATGAGAAAATATCCCACATTGGTACATATCAGACCACGATAAAATACTGACTGCACACAAATCTATGGTTAAAAAAAATGTTCAGATGTATTTCGTAGTCAAGCAGAATCTACTGCTCCGTCTATCTTGTTTTTATCCATATGTAAGTTCCTAATTAAAAATTTCTCACAAATGCAGCTCAGCCTACGCTATACAGCTGCTGTTATGTGCGACTTCATTTGGGGCATAGATGCCGCTTCGCTCACGAATCCCATTGTGCCTAGTACAATGGTGCAATTGGCAACAAAATGGACTACACAGGCATTCGGACGCAAGGAGCTATTCATGGCAACGCTTATGGCACCATTTCTACGTAAATTGTTGCGAATACGCAATTTTCCACAGGAGACAGATGAATTTTTCTCACAACTGACACGGAATGCCATTGAGCTACGCTTGAAAGCCAGTGCACAAGAGCAGGATACAGTGGAGCGTACAGATTATTTGGGTTATCTGTTACAATTGCAGCAGCAGCGTAATTTGTGTCATGACGAGCTAGTTGGTCTCGCACTGACGGTGATGATTGATGGCTTCGACACCACAGGCGATGCTCTACTGCGTTTGCTTTACTATGTAAGGCAAGACTGTAAAATAAAAAAATATACAAAGGAAATCTGTTACGAAATAAATAATTGTTAAAACTAATGTTTACATCCTTTAGCTCGCCGAATATGTCGATGTTCAGCATAAATTACGCACTGAGATCGTCGATAGTATGAACGATGACAAACAACCGCTTGACTTCGAACGCATACACGGACTTGCCTATCTGGAGCAGTGTATTTTTGGTTTGTAAAATGTAAATGCTTTGACTGACTATATATTATTGTAAATTATTTTTTCTGCCACATATAGAAAACCTACGCATTGGCAGCTTGGTGGAACAGTACACGCGCATCTGTACCAAGCATACTGTGCTGCCACTTTCCGAAGATCATACGGTGGATATTGAGCCAGGTACATTTGTAATGGTGCCCAGCTATCAGTTACATCGCGACGAGCGTTTCTATGCACACCCAGAGCAATTCAAACCTGAGCGTTTCGATAACGGCGGCTTAGAAAACTATATTAAGCGCGGCGAGCTCATGCCATTTGGTAATGGGCCACGCATCTGTATGGGACGTCGTGTAGCGTTACTCACACTTAAAACTGCGCTGGTGCACATACTCACGCGGTATGAACTGATACTCTCGCAACAGCTTCCGAAAAATACCAAAGGATTTGTACGCTTTCAAGGCCACGGTGCCATTCAGTTGCAGTTTAAACCATTAAATAGTTAATATCCAAGCTTACATTTTTTATCTTTTTTAATTTTTTTGCTGCTGCATAAAAATTCAATTTGTAACAAATTAAAACAGTGCAACATTTGGCGCCCTGGCGCTTTTTGAAAATTGCCACAAAAGAAACACATACAAAAGATAGCGAGAACTTCATGGCTGAAAAGTCGCACGCCAAGTAGAAGTGCACCAAAGCGGCAAGTAACCGCAGTGAAAAATTTAATCTCGTGCAACATTTGTGACCGCAAATAAAGCCAAAGTCAAACCCAAGTTAATCCAAGCGCAGACAAACTTTAATTCAAACAGGACACAACTGAAAACAGCAGCAGCAGCCGCCCAAGCTTAAACCGAAATTGAGGCAGGAACCTTGGACGGCAGGAATGCAGGCAGGCGGGGTTGTTATCAAAAGCCACCAGCTGCTCTGGCACTGCCATCCTCGCACTCACGACTAAGTTCTGCACCACAAAAGCCATCATCTCATGTCTCCGTGGTGCTGACGCTGATTTCAATGTGTTGCTGCTTGGTTACCCTACAAAATTTTTTCATTTCTTTTAATTTATTCTATTTGAGGCGACCCTATGCGGTTTGGATTGTTCTATATTTGCGCGCGTTTTATTTTTGGGCATTATTTGTTCTATTTTGTACCCTGCGCACTTATTGTAAACTGTAAAGTACATCAATTTTATCAGAAAGTTCATTGATATGTATGTATAGAAGAAAAAAAATGTTGAATGTCGGCTTACTTATAGATGAACCAATGCTCAAGGCTAATGTTCGAATCCCTTGTCCGTCTGTCAAACAAAGAAAATAAGACGAAAACTTCGTTGAATACTTTTTACACTATCTATTAAAACCAAATCTTATTTACCTTATACTATTGCCATGATTGCCAATGAAAAGTGTTTCACTATTTTTTTGCTGTTTTACCATGCTTTAAAGGATTGATTCTCGTTTAATGTCGAGTCAATATGTAATTGGAAACGCCAACCACATACACGACACAGTTGTCCTTAATATCCTTTAATGCCATTCTGTCATTTTATAACAAGAAAAAATTATATAAAAATAATATATTTAAAAAAAAAATTTTGTTTTTAGAAAAACATTTATAAAAATTAATTTAAGAAAAATATTAAAAAGGCTTTTTATTGAAAAAAATTGTTTTTCTTATTACTTATTAATTGTTTTTTAAGTTTTTTTTTAACTTTTAGATTAAGTCTACAGAATGTTGGCAGGGTATTTCGAAGTCATGAACACACGACTAGACTAAAATTAAAATAACTTTGTTTTTTGTGTCATATAGAAAAAATAAAATTATTTCTCTATTTATAATCGGAACAAGGTTGCATCATGGAAGTTGATATTTATAGTAATTCAATTTTTATTAGTACAAAAAAAAGTTCTTCTTTCTACCTAGGTAGGGATATTGAACTTCATGCCAGAATTTTAAAATGAGACACGTTTTCAGACTATCGGGCACTGTCACATGTTAAGATCGATTCGTATTGTGTAGCTATTAAAGAATATATGTTCTTTCTGACGCATCGTTTAAAGTGGCAAATATAATTAATTTACTATTGACACTATTTATGAAGCGTGAAATAATATAATTAAAAGCCTAATAAAATAAATATGGGTCATCCATTTTTTTCCACAGGTGCTACTAAGAAGCCATCATAAAAAATATTAAATTGATACTGCAATCAAACAGTTATGTATTATAATATAATTTCATAGTATATCATGAGCTGTACCTAGCACGCTTTGCCGCGCCTAGTAAATATATATTGATACAAATATTGTAAGCTACTCAGCTACATTTCCTTGTACTTTTAACATGAGCACCAAATTTCATACCTGTACCTCAACTGGATGCAAAGATATGACGAGTTTTGTTTGTCGCTTATATGGAGTCAGGGTAACGCCTCCTACGTTTTTGACCAAACTTATGATATGATCTTATATCTGGAAAAAAAATACCAGTTATTATCCATGTACCTCGAATGAATGTAAAGATATGTTAAGTTTTGTTTATCGTTTATATGGTGGTGAGGCATTGCCCCCTCCTACTGTAAAATGGCAAACTTAGTATGACGGGAGACTGGGATTCGTTTGCTCAAGTTCACATTGTGAGAAAAGTGGTTGGAAGTCATTCAGTTGTGAATGTCCAAAAATGATTCTGGTTTCAAACGGTCCAAGCAACTCACACGTCCGTTAGAACACGTAACTCCCCCCTTAATTAGGGATAGGTGTGCTGGGCATGGGACGCGCCACTGTAAAAATAAATCTCCAATGAAAACACAAAGGAAGCCACGGAACGATGGTGCAAATATCCAGCTGTTTGATGTCCTCGAAAGATGCAAGGCTGTACGAACGCGCGATGTCAAAATCGTGCTTGGCGATTTCAACGCCAAGTTTGGGGAGGAAGGAATCTTTGGCCCAACCGTCGGAAAATTTAGCCTTCGCGACAATACCTCCAACAATGGAGAGAGGCTAATCGATTTCGCCGCAGGTCGGAATATGATAGTTAGTAGTACCAGATTTCAACATCTTAACATCCACAAGGCTACATGATTGAGTCCAGATCGAATAACACGCAACCATGTTTTGATTGACGGAAGGCACGCTTCGAGCGTGCGAACGTTAAGTGTCCCCAACATCGATATGGACCACTATCTTTTCGCAGCCAAGGTATGCACTAGGTTCAGCGTAGTACTCGCCGCACGTTCCAACATGCAACGAAAGCTAGACGCCGTCAAGTTGCAATCAGAACAGACCGCCGTAGCCTTTTCAAATACACTCTCCCAATTGCTCCGGGAAATCTCTCCGTCTTCTCAAGATATATGTAAGCAGTGGAAACATATCACCCGCTCCATGGATAGGGCTGCCAAGGATGTCATTGGTTATACAGAACCTGTGAATAATTCTTAGTACAACGAGAAGAGCCGCAATGCTACTTCAGGAAGAACGCTTCCTATCAGTGAACTCTGCAGTCGGGAGCAACGCGAGCTGTTAGAAAGCGATATCAAGAGAAACGGAGAGGGGAGAAACGCCTTTTCATACGCAATAAAAAGGAGCAAGAAAGGCGGGAGTTTGAGGATGTTGATATGTTACGTGACAGAAGCTCGAAAATTTTATTAAAATGTCAAGAGTCTGACTGAAGGTTTTAAGCCCGGAGTAATTTTCTGTAAGGATGAAAATGGAAATCTGTTTACGGATGAACAGGAATCGCTGAGATTATGTAGGAGTCATTTTTCTAACCTACTCGAAGGTGAACCACCGAAACCACCAGTTAATGATGGCACTATTGTGGAGCCACCGGACTATAACGAGATCAATTAGTTATTAAAAAGCTGAAGAATAACAAAGCGGCAGGCTCTGATGGGCTACCAGCTGAGTTATTTAAGACCGGCGGCGAAGAGTTGGTTAGGAGTATGCACCAACTTTTATGCAAGATATGGTCCGATGAACGCATACCCAATGATTGGAATCTCAGTGTTCTTAGTACTATGTTTAAGAAAGGAGACCGCTGTTTGCGCCAACTACCGCGGAATAAGTCTCCTTTCCATTGGATATAAGATTCTGTCGCGCGTATTGTGTAATAGGCTGAAGCCATATACGGATTCACTGATAGGACGATATCAGTGTGGCTTCAGACCAAAAAGGTTGACCAGTGACCAAATATTCACATTACGCCAAATCTTGGAAAAGACCCGCAAGTTAAACAAAGACACACACCAACTATTTGTCGATTATAAAGCCACTTTCAACACGCCGATACTTTTGAAGTTTTTCGACGACCTGTCTTATCCCGGCAAAGATTGTCCGTCTTTGTATGACGACGGTGTCTAACACATAAAGCGTTGTCAGGGTGGGGAAAAACCTCTCCGACTTCTTTGATACCAAGAGAGGTTTCAGGCAGGGTGATGCTCTGTCGTGCGATTTTTTCAATCTTCTGATGGAATACAATATACGCCAGTGCCCGTACATACAGAGTATGTCGGGCTCGATATTCCAAAAGGAAGTGATGCTGCTTGCTTAAGCCGATGACATCGATATCATCGGTACGTAAGAAGGACGAGTCAGCTAGGCGTTCTCAGAGATTGAAAAACAGTCTCGGCTCATGGGTCTAGCAGTGAACGAGGACAAGACGAAATACTTGGTGTCTTCTCGCACTCCGTCACCGTGTCTTGGACAACGGAGAATTTCAACTTCAGTGTTGTAGAAAACTTCGTCTGGCAAACAGATATTTTTTATGGGCTGAGCAAGCAAATGGGAAATAAAGCCCTCTCTTGAAAGACAAAAATTAAGATCTATAAGACGCTGATACTCTCGGTTCTATTGTACGGCGTAGGTCCCGTGTGAACCTCTATGTACGAGCTTTAGAGGCTGGCGAGATTTTTTAAATGCGGTCATGACCGGAAGACGGTTGAAGTCCATTTAAGTAAGTAAGTATGACGGTTTGTCAAGGCTCGCTTTTAATGCGCATATTATTCTCTTTCATTACAATTAGTCGATTTTATATTTTTATGGGTGTTTTTTAAAGACAAAATTTTCAAAAATGATATTTTTTTCTAATGTAACTTATTTTTTTTTTTAAATTATATTTAAGAATATTTTTGTAATTTTCACATTTCTTTAAATAAGTTTGTAAAAAAAGTCAATTTTTTTTTATTATTTTTTGTATTTTTTTACATTTATTTGTCCACTAGCTGTACCCGGCACGCTTTGCTGTGCCCAGTAAAAGTTATTTTCAACGCACAATTTATTCTCTTCCTAATCGACTCCAAGCACTTCTCTACTTCTTTTAGCTATATTTAAAACCGAAAAATCAAATTAGAGCTCGAAATGAGCTCGAAAAAATGCATCCGAATTTATGAAATATAAATTTAGCTAAAAAAACATAAGGTTCTATGAAGAGTGGAAAGGCAAAAAATATAAATTCGTAGAACAGACTGATAACGTTGCGCAGTCTGTTCTACGTATTTATATTATTTATGTTGCCACGATCGACTGGACTAATAAACGCGATCGACCGGTGGGCCACCCCTGATATAGAGTATCTCAAAGATGAACACATTAGACTGTAGGTTTTTTAATGACTTTAAAAATAATTGAATTGACCTTATTTCTGAGCATTATGCATCAAGCTTGGAAAAATCAATTAAAAATTAAATTAGAAAGGCCTACCTTTTTGTCCATTCACATTATTTTCCAAATGATATTTACACTGTCGACATTGATCGTCCTACATATATATTTTCACATGTTTTCAGATGAATTTTATATTAAACTAGCGTACCCGGTTTGCGCAGCTACGCCCTTTCTTTGTCATTCTTTTGTATACGTGAGTCATCACAGGGAATGATATTTTTCAAGTCCAATTTGCAAAGTTTATGAACTACATATAATACATAACCATTATCCGACTTTAGGATGGATTTAGAAGAAAGTCATGAATTATAGCCCAGCACACTTATCTCAACACGTACTCTCCAATTTACCCACAACAGCTCTGTCCAATTAACACACTTCCCCACCATCACAACATAACCACGAATTATAAGTGCTTTTATTAAAAAAAAAAATTACCCTATCACTCGCAACTACTCAATGTAGCACTTGACAACGCTTAGATGGAGCTATTAAAAAGAAGACGATTATAAATACACACGCTGCACTTATCAAGTGCAGCTCTAATGCGTATGACAACTGCACTCTGTGTGCGTTGTTCTTATTGGATGTCTTTGAGAGTTTTGCCTCATATCATATGTTTAGGCTTTATGCCTGAACACAACTACTAAGCACACTCTGCCTCCCGGGCGCTCAATCTCCCGCGACACAACTCTTAGACAACAGCCCATCACAATCACCCACCATCACACACCGAAACCTAACGGTTAAATATTTTTCAGTAGACTGCTTTATACACATCTATATATTAAGTTACGATACTTAAAAGTCAAGAACGGCGGAACCGATTTTTAGTAATACTTGATTTGTTGGATTCGTCTTCGCCAATCACAGGCTATATGCTTGTTCGGGCAGATTAATTTATATTTAAATACTTTTTGTAGATTCAATTGATAATCATGAATTTCTATTGTTATAATTTAAATTATTTTAAATGCATTTGACCAGGGAACAATAATTATGTAAATTAGTGTAACCTCAATTGAATGTCACTCAAAGTTTGAATGTAGATAATCGTTATATAATACTTGTATGAGATTCTTGTTTTACTGTTCACTTTGCTCTCAATTATGAAATCAAACACATTAAATGAAATGTAGTTTGTACATGTAAAGGAGTCGTGATTAGGAGTCGAGCCTGAGCAGTCGACAATACGCAATCGCAGCTGAAACATAATTTCGTTTGAACAAAACAAATGAAATAAAACATACCATATAAACGACAAAAGGGAGTTTTATTAGCTCATTAATTTGAGGCTACAACAATACAACAATTAATACATCGGAAACTAGATCGCGTTTTTTGCATTTTGTATGAATTGTATGAATATATTCAAATAGTAGACAACGTATGCTAACTAAACCAATAAATAAATATTTTGTTGAATATCAACTACCGTATTTTCCGCACATATTTGTTGTGCATAATAAATCTTAGCGCTCAACAATTCATTATTAAAAAATGCAGCGACCCAGAAGATCTGATCTTTCCCGACAAAGATGTAATGCAATTAGGCATCGGAACACTGTTAATCAATCAAATGAAGAAGAACGAAAAATCGAACGAGTAAAGCGCCGCGTTAGTATGACTAGACCTCGAGCTTCTCATACACAAGAGCAAAGAGAGACAGTCCATGAAATGAATAGGTTGGGAAGCACAAATCTCCTAGCTCATCGCTGAAATCTAGAACAAGCCAATATTCAACGCGCAAGAAGAAATTGATCAACTGTTAGTTCGTATAGAACAGCGTTTTTATATGATTGTTCAATTTATTACGCGTCGCATCCTTTCGTTCGCATTAATCAAATGGACGTGTGGGGCATTGTGCCGTATTAAACTTTGCGGCAGAAACGCCTGGATTATGTTGCCTTAATGGCAAAGTGAAATTGCCATCACTAACTCAGCCACCTACCTAAGCCATGGTTTTCATTACTATGTGGCGAAACACTATAAAAGTACAATGGCTGTTTCAAATGCCAAAAATTTCATTATAAATTAGTAATACTTCGCTATCGAATGGAATCATTACAACCTATTGAGGACGTACAGCACAAATTCTTACAAATTAATAACAATTGATTAAAATATGTCTCTCATCACATTGCATTGAAAATAGTTTCAAATATGTATTTTACAAATTTCAACAAAAAGTGAAAGAGTGAGTCCTAATTTGATTTCTGCTCTCAATAGCCAACTTCTGAGAAATTACCTTAATTTGACTTTCATTTGACTAAAATCGATCAACGTTGCTAACAATTACAATTATAGCATCTTTTGAGAGTTACTACTGAGTATTGAAACAGTTTATGTTGCACTTCACATTCTCCTGTTTCAATGAGTGCATCAATTAATTAATATTTAATATACATCATTAACTGCTGCAATTTATGTAATGATACAAAATAAATTAACTAGTATTTTAAATAAGTTCGACATGTGTCACACGTTCCATAGCATTCACTTAAAATTTAGCAATAAATCGCGCACTACAAAATGGAAAACGTAAATTGCACGAGCGCATGATGATTTTCCGGATGTGGCGGATGACCATCGATTGGTCATGTGTAGTTTGATATAACAAGAAAACACAAAACACATTGGCGATCAAAGTCTCGACTAAAATAATTGTTTTATTTCACATTTTATTGCTCAGATATCGACACCTCCGGGCGTCAAACATTATGCATAATTTTAGTGGGAGCTTTTGTATATTATCAACTACAACCCTACCCCTCCACACCCAACCATCGGTTGCTAACCCAAACCAAACCATGCGTACTGGATTTCATGCCGTCCATTCGATTGAGTTGATCAGACCAATGCAGCCACAGAAATTTTATGCGCTGGACTATGTCTACATCATTGAATAGCTCATTCAGCTTGCGGTTCATACGGGATTAAACTCGTCGTCTACTCTAATAGAACCAAAAATCCTGCGGAGGATATTTCCTCCTCTCGAATACTTCTCTCGAATACTTCCAACGCAGTTTCATCTGACTCATTCACGGTCCTTGTGTCTGCAGCATTCAGTAGGACCGAGCAGGAATCAGCGACTAGTAGATTTTAAAACTCCGGTCATTTATTTTCTCAGCCTTAAGAAAATTCTGTATATTTCCATCAATGTAGTGTGTTCTAATTCTTTTAATTTAAGTCTTTAACGGACTAACTTAGAATTGGATTCCTTAAGATTCATTAACCACGTTAGTGATCTATGATCGGTTAGATTTTCAATTTATTGCCAGTAGAGTCTGAAATATTTCAAAGATTGCTAGCAATTCCGTTTCTATGGTAGAAAAATTTGTTCCAATCGTTGACTTGCAAAGCAGATGGGTCTGTCCTTACCAATGTTACCTTGAGGTATAATTACACCAAGTGAGAAATTACTTACTTAAATGGCCTTTGTTACGTGCGGGGGTATTTTGTTTTTGGAAGACCTAAAAATAGCATGAGTAATCGAGAGAGTGGTTACTGATTACTGAGCATTCTCTGGTATTTTTTTGAAAATGGCCGCGAAAAAAGGAAGACGGACTCGTTTTGTGAGGAACGAGTCATTCGGTAAAAGGCGATAGCGTGTGTGTGTGTCACATCGAAAAAGAAAAGTTTGATTTTACCGGCGTAAGTGACTACAATAAAAAGCTAAATAAGATATTTGAAGCAGAGAGAGTGTGTTGCATTACCCGAAGGGTGCTAAAAACTGTTTATTGGCAAGGAAGGCACTTAACCAGAGGAGATTCTTTCTTAACACACGTGGGGCAGGCGGTACCTACGGCTCGGCGAAAGAGCGGACAAAGAAATAGAATTCCAGCCATCGTCAAGTTAAAACACTAAGGGTTCCTACTGGCGCTAATTCGTGCGAACAACAGCAGAGAGCCGTGCCGGAGTCTTGCGGCAGGCCATTTTGTGCGTCTGCGCGGCGAGGGACTGGAGAGTCACCACTTGCATAGAAATCCTGCAGGCGATATCCAAGAGCAAAGGCCAGGAAAACCGTGTGCCAACCAGCGATTAAAAGTTTTTTGATCCATTCATTTATCATTTATTCTGACCGCATTAACGGTCGTAGATCCGGCAGTCAAAGGCCGGCGAAAGAGAGGCGTAGCCACCGCTGCAGTCCGCTACGTATTTTTAATATGGTGCAACAGCTATGACGTGACCGCGAGACCGTAATATTGTTAATGCTTTGCCGATATGCACCAAAGGTGGTTCAGCCTAATTATTATTTTGTAAAATTTGATCGGTGAAGCGCTCATAGAACACAAATACTACGACTTTCTTGTACTTATTTTTATAAAAGAAAAAAAAAGCCCATAAGGCATAATCACTAACTCTAATATGATGCACAATTACTAACATAATATAGTTACTTTTATTGAACAGCCGCCCGTAAGGCATAATTGCTAATATTTTTTGTTGTTAAGCAGCCCAGAAGGCGCAACCACTAGTGTAATTATTAAAATAAGTATTATTACCATATATTAGCGTTATAGCTATCCACATATGTTAAGACGTAGCTTTCTCGCCACTTTTGAGAAATTTAAATTTAATTCATATAATTCAGACATAGGCAGGCAGTGAGTTGTGCCAAATAAGAACTTTATGTAAAACGTTGCTTATTAAAATACAGTGTTAGGTGAAAGGGTAGAAGGGAGACAACCCAAAAGAATTTCCAAATTAACCGGATTTGTTTGTGGCATTAATTTAGCCGAGTACATTATCCAGTCACACGAAAAGCTTAGGTCCGCCTGTATCATTTACTAGAGCGCTCCAGTGAAGTAGGTAGATTGGGTTACCGAATAGACTGCGAGTTTTCTCCCATCATAAAAACGATCAGTAAAGACAAATCAAATTTCTCTTCCCTCCTATCACCATCACCCCGATAGCCCTAAGGAATAATTTTTCCGAATATTGATTATAAAAAAATTCTGTATGTTTATTAACAGTTGCGTAAATGTATCCATGTATTTGTTAAGAAATTAGTTTTATGCCCTTTATAATTATTAAGATTATAATGTCAGGATAAGTTTATCTATATATTAAAGTAAGTGTAATATGAAAATAGACTAGAGTTTTGTTTGAAAGGGTGGGACATCTGGGTCCGACGGGGATACACACAAGGTAAAGAAGTATGAATTAAATTTACAAAAGGGTCGCTTTCTTTTAGATCGCTGTGCGACAAAGGTAGGGAGGGGTATTGGAGACCCATAACATCTATGGTCTCACCCTTTTTAATACTTTTATACTGAATACTGGTGTATCATTCCAAGTGTGGAGGAAAGATTTAAATAATAAATTAATTGTTACATCCAGTCCTCTTTGTTTCGGTGGTCGTCCCCATCCCTGAGGAATACTGAGCAGTTGCCGGAGGACCGACTACAAAGAGTGGCCGTTAGCGGCGGTGGTAAGTAACACCTTCAACTGTTGTTCGGTCATGGCGGCATTCAGGAAGGCACGACAGATTCTGTAATCTTGTGCATACTGACGCCAGTTGTTTCGAATGCCAAGTACGGAGAGATCTGTCAATACCTGGTCATTCCAACTGTATTGCGTCGTCCTCCAATCAAGTTTAGGCTCCCATGAAAGCCATGCGTGTTGGAGCTCTTTGATCCAAGCGACTAAGGTGACCAGCCCAGTATAGCCGATGGAATTTTGTGCGCTGGAGTATGTCAACCTCATCTAATAGTTGATACAGCTCGCGGTACATACGCCGACTCTAATTTTTCCTCTCAAAGACTTCTAACGCCCCATCTAGCTCCACCACGGTCCAAGCCTCTGCGCCATATAGTGGGACCGGGAGTATCAGCATCTTGTATGTCTTGATTTTCGTCTTCCGAGAGAGAGCTTTTCTTCAAATTTTTTTTTTTAAGCCCGAAATATATTTGCAAGCGTGATTCTTCGCCTTATCTGCAGGCTGGCGTTGTTGTTGCTGGTTATTTCGGATCCAAGATAGACGAAGTTTTCTACAACATTGAAGTACATCTCTAGTCTTATCCTCATTCGAACGCCTTTTGAACGGCGTTCCTGCGTGCCGATGATATCATTATCATCAAGCTCGACATATTTTATATGTAACGGCACTGCCGCAAAATGTATTCCATCACCAGATTGAAAAAATCGAACAATAGCGCATCGCCCTGCCAGATATCATTCTTAGTATCAAAGGTGACGTAGAAGTTTTTCCCCACCCTGCCAACGCTTTGTGTGTGCGATAGCGTCAGCAAAGACGAACCATTTTTGCAAGCAGCGGAGTTTCCTTTCTTAAAGATAGGTCAAAAAACAATGAGATTCCAGTCATTGGGTATGCATTCATCGAACCAAACCGACCATGTTATAGGCCGGTATCGTCACTAAGAAGGTTAGAAAAATGACTTTTCCATAATCTCAATGATTCCTCTGCATCTGTAACCAGATTTCCATTTTCGTCTTTGCAGAAAGTTACTTCGGGTTTAAAACCTTCGATGAAAAGTATGTTGCATTTTGTGAATCGCTTATATTGGGAGTGGGGCTCGAGACATTCTCCTGAATGAACTGAACTTCGTCTGTGAATTTACATAAAGAGATAGATATATACAACATTCATTTATATATATCGATGTTATATAATGTTTGAACTGCTAAGCTTTAAATTTGATAAACACCAACGCTATTAAAACTGTTTGCCATTGCTATCTCTTTTCAAACCTATATGTATGCCCATATGCAAGGTGCTACTCAAACTGCGACGAACTTCAGTTAAGCCAGGAAGGAGTTCGGTTAACTTTGCTCGAAATCGATGGAGGTGATGTCAAAAATCGTCATATCATTGCATCCACATTTGGTACAGGGATCAAGTTTGGTATACTGCTTGGGCGCCAATGTAAGACTTGCAAGCGATTTTGTTTCTTGCAAGTAAGACTTGCAAGCGATTTTGTTTCTTATTCAGATTTTTATTAATTTAGTTTCGTTATAATAAAATTTAAATCACAAACAATTAGTCTAATAATCCGGCTGCCATTTTTGTTTCGCACAAAAAACTGTAATTCGTTGGATAAAATGCTTGTCTATGTTGGTGCCATTTACATTTTTGATGAACATTTAGCATCAAATAACCATCTTCATTAAATGGTCTATCAACATTCCAATTGGTATATGTAAACTTTTCTCCGTTAGCAAACCACCTCCATTCCAATGCTTTAGTCGATCCAAAATTAGACGCTCCTAAAAAAACAAGTCCCACACTTTTTGCACGAACGACTATTGAATTTAGGAGATTAAAACGATCAATCAATAAAAAATGTATATACATGTATTCATTCACTTACTTTTATTGTCGAAAAACTGTTCGATGCGAGATTGTTGAAGCGGATATTGCGGTGTAGCCAATGTCATATCGTGTTGCAGACAAATTTTTAAAGCATTCCAATAATCCGTCTGCGGGAAAAATTAAATAGTTGTTCCATCTTTTTGAAACTTTTATATAATTATAGAAATACTTACTCTAAAATTACCCAACGCATAGAATTCATTTATGTATAGAAACACCCTCGGTTTAGATTTTACAACTAAACTACTGTCGCAGCGCACTTCGTCCGGGTATAAGTTTACTAAGCATATTAATACAAAGCTTAGCAGAAAATTTTTATAGAACATTTTGAATGTGAAATGTTAACTGCAACTGACAACTGATTCGAAACTTCAATGGAAGCCCTTTTATACTTAAACTTAATTTGGTAAACAAATCAATTTGATATGGCAAGTTTGTTTTTATTTTTGATTGTAACGTCCTTCGAACTCAATTTTGATACACTTAAACTTATCCAATTTAATGGAATATAACATGCGAATCCAAAGAGAAAACCATATTAAAAGATATTTATATACGTACTAGCTTTTAACCGCGACTTCGTCGGCGGATCTTCCTATAAAAAGTAGTATATCTAATTACTTTTCATATTTTGCCTCATTTGTGAAACTATAGGGGGGTGGGGCAACGCCCCTTCCGATTTTGTCCCAACTTAACAGGTTGACTTCTCCACATCCTCTTAACATGTACACCAAATTTCATCTCTGTACCTTAAATGGATGCAAAGATATGAAAAATTTTGATTGTCGTTTATAGGGGGGGAGGTGCAACACTCCTCCGATTTTGTCCACACTTAACAGGTTGTCTTCTGCTCATCCTCTAACATGTATACAAAATTTCATCTTTGTACGTTAAATGGATGCAAAGACATGACAAATTTTGATTGTCGCTTATATGGGGGTGGGGCAACACCCTCCGATTTTGTCGAAACGTAGCCTATGTTCTTTTCCATCATCCCATCTATCTCTATACCAAAATTCAGACGAATTGGTTGAGCGGTTTAGCCGAAAGAGAGGAACATCTATACATACAAACTTTCGCATTTATAATATTATATTAGTAGGATTAGTAGGATAGTAGGATAGGACTAGTAGGATTAGTAGGATTATCCTATTGTAACATTATATTGTAATAATGTTCCGAAAAAACCAAAGCCCAACACCTTCTAACGAAGATCTCGACATGAACCAGATCTTTTAGTATGGTCTTGATCCTTAAGAACAAACAATTATAAGTCAGCCAAAACTATATCGCAACTGTGCCGTATGCATGATATGGTCCGATGAACGCATATGGAAAAGACCCGTGAGTTTTACAAAGACACACAACCTATTTGTCGACTATAAAGCCACTTTCGACACGCCGATACGATCAAAGTTTTTCGATGACCTGTCTTATCCCGGCAAAGATTGTCTTTCTTTGCATGACGACGGTATCTAGCGATATCATCGGTACGCAGGTATGGCGAGTCAGCAAGGCGTTCTCAGAGATTGGAAAACCGTCTCGGCTCATGGGTCTAGCGGTAAATGAGGACAAGAGGAAGTACTTGGTGTCTTCTCGCACTCCGTCATCGCGTCTTGGACTTTAATGCTGTAGAAAACTTCGTCTATCTTGGATCCGAGATAACCAGCAACACCAACGTTAGCCTGGAGATCAGGCGAAGAATCACGCTTGCAAACAGATGCTTTTCTGGGCTGAGCAAGCAAATGAGAGGTAAAGCCCTCTCTGGAAAGACAAAAATCAAGATCTATAAGACGCTGATACTCTCGGTCCTATTGTATGGCGCAGAGGCATGGACTGTGATTGAGTCAGATGAAACAGTGTTGGAACTCTTCAAGACGAAGATTGTTCGCAGGATTATCGGTCCTATTAGAGTCAGCCATGAGTTTAGGTCCCGTATGAAACGCGAGCTATGTACGAGTTATGAAGGCTGGCACGCCTTCCTAAATGCGGCCATGACCGGAAGAGCACGAGCACATTAAACTGCAGCATTTTTATGGTTTTTAATGACTTTGAAAATAATTAAATTAATGCACTGTCAAATTTCCCTCATTTCTTGCAATAACACTGAAGTTTTCAATACCTTATTTCTGAGCATTCTGCATCAAGCTTGGAAAAATCAATTAAAAATTAAATTAGAAAGGCCTGCCTTTTTGTCCATTCACATTATTTTCCAAATGACATTTACACTGTCGACATTGATCGTCCTACATATATATTTTCACATGTATTCAGATGAATTTTATATTCAACTAGCGTACCCGGTTTGCGCAGCTACGCCCCTTCTTTGTCATTCTTTTGTATACGTGAGTCATCACAGGGAATGAAATTTTTCAAGTCCAATTTGCAAAGTTTATGAACTACATATAATACATAACCATTATCCGAAAGTCATGAATTATAGCCCAGCACACTTATCTCAACACGTACTCTCCGAATTACCCTCAACAGCTCTGTCCAATTAACACACTTCCCCTCCATCACAACATAACCACGAATTATTTTTATTAAAAAAAAAAAAAAAAAAAAAAAAAAACCCATCACTCTCAACTTGTAGAGCTCTGTAGGTACGAGATACATTTATAACGCGCAAATAATCGACGCGTATATTTTGAGTGTTCATTAACTACTGAGCCGTTCTAGCGAGCGGCTCCCTTTTTATTCATAAAACTTATTCTATTCTTAAACTATTAAAATGCTATCGCTGAGGTTGTAGGCCTCAGCGTAATTTAAACAATTTATAATGTAAAAAGAAGCAGAAAGCAGAAACTATCAAACCAACCAACCCCGTTTACGCTGTTGATTATTTTTAAGAAAGACTGTTTAAAGTCAGGTGGAACTGATCCTGCTTGTATGTTCAAGTGACTTACATCCTGACTTGTGAGGAAAAGTAGACATTCCCTGCCAGAGGCATACGTTAGCATATTTGTATTTAAATTGATTGTTGCGCGAGCTTTATTTAGCACATCTAGCCCGATTATTCCATCGAATAAGGTCAGGTTGGGTAGAATGAAGAAATCAGCATTTATGCCAAAAATATTTATCTTACATTTTGATTTTATACTGGTGAGACCGTGGATTGACTTGACGGCGAAAGGACAATTAACAGATTTTATACCCTTTAGATCTGACATAGGCTTTACGTAGCTCCTAGAAGCACCTGTGTCAACAAGGAGCTTTATTTCTCGTCCCCCTAATACTCTTGGGATCCAAGGCAAGAGGGACCCATTCCTAAAAAATTGATTTGGTCTATTTCGAGCTCTTCTACCTCTTGTATCGCCTGTTCATCATATTCTGACTCTGGGGCTGCTTTCAATTCCTGGTCTAGATGGTTGACCCTTTGTATTTTTTGACCAGTGTAGCGATCTGAGTTTGCTGCTCTTTTCTGATGAAACCCTTCTGACTGCTTAAAATTCTTTCTCTGTCCGCTATTATTTTCTTCTCTATACTGGGTCTGTTGTCTAAATTGTGAAAGCGAGGGATCTACCTCCATTGGCTCGTTACGGTCGCTTTGGCCACTATTATTTTGCGATTTTTGCCCGTTCTGAACCTGGTTATTGCCCTTATTTTGCCTATCGTTGGAATAATGAGGCAAATACGTAGCGCTCGTGATTGGCGTCTACCTCTTGTGTCAATGCTAAAGCAGATGGCAAATCTACTGGTCTTGAAGCGAAAAGAATATCACAGAGAGGTTTCCTTAATCCTGATATGAACACCCTAAGTGCATCAGCCCTATATTTGGCATTAATAACAAAAGCAACCTTCTCCTCGTATGACATTACAGTTTTGTTAGCCAACAAGGTAAGTCTCTTTTCGACCTCGTCATAAAATTCCAGGCATGACATGCTGCCTTGGCGAAGAGTGGATAACTCCTGTTCAATTAAATAAATTGGCCGTTTGTCGGCATAAGTAAAGTCCAGACGCGCTGTGATCGCGTCAAAATTCAGTACTGTACTGAATGATGAGATTACTGCATCTGCGGCACCTCTTACTTTATTTCTTATTGTAGTGACTGCCTGAAAATGTCTTTCGCTGCCATCGCGTAGCCTAAACAACTCATACGCATTATGCGCGGCCTCTCGCCATGATACGTATGTTCCCTGTTCGCCCGTAAAGTCGGGCAATGATTTAACTGCGTCAAACGTCACACTACATAGCACAGTCGGAATGATTCTCGCTTTTTTGTACACTTTTATTTTAGGTTTATCTGACTCTATGAAGCCTCGAAGCTCCGCTATCTTCCTATCAAATTCTTGTTTTTGGACGACAAGTGCTGCCGCTACCTCCGCTCTTACTATCTCTGAAACCTGATTTGCGTCCATAACTGTCCTACTAACCGACAAGGACCCACAGAGAACTACAAAATTGAAAAGTAGCATATCTAATTACTTTTCATATTTTGCCTCATTTATGAAACTATACGGGGGTGGGGCAACGCCCCCTCCGATTTTGTCCAAACTTAACAGGTTGACTTCTCCACATCCTCTTAACATGTACACCAAATTTCATCTCTGTACCTTAAATGGATGCAAAGATATGCTGGTTATTTCGGATCCAAGATAGACGAAGTTTTCTACAACATTGAAGTACATCTCTAGTCTTATCCTCATTCGAACGCCTTTTGAACGGCGTTCCTGCGTGCCGATGATATCATTATCATCAAGCTTGACATATTCTATATGTAAGGACACTGCCGTAAAATGTATGCCATCAGCAGATTGAAAAAATCGAACAACAGCGCATCGCCCAGCCAAATATCATTTTTAGTATCAAAGGGGACGTAGAAGTTTTTCCCCACCCTGCCAACACTTTGTGTGTGCGATAGCCTCAGCATGCAAAGACGAACCATTTTTGCAAGCAGCGGAGTCTCCTTTCTTAAAGATAGGTCAAAGAACAATGAGATTCCAGTCATTGGGTTTGCATTCATCGAACCGAAACGACCATGTTATAGGCCGGTATCGCCACCAAGAAGGTCCGAAAAATGACTTCTCTATAATCTCAATGATTCCTCTGCATTTATAACCAGATTTCCATTTTCGTCTTTGCAGAAAGTTACTTCGGGTTTAAAACCTTCGATGAAAAGTATATTGAATTTTGTGTATCACTTATATTGGGAGTGGGGCTCGAGACATTCTCCTGAATGAACTAAACTTCGTCTGTGAATTGCAGCTAAATCGGTTGGATGGTTTGGCTTCCTATAAGGAACATACATAAAGAGATAGATATATACAACATTCATTTATATATATCGATGTTATATAATGTTTGAACTGCTAAGCTTTAAATTTGATACACACCAACGCTATTTAAACTGTTTACCATTGCTAGCTCTTTTCAAACCTATATATATGCACATATGCAAGGTGCTACTCAAACTGCGACGAACTTCAGTTAAACCAACCTCCATTCCAATGCTTTAGTCGATCCAAAATTATATGCTCCTAAATAAACAAATTTCACATTTGCTGCACGAACGACTATTGAATTTAGAAGATTTAAACGATCAATCAATAAAAATGTATATAAATGTACTCATTTACTTACTATTATTGTCGAAAAATTGTTTGATGCGAGACTGTTGAAGCGGATATTGCGGTGAAGCCAAGGTCATATCGTGTTGCAGACAAATTTTTAAAGCATTCCAATAATCCGTCTGCGGGAAAAATTAAAAAGTTGTTGCATCTTTTTGAAACTTTTATATACATATAGAAGTGCTTACTTCGATTTTACTCAATGCATAGAATTCATTTATGTACAGAAACACCCTCGGTTTAGATTTTACAACTAAACTACTGTCGGAGCGCACTTCGTCCGGGTATAAGTTTACTAAGCATATTAATACAAAGTTTAGCAGAAAATTTTTATAGAACATTTTGAATGTGAAATGTTAACTGCAACTGTCAACTGATTCGAAACTTCAATGGAAGCCCTTTTATACTTAAACTTAATTTGGTAAACAAATCAATTTGATATGGCAAGTTTGTTTTTATTTTTGATTGTAACGTCCTTCGAACTCAATTTTGATACACTTAAACGTATCCAATTTAATGGAATTTAACATGCGAATCCAAAGAGAAAACCATATTAAAAGATATTTATATACGTATTATTCTATTGTAATGTTCCGATCGAAGTTTTTCGACGATCTGTCTTATTCCGGCAAACATTGTCTTTCTTTGCATGACGACGGTATCTATCTAAATAAATTAACTAGTATTTTAAATAAATTCGACATGTGTCACACGTTCCATAGCATTCACTTAAAATATAGCAATAAATCGCTTACTAAAAAATGCAAAACTGAATTGCATGAGCGCATGATATTCCAGTCAAAATAGACATTTGACCTAGGAAAAATTCGCATAGAGCTGAAAATTGGCAGAGACGTTAAATTCATCATTATAAATAAAATGTCAAAAGTCCCTGACGATCCTACATGTGCAAAAAATGTTATTCAAGGTTAAAAGTTCAAAATTAATTTTTCCATTTTTCTCGAAAACAGTAAGTTTTATCGTAAAAATAGGTCAGAAAAAGTTGTAGATCATACAATTCTCTACAAAAATGATCTAGACACTTTTTCTCTTACGATTCACCATTCTTGAGATATCGCGGTTTTAATAATTAGAAAATTCGTATTTTTCATAATATGCACTAAAATGCAGCCTGTACACGTCATCGGATGTTTCTTATAAATGAAAATAAGAAACTATTGGTTTGTGTTACACAATAAAACTTGTATAAATTGATGAGTATTTTAAAATAAAATACTATACTGTCAGTCCCTAACTAAAAGGGAATTTCCCTTCGACGGTAGCCTTGAGTAACGTCTGCTAGCTACATCATTGTTCGAGTGTGGATCTCATTTAAATTGCGTTAAAGAAATGCTTCCTTATCTTCATGCGTCAGTACATTTTAATTATGCCAAGTCTGCGCACTTATATCTACAAGATATGATGCAATTAGAGAACTTGATGGGTCCTAGTGTTTATCAAAGATTTATCGAAGGATTTTTCACTGTTAGACGTTCTGAAAAATTAAATTGTGGAACTTCGACGGATATGGTGATTGAACAATCAACGATGAAGTGTATGAAAACAGATGGAGGTGTTGCTCGAGGGAGAAGTACGCAATACTGTGTGTGAAGGATTGGAAGATCTAGCTAATGTTAGAATGGACACAACAGACCAGCATGTGGATGTAAGCGATTCTCGTGAGATATTGAAGATATTAATAAACTTGTGGAGTGGCTCTCATCACACGATCCGTTCACTGTGATTACAAAAATTATGTCCATTGCCAGCGGAGTCGTCGGCGATGCTTGTGCAGTTGGACTTGCTTCTATAAGCAAAATGAATGGCCAAACGTTTAATAATATTAAATTAAAACGCGCTGATAGAGTACTTCCTCTATTAAGTGCAAGTAGCGTCATAAAAGTACATGATGAAAAGGTGCCTATAGACCCAGTATTATTATTTCAACGCATGAGCATTACTAAGACATTTAAAGATGAACTTGAAACATTCTTTGCATATGAATTAGCTGCTCACCCATATCACTTTCATTCAAATTGTTCGAAAAAAAAAAAAGTATTTACAAAGATTGACTCTTCTTCACACGACATCGTTAAAAATGGAATTCGTTGTCTTCTTGAAATGTATGGTGGTCCAAAAAAAATTGATTCCATAGACAAATATAGATATATGAGGTTTGTAAAATCTGCATGGAACAATAAAACAGTACAGTTGACTTGTCTGCCTCCAACATCTGCTTCTGCCATTCAACACTTGTATCGTTTGTATTATCAAGTTTAAGTGTGGCTAGGCAATGAGCTAGACTCAGAAGGATGGGGTTGGAAATTAAAAGATAATTATTTGGAGCCAATTCAAACTCTACTCTCGCCTGCTCCAGAAAAACTGCTTAATACTATTTTTTGTAAATGCAAGACGGATTATAGTAAGAATTGTGGCTGTCAAAAAGTGGGTTTATTTTGTTCGCCAGTATGCATCAATTGTCAGGGTCAGACTTGCACCAATATTGAAACCAAAAACACAGATGAAAATATCTATGATATTAATGAAGAGACAATTGAAGCATCTCTTTTCTTAGAACAGCGAACAAAAATTCTGCAAGAAGATGTAAATGAAGACGAAGAAATAATTGTCGAAGAAGAATTAGACAATTATCTAATATAATAACATTTGCAAGAAAGCAACCTATTCCACTTTGATCATAAGCAATATTACAATTCTTTCAATAATATGATAAGATCTGATAAAACTTTCTTTATAACAATAGATCATGGAGTATACCTACTGGGGAAACCACGTTAAAAAAAAATGCGCCAAGTTCATTACCTCATAGGTAGTGCGGAAATGTGTGCATATTATGTAAAATATAGAAAAAGTGACTAGATCATTTTTGTAGAGAATTGTATGATCTACAACTTTGTCTGACCTATTAAATAAACGTACTGTTTTCGAGAAAAAAGGAAAAAACCTTTATTTTGAACTTTTGACCTTAATTAAAATTTTTTGCACATGTAGGATCGTCAAGGACTTTTGACATTTTATTTATAATGATGTATTTAACGTCTCTGCCAATTTTCAGCTCTATGATATATGACTTTTTTTTGTCTATTTTGACTGGACTATGACGATTTTCCGGATGTGGCGAATGACCATCGATTGGTCATATGTAGTTTGATATAACAAGAAAACTCAAAACACATTGGTGATCAAAGTCTCGACAAAAATAATTGTTTTATTTCACATTTTATTGCTCAGATATTGACACCTCCGGGCGTCAAACATTATGCATACTTTTAGTGGGAGCTTTTGCATATTATCAACTACAACCGTACCCCTCCACACCCAACCATCGGCTGCTAACCCAAACCAAACCATGCGTACTGGATTTCATGCCGTCCATTCGATTGAGTTGACCAGACCAATGTAGCCACAGAAATTTTATGTGCTGGACTATGTCTACATCATCGAATAGCTCATTCAGCTTGTGGTTCTTACGGGATTAAACTCGTCGTCTACTCTAATAGGACCAAAAATCTTGCGGAGGAATCCCTCTCGAACACTTGCAACGCAGTTTCATCTGACTCATTCACGGTCCTTGTGTCTGCGGCATTCAGTTGGACCGGGCCGTTATCAGCGACTTGTAGATTTTGAGCTTTCGAGTTTTCGAGAGAGAGACCTTTACATCTAATTTGCTTGCTCAGCTCAAAATAGCATCTATTTGCTAACGTGATTCTTCGCCTGATCTCCACTTTGTAGTTGTTGTTGCTGGTTATTTCAAATCCAAGGTAGACGACAAAGACCGTTGAAGACGTGATGATGGCGTGCGCGAAGACACCCACTACTTCGATTTGTTCATCGCTAGATCCATGAGCCGAGACTGTTTTTCGATCTCCTTCTTTTGCAAGATCGAGCCCAACATGATCTGTATGTATGAGTATTTCCGTATGATGTATTCCATCAAAAGATTAATAAAACCCTTACGATGGCGCATCACCTTGACTGAAATTCTTTTGGTATCAAAGGATTCGAGAGGCTCTTTCCTACCCTGAAGTCTTGCTCAGGATTTGTCGTAATGAGAATATTTGGTCACTGGTCGACCGTTTTGTTCTGAAGCCGCACTGATATTGTCCTATCAATGAATCCGTACATGACTGCAGCCTAATACACAATACGCGTAACAGGATCTACTATCCGATTGAAAGGAGTCTTATTCCAGGGAAGTTGACGCATGTCATTTGGTCTGTTTTCTTGAAGATAGGATAAGACGCACTGTAATTTTATAAGAGAAATAATAATTCTACCGAACTTAAAGTATGGTGTTCGGTCGATTTAATTATACTAAATGTTTGAGTATGTAGACAGCCGATAACTTTTGTGTAGGGTTAGTACAGGTAATTGAGTGGCCGCTGTATTCCTTAACGCGAAGTTGGTTTCCGATTGGCACACTTCAACACCGACAACTGCTATAATCGCCGACTCGTTAGATCCGAATATATGTATATATATATACGATTTTGAGATCGGGCTCAGAGGTTATCCCCGAGATACGTGTTTTGGCGAACGGGCTTGAGCTGCTTGGACCGTTTGTAAAAGAATCATTATTGCGCATTTCCAAGTGAATGCCAGTCAACAACTTTTCCCACAATGTGAACTTCCGCAAAAGACCCCATCTCTCAATATTTTCACTCATAAAATGTCGCGAAACACTTCTGAGGTCCAATGACGTAAAATTCTGGTGTTGTAAACACAATGGTTGAAAGATCAAGCTAAAAATTGATTTCATAAAAGGTTAGTGTTATCAACATATCCGGTAGATAGAGTTAGGTAGTTTTTGATACTTGCTTACAGAGTGTACACAAGTAACAGATCGATGCGTTCTGTCCCCTTTCAATTACTTTTGTGCTTATTATAATTTATGAGGCAGCTTCGCTGTCACTCTTGGTTTGCTAGGCTGCGAATAAACAACATTTATTTAAATTAACGCGCGAGTTGATTTTATTTGAAGTGGACTTATATATATTTTACATATTAATTTATCAATATTGTCCATATAGGTTTAAACCCAAAGTGTAGAAACGCCGATATATGCACAAAACTTTCCACAATTTAGTTTCGAGTTCAAATATTGTTACTAATCATCAACGTATACCGAAATTGTCAGTTAGAAATATGTATAGATATATTCGTTGATCGAAAAATCAAAAAATAAAACTCATAAAAGAAATTCTATAATTGAGTTTGTTTATGTAAAGGCAGGTTCCTAAATGCGGCCAAGAAAACGACGGTTGGAGTAAGTAATTAACTCGAAATGTTTGTTTCAGACCCCGTTTAGAAGAGCAGAAGTGCAGCAACGAGAATTTTTGTTCATGCAAAGTTGTATTTTATCCAATTTACCTGATAACCCCAAATGAACGTTAATGGGAAATAAATAGAAAAGCGGCGGACGGCACTGCTGATGGCTACGATAACCGGAGGCAAAGCGTATAAAAGAGTAATGTGATGAAAGCACGGGAGTGGAGGAGCTTGTGCGGCAGTAGATGTATGTTGTGCAGTCTACCAACGAGTATTTTGACTACAATTTCATATTATTTCACTTCAAATTATTTAGATTGATTTTGGCTTCAAACTTATACATACGCACTAACACACATGCACCTCAGACAGGCATGGATACAAACAACTTCCGGCTGAAAGTATATATACATATATAATGCACGGCACACAGTGGATGTGAAATGGCACTTCCCAGTCGAAACGGAAAACAATGTTCGATAAAGCAATATTCTTTCGAATAATTTTCGAATCAAAATGATTTGCAGGGTGTTATTAAATTTATGCTTTTGGCAGTTAAGCTTAAGCTCGTATGTTTGTCAATTAGAGTTACACAGAAATTAGATAAATTATTCGATAATTTAATATTAAGTTAAGTAAAGTAGTAGTAGCTAAGCAATTCTCGCTTTAGAACAGCGATTAAAACTCCGGTCATTTATTTTCTCAGCCTTAGGGAAATTCTGTATAGTTCCCTCAATGTAGTGTGTTCTAATTCTTCTAATTTAAGTCTTTAAAGGACTAACTTAGAATTGGGTTCCTTAAGATTCATTAACCACGTTAGTGATCTATGATCGATTAAACCTTCAATTTATTGCCAGTAGAGTCTGAAATATTTCAAAGATTGATAGCAATTCCTTTTCTATGGTGGAAAAATTTGTTTCAGTCGTTGACTTGCATAGCAGATGGGTCTGTGCTTACCAATGTTGCCTTGAGGTATATTTACACCAAGTGCGAAATTACTTACTTAAATGGCCTTCAACCGTTGTTCGGTCATAGCGGCATTCAGGAAGGCACGCCAGTTGTTTTGAATGCCAAGTAAGGAGAGATCTCTCCATACCTGGTCATTCCAACTGTATTGCGTCGTCCTCCAATGGTTTACATGCGAGCCTACCTCATCTAATAGTTGATACAGCTCGCGGTGCATACGCCGACTCTAATAATTCCTCTCCAAGACTTCCAACGTCCCATCTAGCTCCACCACGGTCCATGCCTCTGCGTCATATAGTGGGACCGGGAGTATCAGCATCTTGTATGTCTTGATTTTCGTCTTCCGAGAGCGTGATTTTCTTCTAATTTTCTTTTTCAGCCCGAAGTTGTATCTATTTGCAAGCGTGATTCTTCGTCTTATCTGCAGGCTGACGTTGTTGTTGCTGGTTATTTCGGATCCAAGATAGACGAAGTTTTCTACATCATTGAAGTTGCAATTTTTCATCGTCACTGACCGTCCAAGATGCGATGTCGGCGTGCGAGTGGACACCAAATACTTCTCTAGTCTTGTCCTCATTCACTGCTAGACTCATGAGCCGAGACTGTTTTTCAATCTCTGCGAACGCCTTTTGAACGGCGTTCCTGCGTGCCGAGCAGCACCACTTCTAAGGGCACTGCCGTAAAATTTATTCCATCATCAGGTTGGAAAAATCGAACAACAGCGCATCGTACAGCCAGATGCCAGATCTTAGTATCAAAGGGGTCGTAGAGGTTTTCCCCCACCCTGCCAACGCTTTGTGTGTGCGATAGCGTCATCATGCAAAGACGAACCATTTTTGCAAGCAGCGATGTCCCCTTTCTTAAAGATAGGTCAAAGAACAATGAGATTCCAGTCATTGGGTATGCATTCATCGAACCGAAACGACCATGTTATAGGCCGGTATCGCCACCAAGAAGGTCCGAAAAATGACTTCTCTATAATCTCAATGATTCCTCTGCATTTGTAACCAGATTTCCATTTTCGTCTTTGCAAAAAGTTACTTCGGGTTTAAAACCTTCGATGAAAAGTATGTTGCATTTTGTGTATCGCTTATATTGGGAGTGGGGCTCGAGACATTCTCCTGAATGAACTGAACTTCGTCTGTGAATTTCAGCTAAATCGGTTGGATGGTTTGGCTTCCTATAAGGAACATACATAAAGAGATAGATATATACAACATTCATTTATATATATCGATGTTATATAATGTTTGAACTGCTAAGCTTTAAATTTGATAAACACCAACGCTATTAAAACTGTTTGCCATTGCTATCTCTTTTCAAACCTATATGTATGCCCATATGCAAGGTGCTACTCAAACTGCGACGAACTTCAGTTAAGCCAGAAAGGAGTTCGGTTAACTTTGCTCGAAATCGGTGGAGGTGATGACAAAAATCGTCATATCATTGCATCAATATTTGGTACAGGGATCAAGTTTGGTATACTGCTTGGGCGCCAATGTTAGACTTGCTAGCGTTTGCGTTTCCTATTCATAATTTTATTAATTTAGTTTCGTAATAATAAAAGACACAAACAATTAGTCTAATAATCCGGCTGCCAATTTCGTTTCGCACAAAAATCTGTAGTTCTTTGGATATTCTCTATGATGGTGCCATTTACAATTTTGTTGAGCATTTAGCAGCAAATAACCTTCTTGAGGATATGGTCTATCAACATTCCAATTGGTATAAGTAAACTTTTCTCCGGTTACCATCCACCTCCATTCAATTGAGCTACTAGATCCATAACTTAATGCTCCTAAATAAACAAATGTCACATTTTCTGCACGAACGACTATTGAATTTAGAAGATTTAAACGATCAATCAATAAAAATGTATATAAATGTACTCATTCACTTACTTTTATTGTCTAAAAACTGTTCGATGCGAGACTGTTGAAGCGGATATTGCGGTGAAGCCAATGTCATATCGTGTTGCAGACAAGTTTTTAAAGCCATCCAATAATTCGTCTGCGGGAAAAATTAAAAAGTTGTTGCATCTTTTTGAAACTTTTATATACATATAGAAGTGCTTACTTCGATTTTACTCAATGCATAGAATTCATTTATGTACAGAAACACCCTCGGTTTAGATTTTACAACTAAACTACTGACGCAGCGCACTTCGTCCGGGTATAAGTTTACTAAGCATATTAATACAAAGTTTAGCAGAAAATTTTTATAGAACATTTTGAATGTGAAATGTTAACTGCAACTGTCAACTGATTCGAAACTTCAATGGAAGCCCTTTTATACTTAAACTTAATTTGGTAAACAAATCAATTTGATATGGCAAGTTTGTTTCTATTTTTCGAACTCAATTTTGATACACTTAAACGTATCCAATTTAATGGAATTTAACATGCGCATGCGAATCCAAAGAGAAAACCATATTAACAGATATTTATATACGAATTATCCTATTGTAATGTTCCAAAAAAACAAAGCTAAGTTGTTTATAAGTGATACAAGCTCTTCATAGAAAGCCGATAAGTTGTTGATGATTTTAACCCTATAGTGGGCGCGTGGGGATTATTTTTCCGCCCCTTTTCTTTCACCAATTCAAATAGGAATACATCAATTGAATTAATTTATTTTCTCAGGATTTAATTCATACACAAATAAGTAAAGATAAATCCACATATTTATTAAACTCTTTTTTAAGAACTTTAGTTTACAAAAGATTTTAGAAAATGTAATATTTCAATTGACTTTTTTTGACTTACCTATATAGTATACAAGGCCGTATCCAGCTGGGGGAAGGAGGCCCTGTACTCAAAGGGGCACGAAATTTAGTTATTCGCAATCGTAGTGACTATACCCCACACACCATACAAACAATACAAAAAATTCAACATATCTTTGCATTCATTTGAGGTACAGGGTTGAAATTTAATAGACATGTTAATGGGTGGTGGGGCAACGCCCCCTCCGATTTTGACCAAACTTAACGGGTTGACTTCTCTTCATCCCCTTAACATGTATATCAAATTTCTTTTCTGTACCTTTGGCGTGGGTTATGACAAATTTTGATTGTCGCTTGTATGGGCGGTGGGGCAACACCCTCTCCGATTTTGTGAAAACGTAGTCTATGTACTTTTCCATCATTCCATTTATCTCTATACCAAAATTCAGACGAATTGGTTGAACGGTTAAGCCGTAAGAGTGGAACATACATCCATACATTTACATATCCATACATCCATACATAAAAACATTCGCATTTATGGGAAAAAGAAAAGGGCTGTTTTTAGGGTTTTCCCGGCAATTATTAGAAGTTTTCTCACCTTTTAAACCTTCCCTAAACCCCCACGAACATTTCAAGAACATTTAAGATAAATCCGTTCAGCTTATCTCGAGTTTTAGCGAGACTAACGAACAGCAATTCATTTTTATATATATAGATTAAACCGCATCAAAATTCGTGCTTGCTTTCATGACATCTATAGTATATGTCATAGAATGCTCTGTCCTTTGCCTCGTATTTCCTGGATTGCAGTGACGATTGCTTTGCATTTTTCCAGCACATCAACCAGCTGGATATTTGCATCATCCATATTAAGGGTGCGGGTATTTCAGGTTCAAATCATTAAATCGTGGTCCATATATTGTTTGCGTTGGTCGTCATCAGAGGTTTCTATCCGAGGCATCGTTTTTGTTTTCATTATTGTTTAATTTTTTACGGTGTCGTATCTCAATTCCAGCACACCTTCTTACAATTTGGTCACCTCGGAACGGCTGTTCAGAGGCTACCCAAGAGATTTTTGCCCTAGCGGGCGTTTATGAGCAGCTTGACCCTTTTGCAAAATAATTGTTTTTGGTCATTTCCAATTGAGTGGCAGTCAACAATTTTCTTCAGAACCCCATCTCTTAACAGCTAATTTAGTTCTGAAATTTTTACATGATTACAATGGCGTGTTTCGAAGATTGAAAAATCCGCGGGACATGTAATATATCTGAGGAGGATTACTTTAAAGGCAACAAAATAGAAATTGATGAATAAATTTTTTTTTTCTTTAACTATTTCTTACAAATAAATATTTTTTATCAAACCATGTGCATCGTTTCAAAAATTCTATCAAGACTTTTAGCATCTGATCAAAAGTTTTAAACTCAAGTTTTTTCTTTCAAAGACGGAAATGAAAGTCTATAAATAAAATGTTTATATATTTGTGAGATCTCGTATAAACATTTTAACGAAGAAGTGACGAAAGGACAGACGGGCATATCTATATCGCCTCGAGTTTTCATGCTGATCAAGTTTATATAAATTGTAACTTTCCAGTATTATTTAATGGAAATGGAATGAATATGTTAGGTAATAAAAAAGTTTTATTCAAACTTTACATTTTTAACGGTATTTTGGCACTCAAGTCTTCACGACTTATATAAAGATAATAAACAGAAATAAGAAATTTAAATAATAAAAAATCTAATAAAATTTCAATGAAATAAAAAGTAAAACCTTTATCGGATTCACGTTAGTGTGTAATGGACAAATAAAAAAAAAAAATAAAAAAATTAATAATTTTATAAAAATATTTTTAAACAAATTAAATTAAAATTAAATAAATAAATTAAAAATAAAAATATGCTTAGCTTATATACAAGACTAATTGTGGTTATTTTCGAAAATGTTTTGATTTTGATTAAATTATTTGTCGAATTATTCTGCATGTTCTTTGTAACCAACCGTACATACAATATTTTTTTACAGTTAGATTTAATTCCGTATAAAAAATCTTGATATAAATTGATATAGATTGTATATAACTAATAATAATGACTCGTTAATTCGTATTGTTTTTTAGGCAACCAATGTTAGCTAACATACTCGTACAAACTACAGTGACAACTCTCTTGGGCGGACAGCGACCGTAGGGTAGTTTTTGTCCGCTTAAGAGGAGTGTCCGCCTAATGGAGGGGACCTGATTTAATTACAGATTAATTCAAAGTACAAAAATATTGTCATAGGCAACCTACTGATCTGTCTGACATCATTCCATCAAGTGCCCGGTCGTCCTCTATTTCGGCGTCCAGCAATCAAGTTTGGGCCCCCATGTAACCCATGCGTGCTGTAGCTCTTTCATTCATTCGAATGGATGCCCAGGCCAGTGCAGCCGCTGGAATTGTATGCGCTGGACTATGTCAACCTCATCAAATAGCTGGTACAACTCGCGGTTAAGTACGGGACCTTAACTCGTCTAATTGGACCAAAAATCCTGCGAAGAATCTTCCTCTCGAAGACTTTCAACGCTGTCTCATCTGACTCAATCACAGTCCACATGCCTCTGCGCCATATAATAGGACCGGGAGTATCAGCTTCTTAAAGATCTTTAATTTCGTCTTTTGAGAGAGTGCTTTACATCTCATTTGCTTGTTCAGCCAAAAAAAAGTATCTATTTTCAAGCGTGATTCTTCGCCTGATCTACAGGCTGACGGTTATTTCTGGCGTATTGATGATATCGATGTCATCGGCGTAAGCGAGCAGCATCACTTCCTTTTGGAGATCGAGCCCGACATACTCTGTATGTACGGGTACTGGCGTATGATGTATTCCATCAGAAGATTGAAAAAATCGCACGACAGAGCATCACTCTGCCTGAAACCTCTCTTGGTATCAAAGGGGTCTCCTTTCTTAAAGATTGGACAGATCACACTAAGATTCCAGTCATTGGGTATGCGTACATCGGTTGGTGCATCCTAACCAACTCTTTGCCGCCGGTCTTAAATAGCTCAGCTCGCAGCCCATCAGAGCCTGCCGCTTTGTTATTTTTCAGCTTTTTAATAACTGAATCGACCTCGTTATAGTCCGGTGGCTCTACAATAGTGCCATCATTATCTGGTGGTTCCGGTGTCATTTCTCATCCATATATGTTCCCACGAGTGTAGGTCCACCGTGACATAGCTCCCACTATCACGGCAAGGCCTTAATTACTCCCCGAATTAATATTGAATAGGCTCCATGTACCTACAGCCTGAATATACCTCCCGGGTGTAAACCTAAACCCAATGAGCATGGTACGCATAATACTCTGGGTTTGGGGGGGGTAGTCATCTTTAGATTCGAATTCCTATAAACCATTTAGATTTTAGAGTCACGAGTGTGCGTTATTGCGTTTTCTACGAATATAGAATTTTTCTATTCTGCATTTCTACTTTCCTGTCAAATTCTATTGGCCAATGTGACATCAAATCGCGTGTCACCCTCGCTTTTTGTTCGACCGCCAATTTATTGCTAAATTCTTGATATTCAGTGAGGAAAAAGCTCCTGGACGTGGAGTTTTCCCACTAACGAGTGGCTTTTCTTTCTCTTCGGCAAAATTCACACAAAATAGGACTGTGAGTATCTCCTTGGAATGTTCATCACCATTAGAATGGTTAAGAGAAAATTTCTGTCTAAGAGGAGTGTCCGTCTAATAGCGTTGTCTGTTAAGAAAGTTTACACTGTTAATAAATTCCTATTTAAATATTATTACAAATATTTTTATATCGATTTTCATGTTTAGCACGAATGAGTACTGTGTAATATATGTAATCATTGCATTCAAAATGGTGCTACATGCAACAAAAATAATACGACTTTGAATTTGCATTTTAATTGCGCAATCGGCGTACATGATTCGCAATTGATTGCCACAGAAAAATGAAGTGCATACAAATTTTGTATAAAAAAAAACGAATGAAAATTCGAATGTATTTTGTGAATGGGTGTTCGAGATTCAACAGCTTTAAACAAATAAATACATAAATGAATCGCGAGTTTGAAAATGCGGTGAAAACTAAATTAAAGCTAAAAACGTAACATTTAAATGGTTCAGTTATGCCGTGTACTGGTGGAACAGTTTATATTAAATTTGTGCAAAGCTATGTAACAAACAGTTGATGGCATAGCAGACCTCATAAATTACATATATTGTTGATCAGCATCGAAGTCGATATAGCTATGTTTGTCTGTCCTTATAACCGTACTTGCATCGTTTGTATGTGTGAGACAAAAAAGCTTAATCTTAATATAATCTTAGTCTATCTATATTAATAGAACTACAAAATGAAAATTTAATGATATTCTTTGATATATGCGCAGTTGGGCACAGTAGGGTTTTCGATAAAGAGCATGGAGCTTTCCAAAAGACGGTTTACAGCTTTAAGAAACCTTGTAGAACTGTCTGAATTTCGTTACATAGGATTACGGCAATGTAAGCTTGATTTGCGCACACGCCTCGACGGAAAAAAAAAGACTACGATGATATAGATCAATTCTACGAGCGCTTAGAATGTCTTTAAGCTGCCCTAAACCCTATTTTGAAATTGTGCTAGGGGATTTTAACGCCAAAACTGGGATCGTTGGCCCAAACGTCGGAAAATTTAGCTTTCACTTCACTAGCTACAATAATGCATGCCGGGAAGTGGTAAGAGCACCAGATTTAAACACCTTAACATTTACAAGGCTACATGGCTGAGTCCAGATCAAATAACACGAAACCGATTTGATCATATTGTGATTGACGGAAGGCACGCATCGACCGTGCATGCCATGCGAATATTACTTGACTCGGACCAGGACCCTGTCTCAGCAAAGGTATGCGCTAGGCTTTGCGTGGTGCATGCCACACATCCCAACATTTACAATAGTTACACGTCGGGAGATTGGGACTCGTTTGCTCAAGTTCACATTGTGAAAAAAGTTGTTGACTGTCATTCATTTGGGAATCATTTGTCTTGGGAAGCCTCTGAAGGTGAGCATATCACCCGCTTCATGGATAGGGCTGCCAAGGATGTCATAGGTTATACAAAACTTATGAAGAATTCTTGGTACGACGAGGAGTGTCGCAATGCTACTGCAGAAAAGAACGCTTCCTATCAGCGAACTCTGCAGTCGGGAGCAACGCGAGCTGTTATAGAGCGATATCAAGACAAAAACGGCGAGAGGAGAAACGCCTTTTCAGACGCAAGAAAAAGGAGCAAGAAAGGCGGGCAGTTTGAGGATGTTGAGATGCTACGCGACAGAAATGAAGCTCGAAAATTCTACCAAAAGGTCAAGCGTCTGACTGAACGTTTAAAACCAGCAGTAACTTTCTGTGAGGATGACAATGGAAATCTGGTAACGGATGAACAGGAATCACTAAGATTATGGAGGACTCATTTTGCTAACCTACTTGAAGGCGATGAAGCGCACAATACCACTGATAGAGAAATGTCACCAGAACCACCAGTTTATTTTGACACTATGGTAGAGCCACCGGACTATAATCAGCTCTATTCGGTTGTTAAAAAGCTGAAAAATAACAAAGCGGAAGGTTCTGCTGGGCTGCCAGCTGAATTATTCAAGACCGGCGGCGAAGCTTGGTTAGGAGTATGTACCAACTTTTCTGCAAGATATGGCCGAGGAGAAAGGAGACCCAGCTGTTTGCGCCAACTACAGCGGAATGAGTCTTCTTTCCATCGGATCTAAGATTCGGTCGCGCATCTAACCGATACTATCAGTGTGGCCAACCAACTTAAAAGGTAATAAACCAGTTCTGTTATATACAAAAGATGTTACACTTTCTTTCTATGATCGACAAACCTGGTAAGCTAGAAAACAATTATGAGTTTTGCCGGCTTTTTAGTCTTCTTTGATGGTTTTGCAGAACCTCCGGTTAACAACCCGGACACCAGTTAGGGTTGACATGGCACTCTTGAGCACCTTCACCGAGTAATCAAGCACATATTTGGTAGTTTCGTGGTCAACAAGCTAAACTTGAATGCTCTTTGTATTATAGTGTCCTTTTTTTTATTTACCTTTTCTAGAGGAAAATGGAATATTTCAAATTAGCTAAATTAATAGCAATAATAAAAAACTTTTCATTCAAAAATTCAGAATGGTGGGTGGTAAGTGTTAACCTCCTTTGGGAAATGGGGATGGGCACTTTGGATAAAAGATGTCTGGCAAAGAAAACAGAAGAATTTTATTATCCAAATGTATAGGCTCTGTCGTTTACAGTCTCTGAGTTCTCTGTCTTCATACGGACAGCCACTTAGACGGGCATATGCGCATGTCTATATCAACTCGACTTTTGACGCCTCCTTCTGCCCGGTACATACATTTCCATAAACTTAATTTATCATTTTGCCTATGGGTAGTGCGTTATATCCAACTTTGCTGAACGTTGTACTGTTTTAAGTGGGAGTTTGCAAGACTTCTTGCTCATCCTGAATTTATGATTTCATGCGCTTGAACAACAAAATTTTCAATTAATTTCGGCTTAAGCGATAAGGATATTATCAAAATTAAAATGGTTCTACGTGGCACTAAATCGAAAGATTTTTCATTGCAACTTGAATGTTGATTTCTTCGATTTTTTGCCTACATCTACCATGAATATGCGTAGAGGCAAATGTCGTGATGTGCATCGATATGTCTGCCGTTAGTGTTGCATGATGAAACTGCTGCTGGTTCACATAAAAATTCTCAATGTGAACAAATATGAGCCAAACAAAATGGGTGTACGAGGAGTATATGTAGCTATGCATATACGTTCACTTTGTGAGTCAGAAAAGATGGTAGCTAGCAGACAAATGAGTCTTTACTAAAAACGAAGGAAGTAGAAGTACGTAAGCTGGAAAGCAGACTAAGATAAATGGCAGCAGCACTGAGCCATATCAGCAACACATTTCACATGCAGGCATTATGTATCTACATTCTCCAATTGCTCAGCCACAAAATACCTAAAACTATGTGCAGCTGCATCAGATTGTGGCTGCGTTGAAATCGAATACTGAGTTTGCTGCTGATTTACACTGCTGACCTACGAGTGTGTGGTGCACGTCTGTATATTTAAGTAGCTGCAACAGAAATCGTAAAGTCGTCCCTGTCAGTGGTCGGTTGCAAAACTTTGCATTGATTAAAAGTAGCAGCTGTGATGGCAGCGTCGGATAAATGAATGACGGCAGTGTGATGGATGACGACGTCGACAGCCAGCAGATACCTGCATTAGTAGTCAGTCGGAGCTCTTATGAAACTGGAAGCACTACACTACCTGTATATGCGAGAGTTTGTGTGTCTTTAGCCATTTGAAATTCATTTGCAATGCATGTGCAACGTAGCGAAAGCGCCAGCATTGCTCTAGACCTATCTCATGCTCCATTTGCAGTAGACACAGATTAAACAAGTGCGAAAAATATGCAACGGAACAATAGAATAGAGAAATTTTAAAGATTCAGCATGAAAATAAGGCATAGTTATATGAAAGGGGATAGCATTTTCATAATTTTTTTTAAGAAATTATCATCAATACCAAAATTTTTCGTATAAATAAAAATCTAAGTATGACAATTTAAAAACTTGAGCCCTAGTTACATTCACTACTGAAAAAGTTTATATATTTCTCGGTAATTTGTTGTGATTAAAGAAGTTAAAGTGTCTGTTAAATGTTCTAGCTTTGCCTTTTTTAGATCTATCTATCTATCTATCTATCTATCTGTAGAGCTCTATAGTAAGATACATTTACGAGATACATTTATTTTGAGTGTTCATAAACGACTGAACCGCTCTAGCGAGCGGCTCCCTTTTTATTCATAAAAACTTATTCTATTTTTAAACTATTGTAATGCTATCGCTGAGGTTGTAGGCCTCAGCGGAATCTAAAACTATTTATAATGTAAAAAGACGCGTAGCAGAAACTATTAAACCAATGCGGACAAAAGGCTATTAAAATCGTTATTGATCATAAATTAAGTCCCTGCACTTGTCAATGTAGCACTTGACAACGCTTAGATGGAGCTATTAAAAAGACGACGATTATAAATACACACGCTGCACTTATCAAGTGCAGCTCTAATGCGTATGATAACTGCACTGTGTGTGCGTTGTTCTTATCGGAGAGAGTTTTGCCTCATATCACATGTTTAGGCTTCATGCCTGAACACTATCTATCTTTCTATTTTTCTATCTTTCTATCTATCTATCTTTCTATCTTTCTATCTTTCTATCTATCTTTCTATCTATCTATCTATCTATCTATATATCTATCTATCTATGTATATATCAATGTATCTATCTATGTATCTATCTATGTATCTATCTATGTATCTATGTATCAATGTATCTATCTATCTATCTATCTATCTATCTATTTATTTAATTTTATCATGTGTGCCAAGTTTCATCTCTGTACCTTAAATGGATGCAAAGATATGAAAAATTTTGATTATATAGCTTATATGGGGGGCGGGGCAAAGCTAATTTTGTCAAAACGTAACCTATGTTCTTTTCTATCGTCCCATCTATTTCTATTCCAAAATTCGCTTTCGCATTTATAATATTAGTATAAACATATATGTAGTCGATTACGCTAAGTTCGGAAGTAATTCTGTAATCTGTCTGCGATTTGGCCTTACATCGGTACACCAATTTGGATCGCAGAACACTGATCGGACGGTATGACTCAGGAAACTCCTCCGCCATGCTTGGCTAGTGGGTCACGGAATTTAGAGGGAAAGTATTGCACCCTTAATATGAAGCTAATAATAAACACCATTAAAAGAAGTGGTTGTTTGGTAGTGCCTTCAGCATTAAGGCCAGGCATTGTTTTTTTGAGGCTTCAGTTAGTATTAATCACTTCATATAGTGTGAAAGGTTTTATAGGAGGAGATGATGCAGCGGTGTTGTTTAGAAGCATTCGATTTTTCAGTAGTTGTCAATCAGTGCCTTTTTTGCATTCGAAGCTTATGGTTGTGTCTACTCTGTGCCTAGAAAATTATTAAAATTCGGTGTGTGCTCCACATCGAGGATCTTAAACCACCCGTGTACTGCTGTAAGTGCTCTAGTTCTAGTTTCGGGAAATGAGCAACTGCCGCTGATCAGATGGTAGACTCCCAATTCAAAACTCAAACGGTCCCCACGGTCTCCTAAGCCTTATAGCAAGAAAGGAAAAGTGGTGCTTACAAAGCCGGCGACGGAATCTGCGTCCATGGAGATTACGGCTAATATTAACAATCGTTATGCAGTACTAGCAAATACGGTTATTGATGACCCAATAGAACCGGATATAGCTGACGCAGAACAATTGGCCGACGACGTGGAAATGGATCGTAACGCTGTGGGCAATACCGGTATACCTCGGTATCAAAAAAATCTCCGCCAATAAATATTGAGGATGTGTCGGATATGATCCAAATGGAAGCCGAACTTGGTGCTCTGATTGGTTCTAATAACTTCTCGTCAGGTTGGCAGAAATAGGGCAGTGGGGTCCATGTCGAAAACTCCAACTAGTATCGTTGCCTTGTGAGCTTTCTAAAAGAATGAAACGCACAGCACTATACATTGCTGATACGAAGTTTGGCAAGCAACACGCCAGTACAGCGTATTCAAGATGCCTTCGTACAACATGGTCACAAAGTCCTGCGTGTTCACTATCCCCGCCCCAGAAAGGTGCTGTTTGATGAAGATGGGTTAGCTGTGTAGAAGTTGATCCCAAACAACTTTTTCTTCATTGATTTACTTCGAGGTGCCAACAACAAAGAGGCACTTAACATCAACAAAATTAGGAGCCAGAAAGTCTTGGTAGAGATGCCAAGGGTTCAGTCACACCAAAAATTATTGCTTGCGACCATATTCATGTGTCAAGTGAGCTTGGGACCACCCAACTGCCCAATGTAAGATAACGTCAGATGAGCGCCTCACCTGCATTAATTGTGGAGGGAACCATGCGGCTTGGTCCAAGGACTGTCGTGTTTACAAATCCAAATTTGACCAACGAAAACCTAAGATTAACACTGTAATAAACATGCGACGCACTGCTAAACAGCGTAGCCAAGAACATTTCGTTCCAGCAAGCATGGAGACTTCTCATATGCTGACTCTTTGCGCACAGGACTGTAAATTATGAACCATCCCCGGCCTACCCCAGACCACCCCAGTAACAGATCAAGAGGTGGTGCGGCTGTGCTTATTAATGAGGAGATTTCGTATTATCAACATGAGCCTGTAAGTACTGCTAAACTCCAAATGGACACCATACACATTGCCACCAGTAAGGGTGAGTTAAAGTTTCGTCGCTATATTTGTCTGCGAATCTCACATGGGCAACATCAGAATTTGATCAATTATTCCATGGTCTGGCAAAAATGTTCCTTAAAGGAGGAAATTTGAATGCCAAGAACAGATGGTGGGTTAATTTTAGAGCGGACTCCAGGGGTATCAGCCTTATATGCGGGCGTTCCACAGGGCAGTGTGCTGGGCCCGCTGTTATTCACACTGTTCACGCACGACATGCCCACTGGTTATGAAATACCAATTGAAAATGCCCAAGATTTGCTCATTACAACTTTTGCAGATGATACAGCTATCCTGGTCAGAGACAGCTGTGTATATGAAGCATCTGAAGGAAGTTGCATTGGCTATTCAACAGCAGAAAAAAACTTTCGCTGAGAAATAAAGTCGCCATTTACAAGATAATTATTGATCCACGGCTTGCATGTTTATGGTATTGCAGCCAAATCAAACCTAGCTACAGGCCAAGACGTTGCGCATGATTTCTATTGCCCCTTGGAACATGCGTGCTTCCGACCTAAAAAGGGGCTTGAATGTCGACAAAATTGGCGATATTATTAATGCGCCAATCAAAGGATTATTTTGATCGGCTTGAAAACCATCCTAACGAACTTCCGAAGCGCCTGCTACAACAGCGCATATTAGAAGGTGTTAGAGTGGCGAGAAGGCTAAGAAGATCGCACGCTGTCGATCTCCCCCATAGATATCTATAGTTATTAATAACTTATTAATCATTCCATCAATGGTATTTTGATTGTTGCTACTTACTTATTTTCTAAGCGAATTAAATTAAGTTATTCTATAAGAAAATAAAAGTAAAATTAATTAATTAAACCAAAGAATAAAACTTTAACACATTTAAAAAAAAGTAGTTGTTAATGAGAGGTTTAAAACGTACGGATAGGTGTTTGACAAAGGTGTTGGACTGATCCTCGTCGGAGCGTTGCGACCTACCATTTTCGACGATTATGTGAGCGGACCGAACCGGTTACCTTTAAATTTTTCTTGTTGGCGTCCATAACGAAGCATTACTGCTGCAGTCCAGCATGTAGATGAAAAACTAAGTTGCTTCTGGAACGTTTTTTAAGCTTTTAAGCAGCCCTTTTCTTTCATCTTTCGTAACTAGCTTTTTTCCTTTAAAGTGCTGGTAGCTCCGAGGTTAAATGAGACTGGTCGTTATTACATAGGATACAGCTGCATACCTGTAAGAATGTAAGAATGATCAATCGGAATACGGATAACAACTTATATATATCTAGGTTTAGATGAATGCTGAGCGGTATGCCTTGGTATATCGCAAACTCGATGCAGGTAGTTTGCACCAATGTCAACCTATTCGAGGGCAGTGAAGCCTGTAGCGGTAGACTTATTGGTGTATATGGGATTGCTGGTAAAATTTTGTTTTTCATTTCTGATAATAATGTCTATGCCACACTTAGGGGTACGGATGGATGATTTGCATTGTAGGAACAGAAATCATAAAGTTTAGGCGCTTTGTCTTCAGTTAGACGGGTTCCACTGTACAATATAATATGAATATTGAAACTTTGTGCAACTTATTGGAGACGCCATTGGCGTTGCAAATATGAATATGGAAGAAGCTATCTATGAACATTGCGCGGTGAGCAAGGACAAGAATCTTTCGAAAAGTCTATTCAGAGATGTAATAGACGAGATTATTATGTCCACTATCGCTTCCAAGCCGGTTTTTTTTTGAGTGACATTGATCAATATTATAATTAGTTAGGTGGCTACCTTGTGACTGCTGCCGTTCAGGCTGTTTACTGTGTTGCAGTCGCTGGTTCTTCATCAGAGGCTGCTTCTGAGTTTCTGTTGCTGTTTCAATTTGTTTAATTAAAAAACTAAACGTCTAAAGCCCTGTTGTCACATGCAACAGAAACTGAAACTGAATTCAGTACATTAGCAACTGAAACTGAAACAAGTATTTTTGACTTGCTAATGTACTGAATTCAGTGTCAGTTTCAGTTTCTGTTGTATGCGACAACAGGCCTTTATTTCAGTACTGAATGTCAGGAAAATACAACCCTGAAAAAAATGTAAAGTGATGAAAAATGACATTTAGTTTCAGTTCAGTTTCGGTTCTATGCGGCAATCCCCTACTGAAATTTCAACTGAATAATTGTACAACAGAAACTAAAAATCAGTTTCAGTTTCTGTTTTATGTGACAACAGGCTTTTAAACATTTTGTTGTATTTGCATTATACTTCATACAACGAAAAGGGCCCGAAATGAGGTATAGCAACGCACGCTGGGTACTCTTTTTAGGCCCTGTACCGAAGGTACAAGAGCCTATTGGGTTTGTGCAAATGTATGTAACAGGTAGAAATAATGGTCGGAGACCCCCCAAAGTTACCACCATTATGGTCAGGAATGAAAGAGGAGTCGATATAGCCATGTCCGTCTGTCCGTCCGTCCGTCTGTCCGTCTGTCCGTCTGTATGAACGAAAGGATCTCGGAAACGGTAATAGATAGAGACTTCGTGTTTTTTGCATTCGACTAGGATTGCTCCGGAATTTCACAAGTTTATTTTGAAATTTTGCCCCTCCCCCCCTTCTCCATAAAATCACCCCTTAGGGTGAAAATTTCTTCGGCACAAAAAAAAATGAGTGTACCAATATAGAGATAACGTCTCTCTAAGCAAAAATCCAAAAAGTTCATCAAAATCGGATAATAAATGGCGATTTTATAAGCAATTGAATTTGAACAACCAACCTTTTCTTTTCATTCATATTCGCGCAGTGAGAAGTGGTCATGTGTTTGGTCATAAGCTCGGGAAACATTTAATATGTTTGTTAGGCGACATGAACTGGTACAGGGCCTCTTACAGTCGGTTACGCCCGACTGTATTTCCTTACTTGTTTTTTTGTGATTTGGTCCATTCCCAGTGCAGCCGCAGGAATTTTTGCGCTGAACTATGTCAATCATATCGAATAGCTCATAAATCTCGTTGTTCATGCGGGACATAAGCTCGCCTCCGAATCCAATAGAACCAAATTTTCTATTAAGATCCTTTCTTTGAATACTTCCAATGCTATTTCGTTTGATTCAATGACGTTCCATGCATCTGCGCCATACAGTAGGACCGGGAGTAACAGCATCGTTTAGATCTTAATTTTAGTCTTTCGAGAGGGCTTTACTTATAATTTCCATGCTCAGCCAAAAATAACAATCATTTGATATCCATTAATTGATGATACCGGTGCCGTTTCTCTATCAGCGTAATTGTGTATGCTTGGGGCGATCCAAGTAGTTTAGCAAAATGACTCATCCATAATCATGCATAAAGTTACTCCCGGTTTAAAATAATACGTCAGACGCTTGACCTTTTGATATAAATTTTTGAGCTTCAATTTTGGCACATAACCTCTCAACATCCTCGAACGCTCGCCTTTCTTGCTCCTTTTTGTTGCGTCTGAAAAGGCATATGTCCTCTATCCGTTTCTTTCGACATCGCTCTCTGACAGCTCGCGTTGCTTCCGACTGAAGTTCTTCTCTGAAGTAGCATTGCGACATTCCTCGTCATACCAAAAATTATTCACAGGTTGTGTAAAGCCATTGAACTCGTTGGTAGCGCTATCCATGGAGCGAAAATATGTCTCCACTGCTCTCATATATCTTGAGAAAATGGAGAGGTTGTGATTGCAGCTATCGTTGTGTGTTGGGACGTGCGGCATCAGCGTGGTGCAAGCCGGCTGCGATCAGATAGTGGTCCGAGTTGATGTTGCGCCATCGTAAGGTCTGCATGTACAATACGCCCGATGCGTGTCGTTCGGCAACCGCAACATAGTCAATTCATTTTCGTGAATTTTGATTGCGACGAACCATTCCGAATGAGCCTCCCTCCAATGTTAGAGATAGGTCGTGAAGGCAAAATTTTTCAACGGTTGGGCCAAAGATTATTTCCAATAATACTAACGTTCCATGGGTCGGCACGCGCTGGCGTCCGCCACGAATTACAACGGAATCCGGCTACTCGATCTTTGCGCCACCCATTAAATGTTCAGTGGCGGCAGCAAATTTCGACACATTGACATCCAGTAATACACCTGGGGGAGTGTATTAAGTCGACAATGTGCGACAACTGCCTCATGTACGTGCGCGCGCATAGAGAAGCTGATGTGTACAGTGAGCACAAACTGATTGTAGGACGGTTCAGCCTGAAAACACCGGTCATGCTCCAATTGTACCAAGAAGAAGTTATTTTCTGCTCTTGCGCATTGCAAGTTTACACCAACTTGGAAGCAAATCTAAGCAACGTGAACTCAAGCTGCAAAGACGCGGGTGGCTTGTAGCACTACAAAAGGAAGCCATGGGTTAGAAGCACTACCTGGATTTTGATTGAGGAGCGTACATTACTGAAAGTACAACTTAATGTACGAGCAGTACGACACCAAAGTAACCTTTGGGGATCATTTAACGAAGTGCAAAAAAATATTTAAAAATCTGTCCTTGCGGATAAGAGAGCTTATTTAGAAACTGCAATAACTTACGTGAAGTCTATACAGCGTTGAAGATACTAGGAAACGTGAAGCCAAATATTTCAGCTATCCAGGCTAGTGACGCGTTCAGTCTAGAATCCCTCGAAGACCAACTAGCTCGCTGGAAGGATTTCTTCGAAGTCGAAGCCATTGAGTCAGAAACTCCAGTTATTCCTAACACCGAGCAGTGTTTAAACCTCAGCAGAAGCATTTCCACCGATCCGCCTATTAGGAACAAAATAACCCTGGCTTTAAGCAAGTTAAAAAACAACAAGGCAGCTGGACCAGATGGTTTACAAGCTGAACCACTTAAATACAGCGCCAACGCCATATCACGCGCCCTACACCGCATTATTCGGGACTATCCTAAATGAATGGAAGGAAAGGGTGATTGTCACTATTCCCATGAAAGTACTGGCTTTCATCATCTTAGAAGACACCATCAACTGTGGGGTCCCTGACAAAATCATTGATCTCATAAAAGCTCTTTATAAGGACGCAGCTCTCACCGTGCGGTTTAAAGGCAACAGAAGCAATAACTTCACTATGAACAGACGTGTTCATTAGGGTTATATACTTCCACCGTACTTTTTATAGTGGTCCTCGACGGGGTCCTAAAACGTACAAGCACGAAGGAGCCAGAAGGTCTACAATGGATACTAAAACAGAAGCTTAGCTATGCTGCAGCAAAGCCGGATGCAAACGATTTTACAGCTGACTTATGCCAAGCCACAAACACCGAACCTGACAACATGGAAATTAAAAGACGTAGAATGAATTAAGAGCCCCATAAGTTAATAGAAGTCGTTGGAGCGCATTACGTGTGCGCCTTGGCCACTGAGCAGAAGTAAAACTTTTTGAAGGATTCTCGAATGTATTGCAAGCTGTAGAACCTTGATTATTGCTCCATTTTGATTTCATAGTTGCTATATACTGGGTAAACATTTTTCGTTGTGGAAAAAGCAAATTGCAAATTAAATGAAAAATCTAGTATTTTATTTTTTTTATTCATGTTTTAAAAGTGATACGATAGGTTATTATTTATTTTACTGCAGCCGTTAAAAGAGTTTTACAAAAACATAAATAGCTCTCACTTAAGATGGATGGTTTGGGTAAAGCACTTAAAGAAGGTGAGTCTGGCCTCAAAGTTGATTTGACAATGTCAAGAATGTCTCTTAGGAAAGACTCTAGTAGATGCAGCTGATTAACTTTTTGTTTTATTACAAAGAATTGATTTACCAACTTCGCCTCTACAACATACCTACTCACCTCTGTCCACACCAGCACAAAACTTCCTTCCTTCTGAACACTTCTTCCTCACCATAATCTTCCTCCACCCCTCACCACCCACCGCACTACCCACTTCCATTATACTTCAAACTACCTACCCCCACCACCCCACTACCAACTGCCCTACCAATACCACCCAACTCTTAACACATATACCACACATTATCATATGTATCACTCTATCCGCTTTAACAGAGTAATGCCTAAAAGTATGCAAAGTTTTAAAATAATACAAAAGCCATTTTCGTTGCATTTCCGGAAACGGATCTGTTCGGATGTTTTTAACTTCCTAAGCTAAAGTTATAACTAAATCTAATATTGTGTACATAATTCTGTATATCACTGTAATTGCCTAATATTTCTTTGCTCTCTTTTAGAGTTGGACGCGTGTCGTGTTTTTTGTCGTGGCACGATTACGTTCACAACACTATTCGTACGCAAGAAGTTTACAGAACACACCACAATCAAACACAAGTATGGAAAAAGAATTGATACAAAAACATATATTAAACTAGCTATTCGTACTCGGATCTTCCGATAAAAAGTAACATATCTAATTACTTTTCTTATTTTGTTTCATTTGTGAAACTATACAGGGTTTGATGTACCGCCCCTCTAATTTTGACCAAACTTAACCCGTTTACTTCTCATGATCCTCTTAACATGTATGTAAGAAGGATACAGTATTAGTGTGTCGGTTCATTGGTACCTGTTAACAGTACGGCACTGTTCGTTGGTATAAGTGTCTGCTCAGCGTTATCTGTTGTTATTGCATGGTCGTCTCTAGTCAGTCGTGATCAAGTCTTCAGCCGAGAAAGTCGTGATCAAGTCTTCAGTCGAGAAAGTCGTGATCAAGCCTTCAGCCGTCAGTCGAAAGAAAGTCGTAAATAAGTAAAGTCGACCTAAGCCGTCCGCCGCGATATTCAAGTGCAAGCCGTCAAATAACCCGCCGATAACTACACTATATCCCGCTGTGTTACTTTATTATTATTATTGTTAAATTGCACGTTTAACGCATATTTTTAAGCCTATTTTAATCATTAAAATTATTAAAGTGTCATTGAAGACTAAACATTCGGTTATTACTTAACATCGGGCTAATAATCTACGTAAGTAATATCACATGTATACCAAATTTAATTTCTGTACCTTAAATGGATGCAAAGATATGACAAATTTTGATTATCGCTTATATGGGGGTGGGGCAACGCCCTCTCCGATTTTGTCCAAACTTAACAGGTTGACTTCTCATCATCCTCTCAACATGTATACCAAATTTCATCTCTGTACCTTAAATGTATGCAAAGATATGACAAATTTTTATTATCGCTTATATGGGGGGTGGGGCAACGCCCCCTCCGATTTTGTCCAAACTTAACAGGTTGACTTCTCAAATTTTGATTGTCGCTTGTATGGGCGGTGGGGTAACACCCTCTCTGATTTTGTCAAAACATAGCCTATGCTCTTTTTTTTCATCATCCCATCTATCTCTATTCCAAAATTCAGAGGAATTGGTTGAGCGGTTTAGCCGTAAGAGAGGAACATCCATACATACATACATACATACATCCATACAAACTTTCGCATTTATAATATTATATATTAAATAAAGATCGGCGGTTTGTGCTATAGGCAAATGAAAAAAAAAACCAAAAGCAAGGTTTGGGAAAACTGCTTGTTTATCGAGAATGGTGGCAAACTGTTGGACTACGTGTGTTACGAAAATTGTAAAAATGTACTCGCATACACGTCGAATCGTGGCACAGGTGCGCTACTGCGAGAACAAAAAAGCAAGCCACATTAGATGGGTTCACAAAAAAAATTTTACCAAAAAATGTATTAGACGGCTTACAATGAAAGCAGTTGGGTGTTGTAATTAAAGATTTGCTACCTTTGAATTCAACATTAGGTGAGCTAATTTGTTTAAAAGAACTGTCGTTTATATTTTGTATAACAATACACCGACAACAAGTGCTGACTGCGCCTTTGTTGAGTCGTATTAGTATACACTTTTTTTTACATATTGTGTCGACGGCTTGCGCCGGTAATTGTAGCACAATTTGGTCGGCAAACCAAAAAAAAAAATTAGTCCATGTCTAAAAAAAATATATATTTTAATTCTTTATACATATGTACGTACATAAATGTAAACGACTACGATTAGATTTTCGCATGGCATTATAAAAAAATATGTGAGTATGCGCAAGCGTTGGAGCAGAGTATGGTATGCAGGACATTAATAATTGGACAGCATCCCACAAAACTTTACCTGCAACAATCATGATTAGAGAATACGAGGAACTAAAGACTCAGTTACAAAAAGATGTAGTAAATAAAAACTTGGCTTTCATCACCGACATGTGGACTGATGAGTTTTATATCGCTAAGCGTTCATTACGTCAATGCAAGTTTCGAACTAAAGGTATCACTATTAGGTATTAAAGAGTTTTTAGACGATAAAAAAACAGAAGCTAATATTCTAAGCCAAGATAAATATATTTCAAACGAATTTTATTTAGAAAACAAACTACACACTGGTGTAATTGTTACCGACTACGGTGCTAACGTGGTTGGTGATTTAGGCAGTATAAGCGACTCTCCTGTGCTTGCCACAATTTGAACTTAGTTATGGACGATGTCATCGAAAAAATTTCCCATGAAAACAAAAAAAAAGTCTGTTAAAGATTTTTCAAAGAAACTCGTAAAGTATTTTAAGCATTCTGAGCTTAATAATAAGCTAAGTAAAACCTTAAAGCAGGACATTAGGACTAGACGGAATGTCATTTATATTATGCTTGAAAGTATAAATGATATGGAGGAGAGAATTAAGTATTTAAAAAAATGAGATAGATTCTAGCTTAGAAAAAATTTATATATGTATAAAATAATTAGAATTTTCATAGTTTTCATTTGATACTTTGTAAATTTAATAAATTTAGCATATTGCATTGAAAATAGTTTTATTCTAAGTTGAAACATTTAGAGATTAAAACATACTCCAACATCTAAAGAAAAAATTATGAATATGAAAACTTTATAAATAATATGGCAGTGTCCGTTATACAATATAATAATATAATAATAACCGCTTTTTACTAAATGCATATGGATGTATACACGGTACATATACCAAAATAAATTTTTTTACATTTTTTGTCTGTCTGTCTGTTCCGGCTAATCTCTGAAACAGCTGGACCGATTTTGAATAGACTTTCATTGCCTAATAGCTGATGTTATAAGGAGTGACGTAGACTACGAGTATATGTTCTTAAAATCGTATGTGCCGGTGCCCCACCCACCATTTAAGCGATAAACAAAATTCGTCAAATCTTTGCATCGATTTGAGGTACTAGGATTATATTTGGTGTACATGTTAATGGGACTGGGAGAATATTACATTATGAGTTTTGTCGGAAACGGAGTAGGCGATGCCCCGCCCACCATATCAATGATAGACCAAATTCGTCATAATTTTCCATAATTTTGAGGTACAGGGATGCAATTTCGTGTATGTGTTAATGGGATCGGAAATATATCACATTATGAGTTTGGCCGAAATCGGAGAAGGCGATGCCGCGCTTGCATGTAACTCAAAGCTAGAAATCTGGAATTTGTAATATAATACACGCAAGACGGTACGGGTCTAGCTCGTCGGCAATTGGTGTTGTTTCAACATCCGTTTTACAAATTAAATATTAAATTTTTAATTTCAAATTTGCGTGCGATAATAAAAAATGAGTGAAAGGGACACAACTATTCGGTAAAAAAAAGAGAAAAAAACAAACCAAAATTGTTAAGGAAACTTAGTTACCGAGGCTGCACGCTGGTGTTATGCAGCAGGAAAGTAAGCCCGCCCTACCATTAATGGTAAAGATATTGAATAAAAATTGTTTAAATAAATATTTGTTGAAATTGATGTAAATAAAAGAACAAAATTGCAAATTTTGGCGATTCATTTATACCAACGAGTGGAGAGTCTATGTCAATGTTGATATATACGACAATAATTATATTTTTCTTAATTTGTTGTAATTCATTCAAATATAGAATTTTATGTAAACTTTGTAGCTAATACTGCTTAAATGCCTTAAAATTGTTCGACAACAGAGTAAAAACCATTTCATCTATGTACAACGAAATTTCGTGTTAGATCGTGACACGTCGAATGCAAGGAGTTCTACACGAAATCACCAATTCGTATAAGTTATTTAAAGAATATCACGACAAAATAATTGAAGTGGTGCATCATAATTCATTACCGCAAGACAATGTGTCATACCTAACTGAAGACGGTTTTTATGACTTCCAAGATGAGTATTTGTCACTTAAATGCAAGTTACTAGATTTATTTGCAGATTTAAGAATGCCTAATTCACCCAACTTTCATAGTACCATGCAAGCTGCAACGTCTTCAAGATATGAAAGCATGTTTCCTTTCGTGCGTTTCCCAAAGATTAAACTTCCTTGTTTCGACGTTGACTACTTGAAATGGAGATGTTTGAGTCATTAGTTCATAACGATCAGCTTTTATCTAACATACAAAAATTTTATTATTTAAAGGGCTTTTGTTCTGGGACACCTTTAGATATAATCAACGCGTTTCCTAATGGAAAGTATTCCGTACCCCTTCCTTTTAAATCAGTGCTAAACGGACATAATCATGCCTCAGACAAATCGATTACTAACAAGTAAGGAAATTGCAGTCGTTCGTAACCGACTGTAAGAGGCCCTGTACCAGTTCAGGTCGCCTAACAAACACATTAAATGTTTCCCGAGCATATGACCAAACACATGACCACTTCTCACTGCGCGAATATGAATGAAAAGAAAAGGGGGGTCGTTCAAATTCAATTGCTTATAAAATCGTCATTTATTATCCGATTTTGATGAACTTTTTTGATTTGGGCTTAGAAGGACGTTAACTTTATACTGGTGTACTCAATTTTTTTTGTGCCGAAGAAATTTTTACCCTAAGGGGATGATTTTATAGGGAAGGGGGGGGAGGGGCAAAATTTTAAAATAAACTTGTAAAATTCCGGAGCAGTCCTAGTCGAATGCAAAAAACACGAAGTCTCTATCTATTACCGTTTCCGAGATCCTTTCGTTCACACAGACGGACGGACGGAAAGACAGACGGACATGGCTATATCGACTCCTCTATCACTCATGACCATAATGGGGGTAACTTTGGGGGGTCTCCGACAATTAGTTCTTCCTGTTACATACATTTGCACAAAACCAATAGGCTCTTGTACCTTCGGTACAGGGCCTAAAAATGGTGGAGCAAACAAACGAATGGATTCAGTACAGAAAAAATTTCAAACATTTTGAAAGAAATAAAGATTCCAAGATAGGTGGGCGCTACTTCTATATCACAGATTGACATACATGGATTTTTTGATGCTTCACAAATTGTATAGGCCCGGCTTACTCTTTGATTGGCGAACCTTCACTGTGTGTAGCGGACGAACTCTTGCTTCCTTCGAAAATATACCGACTTGCACACAGGAAAGTAGTGGAGAAACTAAAGCAACATTTCTGGAGTCTTTGGTCTAAGGAATTTCTTAATCGTCTACAATTTAGACCAAAGCTGAAGGCTGAAAATAAGATCAATTGCAGATATTGGCGACATAGTTATCTTCTTAGATGAGAGGAATCCATCTAGTTGTTGGCCTTTAGCGCGCATCTAAGATGTACATGAGGGCAGCGATGGCGTTGTTCTAGTAGTAACACTGAGAGCAAGCGGACAGCTGATTAGGAGACCAATTGTTAAAATCGCCCTTCTTCCAGTCAACGAAGAATTCAAGTAGTCAACTGTACAGAAGTCGAACTAGTTATATTTAGGCCCTGTACCGAAGGTACAAGAGTCTATTGGTTTTGTGCAAATGTATGTAACAGGTAGAAATAATAATCGGACACCCCCCAAAGTTACCCCCATTATGGTCAGGAGCGATAGAGGAGTCGATATAGACATGTCCGTCTGTCCGTCTGGCCGTCCGTATGAACGAAAGGATCTCGGAAACGGTAATAGATAGAGACTTCGTGTTTTTTGCATTCGACTAGGACTGCTCCGGAATTTTACAAGTTTATTTTAAAAACTTGCCCCTCCCCCCTTCCCCATAAAATCACCCCCAAGGCTAAAAATTTCTTCGGCACAAAAAAAAGTAAGTATGCCAGTATAGAGATATCGTCCTTCTTAGCCAAAATCCAAAAAGTTCATCAAAATCGGATAATAAATGACAATTTTATAAGCAATTGAATTTGAGCGACCCCCCTTTTTGTTTTATACATAAAAAATGTTTTAAAAGGCACTTAGTCGTGCAGTGAGAAGTGGTCATAAGTTTGGTCATAAGCTCGGGAAACATTTAATGTGCTTGTTAGGCGACCTGCACTGGTACAGGGCCTCTTACAGTCGGTTACGCCCGACTGTGAATTTCTTGCTTGTTCTCACTTAATACAGAACTATTGTTTATTGTTTTTAGTGTGGGAGTATGTTCCGAAGCTAAAGATATAACTAAATTTAATATTGTGTACTCAATATTGTATATCACTGTAATTGCGTTATATATCTTTGCTCTCTTTGCTTTGGCTCTATTTATACTTTTCTTGTTCTATTCAAATTTAACTGCTAACGATTAATACTGATTGAGCACTCTGTCTAGCATCATCGCTTTTTAAATCTAAAGAAATAATGAACTAAATGAATAAACTAAAATAAATTGTGTTAATATCTCTAATTAAAATAAACTAATTAAACTACTGCTGAAATAAATAATATATTAACTATAAACAAAACTCATACAGATCCAAGTCATAATGACTTGGAGTTTTTTATTTTTTTACCGCCGCTAAAAATGTTTCACTTCAAAAACATACTCATGGAAAATAGATTAAAGTTAGTTATTTCTAATTGTAAAGAGTATACCCTGAGTTCGCTCAACAATTGAACTATTTCAACTATAGCCTCCTTCTAAAACTGCTGCTAGAATGTTAAATCGCAGGCATATAATTTTTAAGATTATTTTTTAGTCAAACCACGATCCACTGGCGACGTACTTGTCATTCAATTTATTTTGAAGTGTGTTCATTAAAGTTTCTTAATATTTCAACATGCTTGTTTTTCAGCAACGTTGTCAGCATGGTCGTCATTTACAGTCCTGACAACCGCATTGATTCTCGAACGACTTTTTGTCAATAAATTTTTTCTTACTTGTTATTTCTTTAATACTTTTACATTCATGACAGTTTGCTTCTTATTTTGTTGGCTTTTTCTTCTTTGCTTGTATTTTTGTTCTACAAGTATTGAGCTTCGTTTTATTTGCTGATTGCGAAACAAATATTGACAGCGCTTGTACTCCATTGAGACTTAAACTTCGTTGCTCGATTCGTTTGCTGGATTGCGCTGTCCGCACTTCATTGCTTGCCGCTTTTCTATTTGTGCAAGGCAGAAATTATATTTGTATTGCGTTTTCTTTGGCCTATTTTTTTACTTATTTGCTGCAGTCCCCTAAGGTACAAAATAGTAATCTACTCACATTGATAAAATGTACTAAGAAAGACAGGAAATTGAGTGTACTGCTCCTGACGCATTTTACCACTTTTAACATTAATAGCTTTATAGTTTGCTTCGGTTTTTAATTTTGGTTAGAGTGGTAGAGAAAACTAGCTGGAGCACCGTAACCATAATATCGTCTTTCCATCAATGGACCTGTCTGGATTGAGTTAGACCGGTATTTATTGCTTAAACTCATAAACCATATACATAATATAAAAAAAAAATTGTTCAAATCTTTAATTTCATGAAGTCAATAAGTCCAATTCTGTCTCACAGGATAGTCTGAGTTGCAACATGCACTTTTTATAATAATAACCTCAAATAGTCAAAAGATCAATTCGATCTAACCACGTACATAAATATCGCTCATATAAAATCACATTGCTTATAAATAATTTTGGCTTTTAGTTACATGAAAAGTTTTTTAAGTTTAAAACATTAAATCGCTTAGTGTGTATAATAGATGTAAATAATGTATTTAATTTATTAATTAAGAGATGAGGATTCGATTGCATTGTGAGAAAAGTAGCTGACTGTCATTCAATTGGGAATGGCCGACAATGATTCTTGTGCAAACGGTCCAAGCAGCTCACAATGGCTCCTAGATCACGAATCTCTAGGGTAGCCTCTGAACGGCTTACGAATATGCACCTGGAATGTTCGCACCCTTAATAAGGAAGGTGCAAGTATCTAGCAAGGCTGACATCACTGCAATCCAGGAAATACGATGGATAGGACAAAAGCATCCTGTTACATCTACTGTAGCTGCCACGCGAGTTAGCACGAATTTTGATTTGGTTTCGTGGTGAAACTACGTGGCCTCGTCTCTAGGTTCACGCCTGTTCACGAGCGCCTAACCGCGATACACATCAACGCTGAATATTTTAATATAAGTCTGATTTGTGCGCACCCCCGACAGAAGAGAAAGACGACGATGCTAAAGATGAGTTCTATGAGCGTCAAAATCGAGCTTGGCGATTTCAACGCCAAAATTGGGTCGGAAGCAGTCTTTGACCAAACCGGCAGAAAATTTACCTTTCACGACACTACATCCAATAATGGAGGGAAGCAAATCGATTTCGCCTCAGTTCGGAACATGGTTGTTAATAGCACCGGATTTCAACACCTCAGCATCCACAAGGCTGTAGCCTTGGCTGCGACCCGATCAAATTACAAGCAACCAAATTGATCATGTTTAGGTTGGCGGAAGGCACCCATCGAAGGTGTTGAATGTGTGAACGCTACGTGGTCCCAACATCGACTCGGACCACTATCTTGTCGCAGCCAAGGTACGCACTAGGCTCAGCGTAGTGCACGCGGCACGCCCTAACATGCAACGAAAGCTAAACGTGGGCAATCTGCAATGAGAACAGACCGCCATAGTCTTTTCAAACACACGCTCTCGATTTCTCTGGGAAACCTCTCCGACATCTGAAGATATATGTGAGCACTGGAAACATATCATCCGCTCCATTTATAGGGCTGCCAAGGACGTCATTGGTTATACAAAATCTGTGACTGATTGCGTGTCGCAATTCTACTGCAGAGAAGAACGCTTCTTATCAGCGAACTCTGCAGTCGAGAACAACGTGAGCTGTTAGAGAGCGATATCGGGAGAAACGGAGAGAAGAGAAACGCCTTTTCAGACGCAAGAAAAAGGAGCAAGAAATGCGGGAGTTTGAGGATGTTGAGATGTTACGTGACAGAAATGAAGCTCGAAAATTCTATCAAAAGGTCAAGAGTCTGACTGAAGGTTTTAAGCCCGGAGTAACTTTCTGTAAAGGCAAATATGAGAAATCTGGTACACAGGAATCACTGGGATTATGGAGACGTCATATTTCTAAATTTCTTTGAGTTAATGAAGCGCATAATACTGCCATTAGAGAAATGACACCGAAACCACCAGTTAATGATGACACTATTGTAGAGCCTTCGGACTATAATGAGGTCGATTCTGTTATTAAAAAGTTGAAAAAAAAACGAAGCGGCGGGCTCTGGGCTCTGATTCTTATTCAAGACCGGCGAATAGTTGGTTAGGAGTATGCACCAATTTTTATGCAAGATATGGTCCGATGTACCATGTCCTATCTCTATGAAAGAAAACCTTGCTGTTTGCGCCATCCACCTTTGAAAAAGTCTCCTTTCCTTTGGGTGCAAGATTCTGAAGCGGATTCACTGATAGGACGATATCAGTGTGGCTTCAGACCAAATAGGTCGACCAGTGACCAAATATTCATATTACGACAAACCTTGGAAAATTCCCGTGAGTTTAACAAAGACACACAGTACCTAATTTTCGATTAAAATACAAAATAGGTGAACTTTCCTTATCAGTTTGGTTTGTCAAAATCAAGTTCTGCTATTCGACTTGTAATTACTTCTTATTTTGCCCGATGCCATTTACGTATGTAATAAACTGCATCCTTCTGCATTAAAATTTTGTCAAGCTATGATTTGATAGAAGACTATCTCCCAAGGTTTATAGAATATTATGATTCTATTTTAATTACTGCTGAGATGTGACGAATTTGGTTTTTTTAATTATAATATTTAAACCGAATTTAAATGCGGTCGGATCGGATCTTATACACAAATATCCACCATTCTATACTCGCATTAGAGGCTGAATTAACCGAAACTACAAATCGCGTGTTTAATTGTTTGTAAAGACTATAAAAACTAAGTTTAAAAAAGTTCGGGTGAAAAGAAATGTTCCAAAAATGTATTGACCATCCCTTTTCATACCTTAGCGATAGTATTTTCCGATTGTGTGAAATATCTGTGTTATAAGGATCAAAATTTCTCAACAAAATCAACGCTGGCATGATGATTTTTTTATGATTTGGTGAAAATATAGAATATAATAAGAAAAAAAAAAGACTAGGGAATATTTTGGAGGCACTGAAAACGATGTTGTTCTTATTATTATTTTAAAATTTTACCCATCAAAAAAATAAAAAATAAAGCATCTCAAGGGGCGAGAACAATACTTTAATATCTTGCTTACTTTATGTAATTATTTATGTAATTTCCTCAATTATGTTTTTACGCCCTGTATCGAAGGTACAAAGCACATGTTGGTTTAGTGCAAATGTGTGTAACAGATAGAAATAATGGTCAGAGACCCTTTAAAGTTACTCCCATTATGGTCCGGAGTGACAAAGGACTCGATATAGCCATTTCCGCCAGGCCGTCTTTTTATATTAGATATATATACATATTTTAAATATTAAATTATATAGAATCATTCGAAGCATTTTGTATTGTACCGATTCATTCATTAATATTATTGTTGTAGATAATTAATATAAAATGTTTAACAAATATAAGTCATTTATTAGAGACTTATATTTGTTAGACTTATATTTTGTTGGGCCAACAGTTAATGTTTCGTTTAACCGCACTTCTACTGTACTTTCATTATAGTTCTCCACAATTCTCAAATCTATCTTAAAGCGTTCCAAACAATTATTGGTACGTTTGCTAAGTTTGAAGTTTCTAAAATAGATTCCTCCACCAAAAATACCAATAATAGAAAACGATTTATATATATTAAAAGCAAGTTGGCGATAGCAACAAAGATCAAATGATTTTTTTTCTATGGTGCAAAGAATTAATGCACAACATTTTCAAAAAAAAACTTCAGCTGAGCTCAGCAGGCATGAAGCAAATTTGCACAGAGTAACGATTTCAATTAAATCGTTTTGTTGACAGCTCTACTAAAAAGTAAATATTTACACAATATTTTGCCGCCTACTCGTTGAGCCTCTTCCGATGAATTTTAAAGCTAGAGCAATTTTCCATGTCATCCAATTGCGAATGTCGTTGTTTGTGGCGGCGGCTTCTTCCATTTTTTTTCCTTTTTTTTTTGGTAGGCACTCAAATTTCAATTGGATGTAAATCAAACAGTGAATGACAGCGAAACGGAATGAAAAGCGTCAGAGGTGTAGGAGCAATAGGAGGGCTTAGAAGAAATTGTCGATTCTAACGAGGCATAGCTCTGCTTATGGGCGAATTGTGTTAAAAAATTCTTGTGAAGTCTAGTCAAGTGAAATTTTTATTGTTTCCAATGTGTGACATTTATCAATGTGGATGCATGTCGTCGAAGCCATTTTGTTGCCGAAATATGGCTTTTTTTTCAGTACGTTTGTGCATATTTCTAATAGCTATCGAAAATCTATGTAGTTATTGTATTTCTATGCTCTTTGCATACAATGTGATTGGTCTCGCAATTTAGTCACAAAGTTTGCAACGCCTCAAAGACTATGGCTATGTCCTGTATCTGTCTTTGAGATACATATTTCTTTTAATCACATCTTACTGAAAATCGGTATGTAAACTCTCTAATTCACTCTACAAATAATTCAGCTGAGCTAATGTATGCTACGTCAACTATTAAGTATAGATCCAATAAAAATCCAAGGTCCAATGCTTAACATTTATTTTTATAATCAACATTAATTGCATGTTGGTGGCATGTATGAAACTTTAAGAGATTGATTAATTTTAATCGATCGACGTATGGTGACAAATGTACATCTGAATCCCAATTAAATAGTTTTTGAGTGCAAACAGCAGGAACTGTTTGTGTATAGAAGTTTATAATAATCATCAAATTCTTTAGAATAACCCTCTATAAAGAACACCCTTCGCTTTATTCACCATAGATACAATATGATTATTAAAGCTCAACTTAGTGTCAAAAAGAAGGCCTAGATCGTTTATACTAAACTCCCTGCTAAAACTATGAATATTTATAAAGTATGTCATTGTAAATGGTTTCCTGCGATGAAACGTCATACATTTACATTTGGAAATATTAAGATTAAGATAGTTTGCTAAACACCAAGCATGTAACGAATTCAAATCTGCCTGAAGTAGACAATGTTGGGAGACATCAGAATACGACAAGCATAATTTAACATCATCAGCGTACATAAGTGTATAAGCTTGGTTGATTGCTAAAGGTAAATCATTTATAACAAGTAAGAAAATTACAGTCGGGCGTAACCGACTGTAAGAGGCGCTGTAGCAGTACGGGTCGGAGCTATTAGCCACATAGGCTAATACTCGTAAACGGCACTCACGGATTTATTTGATCGCGGAGCTATTAGCCACATAAGCTAATACTTGAACGGCACTCGCGGAGCTATTAGCCACATAGGCTAATACTTGTAAACGGCACTCGCGGATTTATTCGAACGCGGAGGAAAAACCAGACCAGACTTCACTTACTGCACATCACTCGATTTTACCCGCGGATACTTACTTAGACTACTTTCCAAAAATGACTGTCCAAATTTGCATTGCGTGGCTCTTTTTATACCATATGCCAGTCATGATTTTCTGGTTTTCGGTTGACTCGGATATCTTCCGATTCGCCAGGCCAGCTGATCCAACAGCTGACCCACAGCCAACGGAGAATGTGGCCAGCTGTTGATAAAACGATCATGGGTTGTATTACTTCGGGCAATTATTTTAGATCAGGGTCATAGTCTGGTCACCTGCTCGCGTGTTGGCTCATTTGTTCCAAAACTGCATTAATTGACAATGTTATGTTAAACTAAACTACCTCATGGTATCATTAAACTAAAGTATATACAGAATAAGTACATTTCATAAATCAAGAATATTAATTGTTACTAATTTGTGCGATACTATTAAGTTTCGTCACAATATTTAAATTTCGTAAAGAAATTTTAATACATATTAACTCAATTGTTATGTCAGAAACACTTATTTCTTCAGCCGTAAGAGAAAATTTAACTGATATTAAGACACCGCCGCCACCAGAACGATTAGGACGAGCTTCTCTAAATGTAACAAAATTGTCGCAGAATAATTCTGTATTTAGAATATGAGGTTGAAGCCATGTTTCAGTGAAAACAAATACATCAGCAGAAGCAGATATACATACTATCAAGGTAAAGTTGTTTATGTTTCGTTCTTAGCCCACTCACATTTTGATAATGTATAGCGTTTAAAACAACCGGACCATCACTTACTGTAGGCAGATGATAGCTGCAGATTGAGTTAAGCTGGTCACAAAAATGGGATTGGCTACGACGTTGTCTTCAGCTTAAGGTTCAACTGAAGAACTCTCCAAAATTACCGCAGGTGTAGCGAAAACCGGATTAGTCACGGGCAAGTTTGGAGTGCAAAGGCTGATATGGGAATGATAAGTGAATGCTTATTCTTGGGGGAATTCCTCTTCCTTCTAAGTAGAGGTATTCAGGTTGTTCCCGCTTGAGATTCAAAAATCCATCCCTAGTCTGTTTCATAAAAACACAGATCTCATTTTCCACTGACCGGCGATCTTTGGATGCAACATATTGTCGCACAGCCAGCATAAAAAGAAATCATCGATTTTCTTATTTTTAACTTGGCAGTGTGGATCGTAGAAAGTCATAATTGAAATAAAAAAATAAAAACAATTAATATAAACAAAAAAAAGGTAGATTAATTTTTGAAGGCAGTGAGATCTGAACTTAGAAGAGTATGTGCGAGGAATTTAAGTCTAGCACTGCATATGAAACAGCGGTGTATTTAGGAAGTATACAAGATCGCACAATAATATGAAATTGTAAATATGTACTTAATAAATAAAAAACTTCAAATTTTGCAAAGAAATACAATATCTTAATAAATAGGTCTTTCCAATAAATGATTATAAGGCAGAGGTAATTTTCAAAAATCCAAAACGCGAGTATTATTAGTATTATTATTTGACCTACTATCTATGGCAACACACTCCTCCTTCATTCTCAGTTATTTTTTGTAATAAACCTGAAATTGTTTTTATGAAACTAAATTAAAACACGTTGAAGTACCAGTTAACCCAGTTAGCCCACATTTGTATGGATAACAAATTTCTATATGGATCCGTGTACCTTATTGCGACTAGTTTAAGTTTTTTTTTTTGTCGATTCAGGAAAACATAAACCCACAAAAAACAAGTAAGGAAATACAGTCGGGCGTAACCGACTGTAAGAGGCCCTGTACCAGTTCAGGTCGCCTAACAAACATATTAAATGTTTCCCGAGCTTATGACCAAACACATGACCACTTCTCACTGCGCGAATATGAATGAAAAGAAAAGGGGGGTTGTTCAAATTCAATTGCTTATAATATCGCCATTTATTTTTCGAAATAAACTTGTGAAATTCCGGAGCAATCCTAGTCGAATGCAAAAAACACGAAGTCTCTATCTATTACCGTTTCCGAGATCCTTTCGTTCATACAGACGGACAGACGGACGGACGGACAGACGGACATGTCTATATCGACTCCTCTATCACTCCTGACCATAATGGGGGTAACTTTGGGGGGTCTCCGACAATTATTTCTACCTGTTACATACATTTGCACAAACCCAATAGGCTCTTGTACCTTCGGTACAGGGCCTAAAAAGGGGTACCCCTTCTATTTATTTAGTACTAGCTGACTCGGCGAATGTCATAACGCCTAACTTAATAATATGAATGCAAACAATTTATTAAGTTTATTGATACAGCTACTTATTTTGCTGATGATACTCAGTGAAGCTCCTTGTGATATACTAAATTTTTCGTTTTGGGTGCTGACATGGAAGAACATTATCATAAGTAAAACATGTCTTTTTTGAATTCAGGCCACAAACACTTAAGAATTCACCTTGCAATTTGTTAATCATCATGGTCAACGGAAATTAAATTCGTTTAAACTGAAAGAGCATATCGGTTGGGCTCAGCGGAATCCTCGGAATGAGAACTTTCTCACCTTTGAATTTTTCTTTTGAGTAACATCGCGTAAATCACATTGTTCATCAGTTTTCATATCCTCAATCACCTTTTATTACATAGTTTTGGTTGGTTTGGATTTCTAAGCATGTTGAATATCAAGCCAACCTCTTGTGGTTAATTATGCTGTGGTAAGCCAGGCCCCATGTTCGGGTATACTTTCTTAATCAGCTCGTCCTTCGATGATACAAATTTACAGAAATTCGGAGGAAATGTAATGAGTTAATCCGCTCGTTTCGTTGGGAGGAACACGGCCATTTCCGATACATCGTTCAACAATGCGGCACTCATGTTTACTGTTAGTTGAAGTTTCCTTACATACCGCCAAAGATATGATAATTTTAGACAACCGTTTAGAATGTCTGGCTGTATAAACTCTTATACACACAAAGCGAACCACATTGTTCGATGCACGGAATTCTGTAGATGAGCTTCGCATCCTTAGATTCTGCTAAAAATACTCCCAGTGTGAGTAGCTTGGTTACTGAAAATGCAACACTTGCTTCTACATTCGTAATTCTTCTGGTTGCATCTCAGATACATGTTGGACCTCGTGTACTTCGGGCTCAGCTATTGATCATAGCTCATGAGTCTCGTTTGTAGTCATCGGTTAAATTTGAAATGTCGGAATTAACGCTGTCTTAGCTGGTGTGCTATCGTTTGCATTCTGCGGCTTCATGTTGATTTTCGGCACCAAAATTCATTTATTAATGCCTTCCTTCTCACAAGTGTGCGCCGTCTTATTTGATGCACATGCGCTGGCTCTTGGCTTATATATGTGCGTCTCCCTAAACAGTACAACATTTTTGGACTTTCTGTCAGCACCCAACATTTCAAATCTTGCATTTCATCAAAGTCGACAATACCTGGTTCAACTTTGTGTTCAATTCATGTGTAGCCTTTTCGAAAAGGTAAAACCAAATTTGCAGAGCTCTTATTCTTCAATATCGCCGGTTTGTAGAGTTTTTCCAGCCACACTTAGATTATGCCTGAGTTTCTCTTTCCACCGGTGTAGTGCGGCCTAAATATTTCCTCTAGACGTCTTGCGATATGCTGCTATTTGGACAGTTTCTGACGACATCTTCTATACTTTATTTAATATTCAACACTTTAATTTTTTAATGATACAAAAATTGCAATTAATCCGTTGGAGGAATTTGTGTTTTGATCACCTGGTTGATCTTGCTGTGCCTCGACCCACAGCCAAATATTGATGAATTGCAATTATTTTGTTTAACTTAAAAAAAAAATTTATTCCAACACACGTGGTTCAAAGTTTCCAAAAAATTTTCACGGCGCGATCGACTAAAAATTGTATAAACACATAAACTTCGTTCGGATTCCGTTAAAGTACTCCTTTTATTTACAATTTTCTTCAACTTATATACTATTTTTATGAGCTAGTTGAACTGTATATTTATATTTTTATTTAAGATGTGTGCGCAATCAAGTGCATCTTTTTGGTCGATTGTAAATTGAAACCCTCAACGCTGACAGCTTAACGTGAGATAAACAACAGCTCTGATTGTTCCCAAAAAAAATTTGTTGAATGTCCTCGGACAGATTACAAATAAATTAAAAAAAAAAATGTTTTTTTCATGTGTACTGAAACTTCTTCATACATCTGAATAAGATGACACACTGAGGGAGCCGCTGGAATTCTGTGCGCTAAACAGTGTCGATTTAAACGAATAGTTTATACAGCTTTTGGCTCATACGGTATCGTAACTGGTCGCCAAGGGTTTGTTTGTTTGTTTGTTTTGTTTAAATGGCCGTCAACCGTCTACCGGTCATGGCCGCGTCCAGGAAAGCGCGCCTTCCTCCATAATCCTGTGCGCGCTGGCGCCAGTCGTTCTGAATTCCAAGTACGGAGAGATCTCTCCATACCTGGTCATTCCATCGAGTGCCCGGTCGTCCTCTATGTCGGCGTCCACCAATCAAGTTTGGGCCCCCCATGTAAACCATGCGTGCTGGAGCTCCTTCGTCCATTCGAATGAGGTGCCCAGCCCAGTGCAGCCGCTGGAATTTTATGCGCTGGACTATGTCAACCTCATTGAATAGCTCGTACAGCTCGCGGTTCATGCGGGACCTAAACTCGTCGCCGACTCTAATAGGACCAAAGATCCTGCGAAGAATCTTCCTCTCGAAGACTTCCAACGCTGTCTCATCCGACTCAATCACGGTCCATGCCTCTGCGCCATACAGTAGGACCGGGAGTATCAGCGTCTTATATATCTTTATTTTCGTCCGTCGAGAGAGGGCTTTACTTCTCATTTGCTTGCTCAGCCCAAAAAAACATCTGTTTGCAAGCGTGATTCTTCGCCTGATCTCCAGGCTGACGTTGTTGTTGCTGGTGATCTCTGTTCCGAGATAGACGAAGTTTTCTACAACACTGAAGTTGAAATTCTCCATCGTCACTGACCGTCCAAGACGCCTTGACGGAGTGCGAGAAGACACCAAGTACTTCGTCTTGTTCACCGCTAGACCCATGAGCCGAGACTGTTTTTCAATCTCCGAGAACGCCTTGCTGACTCGCCGTTCCTGCGTACCGATGATATCGATGTCATCGGCGTAGGCGAGCAGCATCACTTCCTTTTGGAAGATCGAGCCCGACATACTCTGTATGTACGGGCATTGGCGTAGGATATATTCCATCAGGAGATTGAAAAAATCGCACGATAGAGCATCGCCCTGCCTGAAACCTCTCTTGGTATCAAAGGGGTCGGAGAGGTTTTTCCCCACCCTGACAACGCTTTGTGTGTTAGATAGCGTCGCCATGCAAAGACGGACAATCTTTGCCGGGATACCTAGTGCAGACAGGGCGTCGAAGAACTTCGCTCTTATCGGCGTGTCGAAAGCGGCTTTGTAATCGCCAAGGGTAATAGGTCTAAAAAGCCATGTTTCTGCGATATGCAGCAGAACCGTGATTATCAGGGAGAGAGCTTTAGTTCTCAAATACCGAGCTCAAAATATTCATACTTTCAGTATTTATTCCTCTATATGCCAGTAATATAATCAGCAAGTATTGGATTTTTAACACCAATCCTTTCCTAGTTACAAAAGGTTAAATTTTCAATGGTGGGGTCAACATCGATAAATTCAAAAGCTCATAGCTTTTTTTCCATTAATGCAAATTAAACATCTTAAATCCTACTAATATTATAAATGCGAAAGTTTGTATGTATGTGTGTATAAATGTTCCTCTCTTACGGCTAAACCGCTCTACCAATTCGTCTCAATTTTGGAATAGAGATAGATGGGATGATGGAAAAGAACATAGGCTACGTTTTTGTTACTTCATTACTTCAACTGCAATAAAATAGCAGGTTAAAAATTTTATAGTTATATCGATTCAAAATAGAAGCATTCAATCTACTAATCCTACTAAGAAATAATTGTCAAGTAAATCAAAAATTCTTTGAGAGTAATTTCTTTCTATAAAAAATTATTATTATTTATTATGGACCGAAAGCGTAAGAGTAATCTTTCAAAAAAGTCAAAAAAAGCACGAGCAATGAAGGTAGCTAGAGCTGCTGAGACACCGGAACAGTCCCAAGCTCGGCATCAACAACATGCGGGGTATCTGGCGTCCCAAAGGGCTGCTGAGACACCGGAGCAGTCCCAAGCTCGGCGCCAACAGAATGCGGAGTATCTGGCGTCCCAAAGGGCTGCTGAGACAGAATGCGGAGTATCTGGCGTCCCAAAGGGCTGCTGAGACACCGGAGCAGTCCCAAGCTCGGCGTGAACAGAATGCGGAGTATCTGGCGTCCCAAAGGGCTGCTGAGACAACGAGGCAGTCCCAAGCTCGGCGTGAACAGAATGCGGAGTATCTGGCGTCCCAAAGGGCTGCTGAGATGGCTGAAGCCCGCAGAAGCGCTGTTGCTGAAAGGGCGGTACAGCGTCGTCAAACATTTAGGAAAAACACATGGGGTGCATTTGACAAAACGGCATTTGAGTACGACGAGACGCTTGAACAAAGATTGCCGATTTTGTGGAGCTCTTAAATGGCAAGAGGAAACGGCAGGCATGTGTTGTTCGGGAGGAAAAGTAGCAATTTCTACAATAGATGAGCCGGTTGAACCACTGAAAAATCTTTTCTCTAATGAAACAGATGAGTCTCGCCGTTTTCTAAGAAATATTAGAAAATATAATTCATGCTTCCATATGACGTCTTTTGGAGCGGATAAAATTGTCTCAATGCCAGGATTTTGTCCGACTTTCACTGTTCAAGGTCAAGTATACCACAGAATTGGTTCCTTGCTCCCTGTGACCAATATGCAACCTCAATTTTTACAAGTTTACTTCATGGGTGATGAGGAAGCTGAAGTAAATAGGCGTCTGGAGTACAAACAAGGAGTAGAAAAGAACGTAGTCCAAAAAGTACAAAGAGTTCTACACGCTCATAACGATTTGGTAAATGAATTTAAATCAGCGAAAGATAGAGTGCCAAACGACAGTTATAAAGTTGTGATCCATCCAGACCGTGTACCACGTGATCAACACGAGAGACGATTCAATGTCCCGACCACAAATGAAATAGCTGCCGTAGTAGTTAGTGGTGATCAAACTGCGTCTCGCGACATCGTTCTTCAAGCGAATGATGGCATGCTCACCAGAGTTCCGGACACTAATAGATTTTATGACGCTCTTGAATACCCAATAATTTTTTGGAAAGGACAGGAGGGATATAGAATTGATATTCCACAGTTGTTCACTTAGCCGTGCACTTAGAAAATGGACAGAGAATATATTTCACAGCTCAGAATGCAGTACAGAGAGCTCACCAGCCACCATCTACTACATTAACCAGTTTTTTAGAGACGTGCCAAAATGATAATTTCGCACAAACATTGATATATTCTGAAATGCCAAAATATTAAACTTGAAATCAATCAACAAAGAAATTTATTCGAAGGAAACAAGGAAAACCAGTTCCAGGTTACCCAGGTGTATATTTAACCGATGCAATAGGTCGAATTTATTCCGCTCATCCAAGCAACGATGAATGTTTTTATTTACGTCTGCTATTAGTCAATGTGCGTGGCACAACATCATTCCAACATTTACGAACAGTTGATGGTGAATTGTGTGGATCTTAAAGAATCGACTGTTAGGCGGTACGAAGTTCGCGGGGTCAGCTAGTTATAAATATAAGTATGTAGCTATATAAGCCTTAAGTTGATTTGTGCACTGGAGGAATCAAGTTGCTAGTAGACAGCCGTAGTTAGAACCGTAGTTTGTGCACTGGAGGAATCAAGGTGCGAGTAGACATTTGTGCATTGATGGAAACAAGGTGCGAGTAGACAGCCGTAGTTTGTACACTGGTGGAATCAAGGTGCGAGTAGATATTTGTACACTGGTGGAATCAAGGTGCGAGTAGACATTAGTGCACTGATGGAATCAAGGTGCGAGTAGACAGCCGTAGTTTGTACACTGGTGGAATCAAGGTGCGAGTAGACATTGTGCACTGGTGGAATTATGGTGCGAGTAGACATTAGTGCCGGCAGAATCGAGGAGACCGTAGTTGGTACCGTAGTTGTGTGCACGTATAATAGTATATAATAGTACAAGCGTACAAAATAGGGGAAAAAAGGGTAACCCGCATTCTAATAGTAAAAGCGTAGAGTTGAGTTATTTCCCATAGCCATAAGACGTAATATAAGCTTAAATAAAGTGTATGAATTAACCTCTATCTGAGTATTTATTTAGCTAGCGAACTAGGCCTTGGTCTAAACTTAATTAAATAAATTTCGGTTGTGTTGGACTCTGGGCGAGGATACCCCAGCCAGAGTCGTCGTTACACCACTTTAAGAAAATCGGTCTTAAAGAGGATGTGTCAAATCCTTCTGCTATTGGAGAACTGCCCGGCAGAAAATGATGGCTGAACACGTTATTGTGATATTTTGCCATTATCGAAAAAGCATAGTGCTTAACAATAGAGATAAATTCTTTAGGAACTTAACAAGAATTAAAGAATTTTCAAGAAAGCACTGTTAGCTAATGCATGGCACGCTGTCACCTTAACAGTTTTGAAAAATGTGTGGAACAATTTGCTTTGTCCAGAAAATGATAGTGTATATGCATATGACTGAACGGAATAAATCCATTTCATTAAATAATGCATTTATTTGTATTACAGATATCGAAACACTGGATACACCCGATAATGTAACTGCAATAATTAATATAGCGGACGATTTTACCACTAAATTGCTAAAACAATTTGTATGAGGTGCAGAGTTGAAATTTGGAATACATGTTAATGGTATAAGGAGAAGTTATCCTATCTATTTCGGTCAAAATTGGATGGGGCGATACCCCGCCCTCCATATAAGCTATTAACAAAATTAGTCATATTTTCGAATCCATTTGAGGTACAAAGATGAAATTTGTTATTTATTTATATGTGCTATTGGAGACTTGAGAAGTAACATTATTAAGTTTCCTTTAAATCGGTGGGGGCGATGACCCTCTCCCATATAAGCGATGAACAAAATTCGTCATATATTTTTAGCCATTTGAGGTGCTGGGTTAAAATTTGGTATACATGTTATTGAGATTGTTGGGTAAGCGCTGAAAAAATTTATCAAATGGTAATAAGACCGGAAGAACTATGATTCATTCGAGTCTGAAATGATTGGCAATAATATACTCGGGCAAAAGCGCGGGCGTAGTTGTAAATAAAATATATAATATTTAAAAAAACCATACAATATTGTTCCTCAATTAACCGAGAAAATTGATTATCCAGAATGCTTTCACTTTCGTATAATCGAGGTCTTATTGTACTACAAAGCCGACTGAATGTCTGTGTTAGTGAATAGTTCTCAGATTTCGAGAAACTGAACATGCTGTGTAGACTTCTTATGTACCTCGACCGTTTTGCCCAGTAGTAAAAAAAAATTACTACTTATTACAATATATATTTCGAGTTGTTTTGTCATATTTTGGGAATTTCAATGTGGTAACTTCAGTATACTTGTAAATTTTATGTACATTCAATGTTTGAGTCTCTTGTCTGCTAAAAGTTTTTCTGCACTCGTCAGTCATTTAAGCTTATCACTTCGCCATAAATCAGTACAGCTGGATGCTTCTAAATTCGCCACGCCAGAGAACTTTTTACCACCAAGCAAATACCAGCAAAAGCATCGAAGCAATGAGTCAAATTCCGCAACGACAGCAAGTGATTGATTTATGGGTATCGAATTCAAATGGTTGGACAGACAAAAGAAAAATAAAATCCATTGACAGAAAAGAAACAAAAATAGACAAATAAAAATATTAGATTTTGCTACAAATGCAGCCTAAAATTGTTCAATGAGGGTATAGGGTATCTTGAAGTCGAGCTAGTATGCGGCTCTATGTAAATATCTCGAAACAAATAAATGCTGCGACATTTTCATACGCCAAATTATTGTGGCGTGGGCTTCTGCATTATTTATGTACGCCAGTGAGCCGATATTAATAATTTTAATTACAATAATGGAATGTCAATTAGAGGACATGTGTATGTCACATACTCTGACACTAATTAGAGATAAGTAATAAAGCAATCAATTATCTAAGTACATGCATGTTCGTATGTTCATAAAATATTTCATTCGAATTGCCTAATATACTAGGAAGCATAATGGAGCTCAAGGGTATTTGTTTGCGAAAGAAATGGATGGCACTTGTTAATACAATTAAATTCATACAAGCGTAATGCATATTTAAGAAGCAATATCGGCATTAAGCAGAACAAGAGCAAATGTTCTGTAAATAGTCCTCTAAATTATGCATAGCTAATTTCTCTTTTAAACAGATTAATTTTCATTAAAGTGTGAGTAAACTAATTAAATCAGTTCGCATACAAGCAAATAAAGTTATGTAGACTGAAACCCTTCCATACAAATTTTTGTTCCCCCATGAAATCTAAACTAAGTCAGCGCACTTACGCAAATGAACTGAAAGTAGCAAGCAGTGATGAAGTAGGGCACATTTATTCGGCTGACTTTAAATACCAATTAAATTTAGTGCATTAAGTGCCTGCAGCAGTTTACACTCTGCTTAATATTAAATTAATTTTTGTGTTTAATCTTCAAAGAAACTCTGCAGCTATTGCATTAAGCATACGCCCCGTTGTATTTAAGAATAAATATTTCAATTGCTTATTTTGCAAAGACTTGACAAGTGCAGCACTTGGTTTGGAACAACAAATGCAACAGAAACCAGCTGCAAACAAATAGCTGCAAGTGATTAATGGTTGCTTGGTTAAATGGCTGAATGTATAAGTGGGTGGAGATATCTGCACAGGATTTACGATTGATTGAATCTGTTGCTTAATGCAGCGTGAAGATTTAGTGAAGCATTTGCTGTTGTCATCATTCGGTTTCAGTACAATGCATCATTGTTCACTAGAAACAACCTTAAAACTTAGTTTTTTCGAGATGCTTTTGTCAATTATTAGTAATTGAATTCTAGATATTCTCAGTTAAGAGGGACGCTATTTATATTTCGGGAATAGCAAATAAAGACAAACATATTTAAATGAAAATGACTTTATTGTTTTTCAAAATATTCTCCATTAAAAATTTATGCAATTTTGCATTCGCTCAAACCACTCTGATTGAGGCACCTCCGAAAAATGGGTGTGTGAACACATCCACAGCTTCTTCGGGCGTTGAAAATCGTTAACCATGCAGTTTATTTTTGATGTTTGGGAAAAAACAAAGAAATCATTGGGTGATAAATCATTCGATATTTTGAATGCTCAAAAACTCTCTTGTGTGAGTCGATGTGTGAGAACTTGCATTGTCATGGTTGATGGTGATTCATCTTTGAAGGTTGGTTTTGCGATTTTCTTCGCAGAGAGAGAAACTTTCAGACCGTCTTACGTTGCTCAAGAGGAACTGTGGCCACATGACTGATTCGCACGCAGAAACAGGCGACCATTTGATTCGCAGTGCTTCGAGCGAGAACAACTTTTGTTGGATTTGGCTCGTCTTGGAATACCCACGCGGTAGATTGCTGTTTTGTTTTCTTCTTCTTCTTTTCAAGCATTGCGATCGTATTTTCTCAGCATTTCTTTGCACTAATCCACACGAGCCTTTGTTTTGAGCGATTGTGTAATTATGCGGAATTCAACGCGAATAAACCATTTTTACGGCAAAGTGTTCGCGCAAAATCCTATATAAACTAGTGGAACTAATGTTTAGGGATGCCTCAATCTCACGGTATGTCATATGACGATCTCGCAGTATCAGTTCGCGCACAGCATCGATGTTATGTGTCAGAACAACCGAATTTGAGCGAACCAATACCACGATTGAATATATAAATAGTATCTCATATATTTAGGGAGAAACGGCAAATTTGCTGTATCTTGCATGATTCCTAAGAAAATATTTCATAGATCGGCCAAGATCGAACCACTAGAAAGGGTGCAAACAGGTTAACTTGCAGTTGATTCCACTCGACTGCACCATTCTTATTATAATTGCATTCTCAAGCAAGGTTTTCCATCTAGCATCCTTTAAAATGCTATTGACTGCTAGTTCCATGGAATCAGCAGCACATGTGATTGAAACTATCGAATCAATTTATATATCTTTCGAACGTCATCATGAAAATCTTCACTCGAGGAAGTATCAGAAATAACATTCCGTGATGTCATTGGGTTCATATTTAAGGTGCTAATCGGCATCTTTAACTTTATGAACGTTATAACGAGCAGTATGAGCACTAATTTTTGTAGGAAAGCGCTTAGAAAAAAACCAGAGCTTGCAAAATATGCTCAACCAAATTTTTCTGCGCGATCTGCTCACTGAAAATACCGAAAAAAATGAAACGGGACGCTCACGGTCTCAACAGCAACCTTCATTTTCGTTTCGTTGGTGTCCTTGTTTTCGGGTTGATCGGTCTTTTGTTGACCGCTTAAAACGAACAGACTCGTTCGTCGCTCAGCTACTGACCCAAACGAGCAAAGTCTCCGCGAAAAGGGTATTTTTGTTGTTGTTGCCTTATGGTAGAGGTATCCTTGAATCCATTTGACACACAGGAATGAAATTGCTCATGATTTATCGAATGAAAAAGGTAATTTAGAAGTGGACTTTGAGATCGACATTTGAAATCGAAAATGTGAACATGAAGATACAATTTTCGAACTAGATGCAATGATCAAATTAAAGAATTTAACGAAGAAATAACTAGATTTGGAGTTGACGTATCTCTTTTACGTCAGAAGGGTTATATTAAAGCAAACCTGCTTAACTATTGTGCCTGTAGGAAAAGAAAAGAAGTAGTTGCTTTATTTTCTAATTCAATCAGTTCTAAACTAAAGTAATCATATGATGATAATTTGTGTTAGCGAATTCAAACTTGGATTTATCAGACTGACATTGCAAAGATTGGATTCAAAATTTTCATGAGACATAAAAAAAATTGTTCATCTCTAGTTGAAAAAAATCGAATTTGAACCCGATGGGCTTTCAAAATCCAATAATCTATCAACTTTTCCCGAAGTAACAATGTACATGTTGGACACAACAAGAAATACAGTAAAGATGAAAAACAAAGGCATCTATATGGGCGTAACCGACTGTTAGAGGCCCTGCTCAAATTAGCTGCATAACAAAAAGGTAGGAAATTATTAACAAAAAAAGGTTCTGACGAAAAGTATTTTGCTTCTCCCACTTCTCACAGTATGAAAATAAAAAATGGAGGACGGAAGCATAATAAGCATAGGACGTTCAAATTCAATTGCTTATAAAATAGTCATTTATTATCCAAATTTGATTAAGTCTTTCGATCTTAGCTTAGGGGGACGTTATCTTTATGCTGAACGAAATCTCTATATTTTATGTAGTGGCCAGTTAACAATACTCACTGTCTTATCATAACTCTCTTAACTCCCACATATTGTCATAGACAACACACAACTGCAATCACATATTGACATAATCTAGATATTGCGTTCTCCGAATAGAATTAATGCAAACGATTCGATCGGATGAATATTCCGTTAATGCGAAGGAAGTATATAGAATATATCGCAAAAATGAGCTGCAAAGTGATTTGCACCAAATCATTCAAATCATTTGAGAGCTAGTTTTCTTCTGAAGCGGACGCACATCGGTCAAACTTATTAACATCTTATAAGTGCAGTGAAAATTTAAATAGTCAAAAGTCTTTTATATATACATATATATATGTATGTATATAGTTAATAGAGAATATAGAGAATAGTTTGAAGTGTATAATTATTAGCTGCTTAAATTAAAAGGTGATATTTAAATATTTATATTTTTGCTAGTTACTTATTTTTGATTTCATAGTGTAGCACATGTGTCCGTCCGGAGCAAGCTTGCCGCATGTTTTTATCGTGTATTACGTAGCTGCGGTCGGACAACTTTAATTTTCTGCATGAAGCGTACTTAATTATCTTACTGGAGCACAGAATTTTTGAGGTCTAGACAACTAGAGTTCCCACAGCCAATCTACATACATAGTGCTACCATGTGTTCGTAAGACTGCATAAACCCATGAAATCGACGAGATCGTAGGGTGACTAAGCTAAAATATCTTTCATAATAGTTTCCAATATGAATATTTTGGAAAAATCTGATCAGTTTGGATAAAATGTAAGATTTCATATACATAATTTAAGTAAATTTACTTTAACTTAAATTTGTATGTATAATTAATAATTTTTAAGTAAAGCAAAGTAGAAACTTCTTCTTTCACAAATGTTATCATTAGTTTATTACAATAATATCCTGAATACTTAACAATTGCTTATACGTATTATTATGAATTATTTGCTGCCTCGCTTAAATCTTTAAATTAATTTGTTTAGAAATTTTTGTTTGCTATGAATATTATATGAATTGATATTGTTACGATCAGTCCTGGACAGAACGTGCACTGGCACCCCGAAACCTCGTTCCGATCGTGCACTGAGACGCTGGTTGGGACAGTGCTGCCTAGCCCAGCGGTGTTGTGGCTGAACTGCATTTCAGTACAGCCGACAAATCGCGTGGGTGTAAAGGAGAGAGCGCGTAGGCGGCGTGATGTAAAGGCAACATGGACAACATTGAGTACATGCCAGCTGCGGCGACTGGAATGAGAGGGAAAAGTGCGCGGAAGTGTGGAATGGGAAAAACCCAGTTGAGCCGGGTCAATGTACTGGCGAAAACGAATGAAAACAAAACGGTTCAACGGTGACAGTGGCAACGTTCAAAACAATTATAAGGCAAACAAGAGGGCAAACTGGCATCAACAGTAGCAGCGAAGGAAAAAATTTTAACTAACAGCGACAGAATTGCTGCACAATTATTTATAAACGGGAACAGTCGCAGAGTGTTTTTGGAGCAGAGCAGTTCAGTTGACATTTTTCTGGTAAATACGGGAATGCGTAAATTACTTGAACACTTGTCGCCGCAAAAATTGTTGGAAACAATCATAAGAAGCAGCATCAGCGGCAACAGAACAGCACAACGACAGTAGCAGAGTCAATGAATAAACCAGCGTCGACCGGGTGAACGTATGTCCTTAGTTTGACATTATAATTATTAGATATTTTATTTTCATGTTAAAATAAACCCAACATTATAAGTCAACCGCTCGACCTCACTTAATATCACAACAATATCTTATATAACTAAAATGGATAGCCATACAACATGTCTATAATCTTCATATCTTAAAGTTGTTCCTACATTTGTATGAGGGGCAATCAAAATTCAATTAAATTATATAATGAATTGTCAGGTCGGGAGGGTAAAGAATTGGGACAATCAACAGCTAAGCTCCATTGGAAATAATAGTAAATATGGTGATAAATAACACATATGTTCTCAATTAAGCACTTTAGTTCATTTATAATTGATCGGAATTGATATTTTTAAGGCTGTCTATTAGTTAGTATTCAGTTTCTTGTTTTAGTTTCTTTTATGAATTTTTTTTTTCCTTCACGCTACCAAGTTCAGAAGCATAAACAATTCGGCAACTGTCATCTTCCAGCCGAAGTAACAATAAGGCGCCCAACGTGGGGCGAAAGGGAAAATCTTAACCACTCCAATATGGCGCCCAACTAAAATTTGATGTCCAACGTGGGGCCCGAAGGGAAAAACCTACCCAATACAATATGCCCAAATTATGACAAGAATGGAAAAGTTTAACAGCTACAATATTTCCAACGTATGGCAGGAATGGGCACGGCTGATTACCGAAATTGTCTCACGGATGCTCTTAGGATCCATCCAAACTTAATTTTTTTCTTATTTCAACTTACTATCACTTTATTTTAGATCAGCTTTTGTGTTGAGTAGTAGACCTCTGTTTTCGGAATATGCGATTGCAATTTGAGTTTTTTTTTTAATTGATTGACCAAAATTGACCTCATACCGAGCAGAATCAGTTTAAAGTTTAGATCAACAAGTTCAGTTAATTTATTGTAAATTACAATGTGCAAGAGAATATCCGCTGACGCGTTGTCCAATAAATTACGGAATTTTGTACGAATCATAAATAGTTCTATAAGAACAAATAGTATGGAACTAAATTGTTTAAATCTACTATTAGGAATGACTTTATTTTTGAGATCTAGACTTGTTAAATGGAGACGGTAATAGCTTCATACAATCATAATTACATTTTTTTTTTTGTTAAATCATTGCTATTAAGTATTTTATTATTTGAATTATTGAATATTTCTTTATTATCTTAATTGCTTTATTTAAATTTATGTACATAATATTTCGACAAAATGTCTGTGCGTCTCGACGGGATAACAGCTGCTATAAACGCACAAGATCCTTTCTGTGGCATTTGTCATGAGTCAATGCAAAGAAATCATGTTATAGCATCATCTAAATGAGCTCATAGATTTCACGAAGAATGTATTAAGAATTTATTAATGACTGCGAATACATGTCCAACCTGTTAGGAAGAATCTGTAGCATCAAACTTGTCTTACTCTAATAATAATTTAGCTGCAGATCTTAGTAACGCAGGAGCTTTAATTACTAGAGATATTGACCATCCGAGTAATACCAATATAGCTAGTGTATTAATATATGCACAATATACATTGCACCTATCAAAGACTTACCGCATAACTTATATAGTTAAGGATTTGTTGGAAATGAAGCAAGTATGCTCAGTGGTGTTTCTAGATATATCTCAAGCCTTTGACAAAGTGTGGCAAGAAGGACTAATTCATAAAATGAAAACAATTTTCTCGTTTTAGGTAGATGAAATTCAAATACCATATTCAAATCAGCACAATATCTGGGCATGACTCTCGAAATGAAAATTCGTTAGAATCAGCATGTTAAGAAAAAGCGCGATTAAATGGACATTAAAAATAGATCGATGAAATGGTGGGTGGGTAGACATTCACCTTTATCAGAGTCGATATAACCGTATCCGCCGTCTGTATGATCATCTGTGCGCACGAACTATTTGATCTTAGAAACAATAGGGCTAGCGAACTTTAAGTTAATTGAAATATGTCACAAGCCATCAAGGAACTTGATTAGTTCAGCATTGTTCTTCTCCTTTAGTATTGCTTTTAAAATTTTCACGACTTGACTGAAGCGTCTCTTATCTCTCTACATGTGAATATTTATTTCAGCTAGAGTTCAGCAACTAGTTGAAATTCAAACATATAGCGACAATATATTCAATAGAATATATTCAATATATAATATGAAAAGCAATTTGAAAGAAAATAGACCCTTGTGATTCATCGATAGTTTATTAGAATTTTGAGTACCCAACCTGTTAAAAGAACTTTCATTGTGCACTGCTTCTCTCAAAAAACCTTTCAAATCTAAGGAATATGATATGTTTAAGAGGGTTTAATAGGGTGGTAAAGTTTTGCATTTACCTATTTATATATAGTTATTGAGCGAGAGGTATTTCACTTATCCTACTAATCCTACTAATATTATAAATGCGAAAGTTTGTATGGATGTATGGATGTTCCTCTCTTACGGCTAAACCGCTCAACCAATTCGTCTGAATTTTGGAATAGAGATAGATGGGATGATGGAAAAGAACATAGGCTACGTTTTGACAAAATCGGAGGGAGCGTTGCCCCTCCCCCCATATAAGCGACAATCAAAATTTGTCATATTTTTGCAACCATTTCAGATACAGAAATAAAATTTGGTGTACATGTTAAGAGGACGAGGAGAAGTCAACCTGTTAAGTTTGGACAAAATCGAATGGGGTATAGCCCCACCCCCCATATAAGCGACAATCCAAATTTGTCATATCATTGCATCCATTTAAGGTACAGAAATGAAATTTGGTATACATGTAAAGGGGATAAGACGTCAACATGTTAAGTTTGGACAAAATTGGAGGGGGTGTTGCCCCACCACCCCTATTAGCGACAATCAAAATTTTTCATATCTTTGCAACCATTTCAGATACAGAAATGAAATTTGGTATACATGTAAAGGGGATAAGACGTCAACATGTTAAGTTTGGACAAAATTGGAGGGGGTGTTGCCCCACCACCCCTATTAGCGACAATCAAAATTTTTCATATCTTTGCAACCATTTCAGATACAGAAATGAAATTTGGTATACATGTAAAGGGGATAAGACGTCAACATGTTAAGTTTGGACAAAATTGGAGGGGGTGTTGCCCCACCACCCCTATTAGCGACAATCAAAATTTTTCATATCTTTGCATCCATTTAAGGTACAGAGATGAAATTTGGTATACATGCTAAGAGGATGAGGTGACGTCAACCTGTTAAGTTTAGACAAAATCGGAGGGGGTGTTGCCCCACCCCCCATATAAGCTACTATCCAAATTTGTCATATATTTGCATCCATTTAAGGTACAGAAATGAAATTTGGTATACCTGTTAGGAGGATGAGGAGAAGTTAACCTGTTAAGTTTTGACAAAATCGGAGGGGGCGTTGCCCCCCCGCCCATATAAGCGATAATCAAAATTTGTCATATCTTTGCATCCATTTAAGGTACAGAAATGAAATTTGGTATACATGTTAAGAGGATCATGAGAATTACTCGGGTTAATTTTAGTCAAAATTAGAGGGGCGGTACCCCACCCCCCGTATAGTTTCACAAATGAGGCAAAATAATAAAAGTAATTAGATATGCTACTTTTTATCGGAAGATCCGCGGACGAAGTCGCGGGTAAAAGAAAGTAGTTATTATATAATTAAGTTTTATCGCGCAATACACTTTTATTCGTATTTTTTAGTAGATTCTAAATATTATTCTGGCATTTGCTATATCCAATTGCTGCTTTTGTAGCGGTTTGTTGTTTTTGATTTAAGGTATTTTTTATGCATTATTTTAAAAAAAATATTGGCATTCTGCACTCCTTTTCTACATAAACTATAAGTGGACCAATTTTTATACCCCTCCGTCCGCACAATTTTCGTAAAAGGGGGTACAAAGTTTTTGCTTCACGTCTTAATATATAGATAAGGTTCTGTCGGAGTAAATTGTAGCGATGAAAGGAGTATGATCTGATGATAGTTCTAGACAAGACTCTGCAGCAATGTGGTTTTTTTTGTACTGCTTTCATTTAAAAGAAATCAGTAACATTCGGTAATTTATTTATATCGCTTGGCCAATGAGTTGGTTCACCAGTAGATACTTGAGTCATGTGGGATAGTTCCATCGCTCTAAGCAGTTCTCGTTCTGTGGGCGTAGTCAGTGAGTGTCCAATTGTGTCTTTTTCGCATTATAGTCACCAACAACTAAGTACCTTGCGCTTAGTGTAGCAAAGATTTCTTTAAATTGTTAACATTTTTTGCCTGGCTAGGTTGACAGTTAACTGTAGCTGCAGTGAGAGGCTATTGTAGATCCATATCGAATATTTTTGTTACTTTCAAGTGACTCTTCAAGTACAGCGTATTTAATTTTATTATTGATTATAGTCACGGTTCCTCCGCAGTACTTGGGCATACCAAAAACGTTTTTGTTTGTGCTTTGAGTTTGTGAGATCAAAATTCTGTTAATCTCTTTCTCTGCCAAGAATGTTGTTAGTTCCCATTTGAATTCCAGAATGCGATTTTTTATTATTTTGACAGATTTGCAATGAGCACCGTACTCTTTTGTTCCAATAATGTTTTCATAATAAATTTTAGGTTTTTAAAGGAAAAATTTGTGTTGCTGTTAATTCAAATAGAACCACCGAAATTTGTTTTTTTTTCCGTCAATCTTTATATTATATTTTATTAGGGGCGAAATCGGACTAAAAAACGAGGATAGCCCAAAACAATTCGATAAAGATATGTCCATCTGTCTGGCTATAAACAATAACAACTTGGAGGGTTTAAAAGACTGAACCTTCATGTTTAGATATTTATTCAAGATATGATTATACGTCCTACACAAATTTTAAGTTCACTAAGGGTACAGAGTATTTCTTGTTAAGATTGTTCTGGATTATTTAGAGCCTGTTAAGTCTTTGGTGAAGCGAACATAGCTCTATACACATACCATGCGTGGCCACTTCAAAACGCGATAAGTATTTTACATCATTCTGCGTCACAATAATCAATTTTAGCGGCATTTCAATAAAAGATATTTACACCACTAAACAAACCCCTTTTCACTTGAATACAATTAAATGTTCGCCGATGCGCTTCAACCATACCGTCACTACCCACAAACACATCGTTCAAAAGACTCCAACTAGATTAGATACCACCCCTGCAAAAGCATGCTCCATCTACCTAACACAAAGAACCCAACACTTTACCGGCTCTGGTCTTAATGCCTTTCAAACCACTCCTTTTCTCAAATTATCACATATTAAAGCAATGTAATATCACAATATTTTGAGAAAAATTAAAAAAAAAAAAACATCAACTCGTAAAATAACTCACAATAGAAAACAAATATACAAACAAATACAATAAACATCAATAATTTAATTAAATATCAAAATACTGCCAACACTGTATTTAGTTGTAATGACTTACCAACATCAACCGGTCAAAGCTACGCTGCAATTGCGAGACAAGCGACTTTAACAATCCCTGAGTATCGAGAGGCACATAATGCTGACAACACCCTCAATGACAATGAACTACAGAGACTTGAAAGGTTAATCGAAAGTCAAATGAAACGAACCCATAAATTGGTTGAATAAATATCCAATTTACTTCAAGTTGAATCATGAAGTTTAATCATAATGCTGCAAAGCCTTAGAATTATTCTATGGAATGCAAATGGCGCATGCCAACATATGATCAAAATCGAGCACGTCATATAATCTCAGAATGTGAATATCGTTATACTTTCTGAGGCACATTTCACTGAATGATTTCATTTTAAAATACGGTGCTATGATGTTGTGTCGACAAATCATCCAGCCAGTACAGCCCGCGGTGGATCTGCTATTATAGTCAGAAGTAAGATACAAATTTGCATTATGCAGACCCATTGTAAATGCTCAGCAACCAACGCAAAGGGTAGAGAGCTACTTAAATGTATCAGCACAACGTATTGGTCATTAAATCCAAGAAGACATCCCGATTCATTGGATATAGCAGTTCATTGTGGTATCGACCGAAGAAGGTTGCAAATAAGTGACTTTCCAGATCTGTGTTCTGATCATTTTGCTGTAATCATTCTTGAATACATTCCAGTTGACGTAAAAATATGAACGAAATTTAATAAGCAAAAATAATGAAATTGCATTATTCCGCTGCTGGTTAGATGATGAATTTAATCTGAACATGGAACTAAGAAATGGACAAAATATAGATGACACAGTTGAATGGCTTAACAAAAAAAATGCATGAAGCTGTTGACATAGCCACCCCAGTTCGAAGAGAAACAAAGAATCCCTCTAACACAAACTATTCTTTGTACTCCAGTGAAATAAGAGATCTATTTTTTGAAAAAAGAAAATTGCGGCTTATATTGCAACAAACACATTGTCCTAGCGATATGAATGTCTTCAACAGAATTTCGAAAAACCTTAAGTCAAAACCGGTAGAATTTAAAAATGAAGCCGTAGGAGATTTTCTTCAAAATGTATAACCAAACGGACCAGACTGCAATCTGTGAAATGTTACAAAATATTTGAAACGTCCTGCTAGGCGAATTAATCCTGTTAAGTACATAAGTGAAGAGTGGAGTCACAGCAATAAAGAAAAGGCAGAAACGTTTGCTTCGCATCTTGAACAACAATTTACACACTTTTCATTGTGTAGTCGTGCTGGGGAAAAAGAAGTCGCTCTTGCTCTTAATACACTTTGCAAGCTTAACCCACCTATGTTACCTGTAACACTTTCTAAGGTTCAAACTGATCCAAAAAATCAAAAGGATATGATGGAATTGATGAGACAACTATAAAAGCCCTTCCAATAAGAGTTCATCTTCTGCTTGTCCTCATATACTACATAAAGCCAATGGAAATGCGTAGAGATAATACTAATCTCAAAGCCTGACAAACCTAAAAAGTAAGTATCATCATACCGACCAATCCCTTTTGGGAATATTTTCGAAAATATTTGAAAGAATATTTGCTCGAAGAATGTTTCCTCTGCTTGATGGTGTCATACTTCCAGATCATCAGTTCGGATTTCGGCAAAGGTATGGCACACCGATTACCTTGGAAAAATCATATAAAAGCTAAAAGAAAACAACAGAAATTGAAACGCAGCGCATGTTCTGGTTACTTAGACCCCGTTCAAAACTCAGTATTTAAAACCAAATAAGGCTTTACAAAGCAATCCTTAAGCCAGTGTGGACATATGGAATACAGCTGTGGGGAACTACAGCAAAGTCCAACATAAATATTTTGCAGATATACCAAAGTATTACACTCCGCAAGATCACTGGCATGAAACATACACAGAGATCTTAGAATCCCAACGGTTGTAGAAGTAATTACTCGTCTCAGCAATAACTATCTTAGAAGACTGAACCTGCATCCAAACAATCTGGTTTCTGACATTCTAAATTTGAATATTCCGCGCAGACTCAAGAGAATTCACATTTTGGATTTGCAAAACCGTTCATCTTAATACACACAGCCCCATTTAATCAGCAGTAAATAAAAAATATTTATTAATTATTTTAATTTTGACAGTCTAAGAAAGTATCCATACCGATTTATAGACGAAATAATTTTATTTTTTAATCATATGTATTAGAATGGTATTTCACATACAAACAACGAACAGACAGATGTACGACCCATTTTGACAATTTAATTAATAATATTCGTAATTAAAGGATGGTTCTATGTCTCCAATGTCTGAGTGTTCATATTTAATCCAAAATTAATATTGTATACTATTCACTCTTTGTGTAAAGAGTATTAAATGAAATAGGAAGCCATAAAAATGTCGCATAAAAAAAAACACAGACAGAGTGCGTGACCAAATTTCAAATACAAACAAAACGATTCATTCAAAAGAGGGAAGTAGCCCCCCAACTCTCAAGGTAAATGGCGCAGGAATATTTAAACGCTGCGCGCTATAAAAACCAAAGAAGCAACAGAATCAGCAGATTAAGTAAGCAAACACTGGTCACGCTAATCTTGTTTCAGGTCAGCGCAATAAATGAGTGCATAAATAAATTAGCAACCAAGGCAGCACCCCATGGAGTAGCAACAATTCGTAAAACAAACTCCCACCCAGTGGCGTAGTCAGCAAATTTATTTAAGAATGGAACTAAATATTGGATAGGGAAAGAAAATTAAAAGAATGATATATGATTTTTATTCCGCTTTAATTCTGAATATATTTAAAATTTCTCCATCACGTAAAAATATTCACAAATAACCGTGTGAATTTTTAAAAATTTTGTATTTACGAGAAAGGTTTGATAAATCAGTAACTTTTTGAATAAAAGATATGTCAGCCATACGAAAATGTCTATATCGACTTGAATTATTGTAGGGCGTCTTGGATCGCTATGGAATATTTTATGACGATAAACTTCAAATCAACCAAATTCGGTTTTTGTAGCTGATTTAAAAACAACAACGAAATATTTCTCATACGAAGATCCAGAAAGGAACGGTCGTTTTATATGGGTGCTATATTTTCTTGTGGGATTAACTTAAGCTCAACCTACTTTGAATAGAGGGTTTTAAACCCATACCCTTTCTCTGCGCTACTGTTCCCCTCAAGCTACTTGCCCAATTAAGTTGGTGCTCAAATATGCTTAAAGTTTTTAAACTTTGCGTGAAAACTTTCACTGCACTGCTCTTAAAAATCTATTAAAATTATTATACGAACAAGCAAATCAAAAACTTGCATAAAAGAATATTTTTTAAGCAATTATAAAATGCAACGAAACCGTCAGAAAATAAGCGATTTGCAAGTGGTCTTTCGATTTCGTTGAAACTGTGTGAAATAATACACCGCAAAATCCGCACACCATAAACGAGAAACCGTACTCCCGGTAGGAAGAATATGTTTTCTTTGGCTAAATAAAGATAAAAACGACAATTAAAATTATAAATAATTATAAGAAGAGGGAGTACTTGTATTTCAGGTAGGGTTCTCGGACCTGTTCTGTATACACTGCACTGCAGTTTTATTGGCTTCAGGATGAGAGAGCCGCAGTGAGTCAGCGCTGTATTTGCAGTAGATCCTGGATGGTTTTAGCAGAAGGGCGAAGCGCTGGAATGTGGCCATAATTGGAAGCAAGTCATAGTACTGTATTTTTGCGATTCGGAAGAGAAATTTTCCTAAATTTATGCTTAACCAATTCCTCAAGTAAATTGTGTTAATTTGCTAGGAATTGTCCTATGTCGGTGGGGACATCCGTAAAACTTTCGCAGCCTGTGTGACGACTTATTTTATTTTATTATATATTATTTTATTTATATATTTTTTTTTTATTGTTAAGTAATAAGTTTAATAATGCCTACCGCTCAATAGTTGCTCTTTCCTGGGCATATGGCCTACTACTTTTTGGAACTGTCACACCCATCAACATTAACAAGCTTGTTATTAGTAGGTACAACGACATTTAAAGATCTATTATGACCTGACCGTTGTATTCATTTACAACACATCATGCAGCCCTGCCGCCTTAAAGAATGCCTTGACGTTTTCACATGCAATCCTCTAGGAAATAATCTCTTTCACAAGAATTCTGAGCGTACCTGGTCCGAGACCACAAAATGGGTGTGAACCATTGAAGGGAGAGACTGCTTCCCATTTTTCATATATCGTTACACCTGCAGGACCAGTTGTCCAGTATAGAGTTATCTATTTATTTATGCCATTTATCTTTCACATTAAACTCATACTTTAAACGTTCTGATGAGGTTGTTCGTTAAAAGACATCTTGATTGGGGCCTCTTTTATATCTTCCTATTCATTACTCTGGCAATCTGCGGTTGGAAAAAGAACATTTAATGCGTTACTAGGACAGATTTACATTATACAATTATAAAGATTAATCACTGAATTCAGTTGAATGCTTTATTGCAGTTGAATGCTTTATTGCTGTTGAATGCTTTATTGCATTATCCACCCAGACAATCGTGCCGTATGTACTTTAGTATTTTGGGAGTGCATTGGCTCTTCATATTTTTCTTATTTTACAATTTTTTAGAAAATTTTCAAAATCTTAGTTATTACTTGTTGTACTTGACTTGGGAAGTGAATATCTAAGAGGCATTGTAATACATATTTTTCTTATTTTATGTAATAAAATGTTTTTTTTTTTTTAACTTATTTTAATTATTATGTTTCTTTAACAACTTAATTTAAATAAATGGAGAAACTTTAAATTAAAACTTATTTTAAGTAAACTAAAAATAAGTCAGACTAGATTTATAAAATTTTTTTATCTTTATGTTATTTGTTCGTTGGCAGTACTTTGCAGAAAAATTTGAATATACCCTGGCGGTGAATTCGACAGGATTATCTAAAGCCGTTTTTACATGATAACTACCCTCTTTCTGCTTTGCTTTAGAAGGCGCATATATAACAGGTTGGGGTGGTGTCTCAGGCGCTCTATATAATCCAAGGCCTGACGATTGATTACATCACCAATTTTTTGAACTTTTAGGTCCTTTTCTATATTTGAAGTTCGCATGGGGCATTTGAAATCCTGCGGAGTGCCTGATGTCCTCCTATTTTGTTTAGATGACTTTTCGCTGCTATGCCAAATACTTGTAATCCATATCGCCAGGCAGGTGCGATTATGGCCTTATAAATATTAACCTTGTTTGTTAAGGATAATTTGTTTTTGCCATTTGACAATCCTGGCTCTGATGGAGCTTAGCAGGGTGCCTATGCAGGTAGACGCCAAGGTATTTGGGCCCGAGACAATGGCTCAGCAGTTGATCTTGGAGGAAGACTCCCAGACATTCATCCAATCGCAGGGTGTGAGTGACGTTTTCACATTTGCTCAGATTAATACATATAATCAACATCTATTCCCACTGTCCGAATTCATGCAAATTCAATTGCAGTGCATCAGTGGCATTGTAGATAAATATGTATCATAATCTTACCATATGTTTACGATACTGCCTTACGATCATTGATCACTACACACGCTTTGATACAACACAAACGATAACAACAGAACAAGAAGCACAATTTAAATCTTCATTATTTTAATCTGTGACACAATTCGTAGGCGCGAAGACAGCGAGAGTAATAGCATAGCTAATATTAATCTGGTTGAGATTTTTCGTGTAATTACAAAGTCTATAAGATCCGGTATTTTCATCGGATCTGTTGGCCAGTATGTGGGACTGCATGGTGAGAAATAGTCGAGCTTATTTTGAGTGTTTATGAGTGTTTTATAGAGCTGTTTCATTTTGGGATTTGAAAGCCGTGATCCCCAATGGGTATGTTTCACGTTAGAATCTCCTGCAGCTAAGAAGCGATTTGTAAGGTGTGTTTCTGCGAGAAGCATTACTTCGACGTCTCGTTCCTTTAGAAATATTGAGAGTTTGTGCTTGTGCCAAGAAACACCATTGGCATTCCAGGGGCATATATTTAAAGTACTCATTTTTGGCTTTGTTGGGCTACGAGCATTTGTATCAGTGTGTTTTGATATTGCATAAGTTGTTGCTTAGTGTTTTGGTGCATCGGCCGGGAATCAAAACACTTTTATATTCTGATGACGAAATTTTAATCTTCATTATCCAAGTTATGAAAGTCTTCTACGCCATCATTAGTAACTTCTGGTATATTTTCTTTGTTAGACAAATAAGTAACGTCTAATATTGCCAGCTGTAAGCCATGATCGTAGCAAAGTTTTTGAACATGACCAATCATACATCCTATTTTTTGCATGACACTTGCGCCATCAGTTCATATTGAAACTTTATCAACTTCTTACTCCAGATTGAATGCTTGCAATTTTTCTTTGTTAATTTTTACACATGATTCAGCTGGTAAACTTCAATATATAAGAACTAATCCAATATTCCAAAGTACTGATTTTCCATCAATAACTGCATACAAATTCAAATTTAGGTACCGCCTATTTCGATTAGACGTGCATTCGTCGAAATTAATACTGAATATCTGGTTATTTTGTGTTTTAAATAATAAAAACTGTTGAATCAATTGTTTTTTTTAACTTCGATTGCCCTTTTTCATTACCATATATTTAATAGAATTGGGGGACTTAGGCAACTTATATCCCGCCTTCACAAACAATGACCTTATTTGTTCTGAACTTACGAAATCTTTTGCAATTATAATTTCGCTCTTCCCGGAACTTAATTGCGGTAACGATATAACGGTATTACAAGCTCTAACTAACTCTAACTGGGACTATGGACAAGTATGTATAATTGAAGACATCGGTTGCTCTCCCGCCGAACCACAATGCGGACCAACAATTAAATTGCCCGGAGATTTTTTTATGCGCAGCGAAATTTCACAGAATCAGCATGATTTTAACACTAAACATCGTAAACGTATGCGTATGCTCTGGCCAGACACACATATCAACACCTTCACCGCAGGTGACATGCAAAATGAATCAACACATATACCAGACACCATCGGAACTATCAAGAACCAATTCCGCCACAACAAAAGGCAGATCTGTCACATTTGATCTTGAAAAATCTTTTAATAAAAAATGCAGTAGATGTAGAGGACAGACGTCAACGGTGAAAGCAGAACTTTGTGCCGGGCAGCATATTTTCATGAGTTGAAAATAAAATTAAAAAGATCGCACAGCATTTAATTGTCAATTCCCCACAAAGACATAGGCTGACCGTAACGGCCATAAAGAGTTTCAATTCAATACTAATAATAGCCCCTATAAAAATATAAGGCTGCAGGGCAACTCAAAGTCGAGCACACTCGACTGTAGCGTTCTTACTTACATATAAGTGTTATAGATAAACGATTATATTATTAGTTAAGTTAAATAACGAATTGATGCAAGTATAGTTTAAATCAATATTTAATTTTGGAGTCAATCATGATTAAAAAAGTAGTCGTCCTTTATTTGAATTTCACATTTCGAACTCTGCACAAGAATTTGACGTTTGTGCCATAAACTCACGTTTGTAGACACACATTTTGTCCAGTTTGTAATTCAATTTGTAATAAATTCGTATAAATGTACTTGAGATGTGTTTAACGCTCTAAGGAGGAAAAATAAAATGAAAAATTCCCATTACGAGTCACATGCTGTGTGCTTATTGTTGTGGATCAAAGCAATAGGTGGAAATTGAATGAAGTTTCAAGAGCATCGACTATTCTACAACTTATGCAATGGCAAATATTTTCTCGTGTGTGATTGAATACTTAGACGTTCTTCAGCAAAAATCACAACTTTGATTTGAAACTACTTTAAGTGATTAAGTTGGCATTGATTTTGAAATGCAAGTTATTTGTGCTACGTGTTTATGAAATTAAGCGCATTAACTTTTAGCCGTAGTTGTACAAGATTTTTCCCAATATCCTTCTAAGCATTTAAATAGTTAAAGAGTTTTACCATATGTGAAAGCATTTCATCTCTTATATTAACCTACAAGTAATTCAAGCTTCACCATATTGTCAAGTTACTTTATGTCGTCTATGCATTGAATTTAAAACATAATATAAGAATTTTGTATTTTATTGCCGCATTTAGCAAACATCTGCATACCTCAAAGCCTGAAAGATATTTATTACATTGCTGCGTAAAGCGTAATATGTCCTCTGCGGTACTAAGTACACCAACCAAAACCAACGCTTCCTTTCAGCTGCTAGTTTTCTTTATGAGAAACTCGTAGCTGTTGGCATGTGTAAATAGCTTAAAGTGAATACTCATCTACATACGTCGAAGCTTACAATTTTATATAGTATATACTTGTTTAAGCATATCCTTGTAAGCGTGCTGCTTGTATAGTGGAATGTGCTCGTTTTTATGATACTCGTCTGTCAATGCCAACGAGCGCGTCTCTGCGGTTTATATAGTAAAAGTTGACGCAAGCGGCAAAAGGAGGGACTTGCGCAAAAAAAAAAAAAAAAAAATTAATTACAAATTAGTTGGCAAACGTCAGCAAGAAACCGAAAGCGAAACCTACTTTGCAAGCGGCGGCGGCAGCGTCGTCTTTATCCTTGTCGTCCTTCTGTGCAGTAGTACACATCTAGCACTAAAAATTCCAACTTGGAATCCTGCCATGCCACGCTCTGCGTTGCCATTTCCATTGCTATCGGTATCACTTCACTCACAGCTCATGTCCTGTGGCTCTGCTTGACGCAAAGCAGATAATTAAATTAAATGAGCCGCTACTGACACCATAGGACACCGAACAAGTCCGGTGGATTCGCCGTTGTTGTTTTTTTTTATTCTGCGGACTACTGCGAAATTTTTTTAATGCTGCATTCCAAATATTAATTCCAATTTCGAAAAATGCTGCTTCAGCATCTCATTAGCGCATGGCGTGCTGAGTTGGCAAGTGCTGCAGTTATCTCATTAGCGCAAAAATTTCGCCATTTTGCTCCACTGTGCGCTGATGGTGAGGACGGCAAATATAAACAAGAAGACGTTGTACCGTGCAATAAAGCAAGCCAGCGAGCAAATAAAGCATGTACCGCTCGTTTCCCTCGCTTACATTCCACTGCAGCCACTCTTCCCCCACCCAGACCCTGCATCAGCACCTTGAGTAAGCATTTTACTGCTACATAGTAACGAATTTTAATTAAAATTTATAAGCCTTGGCAGCGGATTAAGTTTGTTGCGCCTGTTTTGACGCATTTAAAGCTTTTAAGTAGCGTTGGATTTACTTGCTTCGTCGTTACAGACCCCCTCCCCACTCGCATTCAGTACACAGTTGTTATTAGGTTTTCCTCCGACGATACTCGTTTGCTATCATTTGCGGTGCGCATAAATTAAAAATCATTTGACAATTAAACAAATATCAAACATCAAATGAAACAGACAGAACTATGCAAAGCAAATAATGAGCGGTATTTGAAAATGTTTCGTTCGTATTTAATTTATGCCATTAAATTACTTTAAATGCCCGCAATTAATTCAATGGCAACATTCTGATTATTTTAATTAACTTTTAATATAGACACAGCCATGGAAATGAATTTTATGTATGACGTGGAGAAATTTATCATTGTTAGTGATTTTCATCATTTTTTTATACCCTGCTAATAAAATCTATTATTTATTTATTTAAGAACTAACTTATTAATTACCAACTAAATCATAATTAAATTTATGAACAATAGCAACGAAGGCCTTCAGCTCGACATGCTTATCAAGAATGTGTGTAAATAAAAATTTAATGGATAAAGTAAAAATAAAACAAATAAATAAATAAATTATGAATCAATAATATTTACAATATAAAGAATGGTATATATACGAACCGTATAATAAGTTTTATATTTTTGCTGGTTGGATTAGTTAGTGCGGGAAGTAGACTTCCGTTTGGGAAGTTTAATTCACGGAGTAGTTGAGATGGTAAAGTCTATTTCTAGCTCTGATGCACGAACTTTAGCTTCGAAATAATGATTTCTAAATGGAGTGGTAAGGAAGGCACCAGATGCAAAAATGAAAAAAAAAAAAAAGTTTATTATGGTTTTCGGTTTGTTTAGAAGCGTTTTGGGTGAAAATCCGAAAATTGGTAGTCCGTAAAAAAGTTTACTTAAAAGAAGTATTTTAATCAGCGAGAATATGAGTGACGGATTGCAATTTAATCAGCGAGAATATGAGTGACGGATTGCAATTTAGCTTTTGATTAGTTAAACATTTTATAACATTTATTCGGGTTGAGCTGTAGAGCATAGGTGTTGTACATGTGTGTATCACAGGGATTTTTTTAATGCTTCCCTAGTATTCATAGGGTTGAGACTTCTTCAAGTTGAAAGTTTTGCATAAACACGTGTTTTCCTTAAGCCAAACCCTCTCAAAATTTGCGTAATTGGTCGTAGATTACCAAAATAATTTAAAAAATAAAATAAAACTATATCTTTAGGGTTCTACCGATTTTCAAAATTTTTAAAAATTTCCAGTTTCATTGTGATACCTTCGCTCAATAAATTTCGACTCCTGAACTAAAGGTAGTGGGTTTCCTTTCTATGTATGTATGTATGTATGTATAAATGCATGTATGTTTGTTCAATAGATTTATTTTAATTTTGAGGCCATCACTAAAATAGTAATCAAAATCAAAGTTTCAGAAGAGCACATCTCTATCTTAGCAGAATATTGATCAATATATCAATCAAGTTGTGGCACTGCAAAGGAAATTCTAATGTCGATCACAACTTCATTAGAGGGTCAAGATTGGAATTTAAATGCCGTGATTTATGTTGGATGTAACGGAGCTACAAAACTCAACACTCTTCCACTGTCGTTGCGCTGTTGCCGCGGATTCCACCTTCTTTTTAATAGCGCTTCTTTTCCTATCTCCACTAGTTTTTGCTTTTTCTTTTGTTTTTTCCAGTTTTGCAGTCGGCGTCACTGATTTGAACTCGTTGTTCTTGTTGCTGCTTGGTTAATGCCCACCGCATAAACGCTCACCGCACCTCACAGCCACAACATCGCTGGGCTAGGCTGCACTGTCTCAACCAGGGTCTCAGTGCACGATCGGAGCGAGGGTTTGGGGTGCCGCTGCACATTCAGTCCAGGACTGTTCGTCACAATATGAACAAACCTCGTAACTATACTATCAGTGTCAAATCTTATATTATTAACAAAGCTCAGCTTAGTTGACGCAAGGAATAAATCTTAAATGCATTTTAAATATAGGTGGTAAACCTGTAAGTAGTGTGCCTGGGCTGCCTGTGTAGCTTGAACTGCAATTTGAACAGATAAGTTATTGTAGGTTGGGCTCTTCCATGTGATTCACAGATGGAAGGGGTTAAGGGATCTAGATATCATCATCCTAGTTATATGCTGGATCTTTCATCACTTCAAACGATGAATTCGTGACAGTAGCTGGAGGGAGGAGGGGGGTCATTGTGACGCAATGCCCTACCTTGAAATCACAATGCCCTACCTTTAAAATACCAAAAACTAAGATATATTATTATAACGAAATTGTTTGTTCATAGTTTGAGATAAAAAAATTGTAGCGTTAGATATCTAAACTTTTTCGAACTTTCCATAGCTTGTGACATTTATTTCATATTATAATAATTCTGTGTTCTGTGTATAGATGTTATTTGATGCGAAGATGGTACATGAAGCGAAGGGTTTATTTTATTAGTATATCTGTGATGTAAAGGGGAATACCCGTACCATAGATGGCAATATGGGCTATATTGCAAACCATGGTACGGGAAATCCCCTTTACAACAAAAATAAACATAAACTGGAGATTGTGTTTTAGCCAAAAATCAGTACAATTCTTATTTTAATTGCTATACATAGAAGATTCATTGATTTCGCGAGGATATACGAGCTTTCTTTGGAAAAAAATCAAAGAGTTGAAAACCGATTGGTTCAAGCGTTACAAATGGTTGAAGTATTCTGTCGAGAAAGATGCTGCTTTTTGCTATCCTTGCCAGCAATTTTTACCTCATGGAAGCAAGCAGACTTCGCACACTTCCACAGGACTTAGAAACTGGAAAAATGCCACTGATTCTAAAACTGGTTTTCCAAAACATGAAAAATCAATTTCTCTTATCAAAACTATGTCGATGTGGCAGAGGAAATTACAAAGAATATTTACATCTAGTAGTGTTGAAACGTTAATAAATCAAAAAGTATTAGAAAAATATTGGTATTACGAACGAATTAGCTTTGCGTGGAAAATATATTTTAGAAGAAAAAAAAGAACAAAGATTATTTCAGAATATATTTGAATATACATGTATGAAAGATCCAAATTTGAACAAGGTTCTCACTCATATACCACAAAACACAACATATCGTTCACCTGAAATTAAAATTCAAATAATTCGGGCAATGGTTTAAGCAGTACGAAGTTTCATTGTCAAAGATATTAATGTGTATGCCGTGAAATGGTTTACTCTAATGGAAGATGGGACGAGAGATAAAAATAACCGCGAAAATATTGCATTAGCAATAGGTTACGTCAAGGATGGTGTCGTCAATGGGTCATTGCTAATGGTTAAGACTACCGAAAACCTTGATGCAGCCACTTTCACGGAATTAACGTTAAATATCCTCTTGTATGCTTAGCCAACGCTATGATGGCGCAAGTGTAATGAGTGGGAAAGTTTCAGGAGTTGCGACTAGAATAGAAAATAAATTGGGCCGAAAGATTCCTTACGTCCACTGCTATAACCATCGCTTACACTTAATAGTCATCAGGACTATCTCAGAAATTTCTTTTATTTGTTTTTTTTTTTTTTTTTTTGACCAATGTATCATGTTACATGAATTCTTTCATCATGGCAAAATAGCTGCCTTATATGGTCGAAGAGGGATTGGCCGTCTTCTTGAACATCGCTGGCCTGGAGATTTGGCAGTTACAAAAGTTGTATACGATAATTAATCATCGATTTTACAGACTTTAAAAGAAATTAAAAATGGCAGATTCAACGGTGATGACGTTGCCAAGAGTATCGGTATTAAAAAAGCAATGCTTGATCTGAAATTCCGAATGACCATATTAATCTTATCCACGCTACAACCTGCAAATGCAGCTTTGCAAGCCCGAATCGCGGGATTGAAAGACGCCATCGAAGATTAAATTATTAAATTAAGATCAAATCAAATGTATAATCAAATTCTTGAAGAAGCTAACTCTTTAACAAGCGACGACTGCGGCCAATCTGAAATAGGGCACAAACCCAGACCTCGAAGAGGCAAAAAACCAAATTGGATGGATGACTATTCGACATATGGCCTCTCCTGTTCCTCCGCCAGACAAAATATCGAAAAGAACGAAGAGCCATTCAAGTTTGAGTATTTCGAAACGTTGGAATTCAGCAGTTGCATTTATATTATTATGTTAATTATTATACATAATAGGTTTGCAGAAACAATATGAGCTAAATGGTATTTTTGGTCGTTTTTAACTTCCACTTTACCTGTAACAAATGCTGCCCTACCTTAAATTCGAGTCTAGCTACAGCCTTGGATGAATTGGGCAGGGATTGTGTAGTCATCATACGCATTACGCTCGTCACTTGGATCAGCGGATTGAAAATGTGTAAAGCATCTTTTGGGTTCATCTGTTAATGCCTACATTTTCTCTGTGTCTGCAGATGTTGATGGCATCCTTGATAGGCACGAGTCGCAAAGGATGTTGCAGTAAAAAATGTAAATTTAGACTTGACAAAGTCTGTTGCATTTATTTTCGCAAAGATATTTAAAGCCTCATAAGGTTTCATAATTCATATAAAGCGTAGCGTAAATACTTTAAAAATAAATCTAAACGCATATAAATCTTCCACACGTACATCTAAGGATATATTTTTATAGACAGCGCTTGATGGCGCCATATATTATATTATGCATACGCCCTGTGCGACTGCTTCTTCTCACACACGGCTTTGAAATTGTCGAAGATACACATGTAGGAAAAATTTCTTCGGTAATTTCATTTTATTTCTTTTTATTTACTTTGGCGCCGAGCATGTTGAAGTAAATTTATCCAAGCAAAGATGCAAAGGGCGAAGAGCGAAAGGAATTAGAGATTTAAGGAAAACAAGTTAACGCTGATTGCACGAAGCTTGAAGCTACAAGCAATGCTACGGAATTTTCGTATTTTATACACACCATGTATAGAGTGAATAGTATATTAATTTTGACACAAGTTTTGTAACAACAAGATGGTAGAGTAACAGACTGATAAAGCATATATTTGTGTATATTTGATTTGCTCGGAGAAATTAGTCGATATAGTCATGTCCGTGCATTCGTCTATCTGTCTACCTACCCTTATGTGTGTATATTGGAAATACTTCTTCAGTGCTCAACAAATTAGAATATATTGCAACTATTTTACTTAATAAATTATGCAAAATGTTTCCGAATATGAAGCCGGGAAGAATGCATTTTCCATATAAAAATGTATAATCCTTTTCTAAATATGTATGTATAAAGCGCATTAAAGCTTCGTCCTCACTGATTTAATTTTTTCCAGTTTAATTTCCTCTTTTTACTTTATTTCTATTTCATTTCGCCTCTTGTGTTTCTTATTTATCCTTCTTTGTTGCTGCTGTTCTGTGCGGTGGCTTCTGTCATGCAGCAGAAAATAGATTAAGTTGTTGAAGTTCAAGTGTAATTTTGTGCTTCGCAGCACACATGTGTATATATTTATTATGGAATGAGAGTCGTACAAAAGATAGACTGATTACGCAGCTTGAAAAGGTTACATTAACAAAATTAGCGCGAAAGGCGTTCAAGTGTCTAAAGTAAGCGAAATACGAAAAATAGAGGGGAAATAAATAATGCAGAAGGCGCTGAACCAAGCGACTTATAGACGTGTAAACTCAAATCCAAAGCAATCTGCGATTTCAGAGGAAATCAACGCTGCGATTAGAAATGGAACTCAGCACATTCATTTACAAATTGCCGGAAGTGTTCTTCGACTAAGGCAGCTGTAATGTGTTTTTTTTTAACGCTTGATGTTTATCTGAAATATAATCAAGCTGAAGCAGAGTAAGCAAAACTTTAACGGCCCGTTAGGGGTCGTTCGAGTATTACTGGGCCATTTTCAACCCCTTCCTCTTACTTGTAACACTTAGTAACAAATTTGATAAGATCTTCCCGCTCTTTGTTATTTAATATAAAACTTTAACTTTGCTACAAACAATGCTTTATCAATAAAATAGTTTCTATTAAAAAGTATTTGGATTAAAATGTGGTCGTGGTATACGAATGTTGGCTCTTGGCAGTCTATACACCGCATTTAAGTAATGTTGGATTAAAACTGCAGGAGTAGGTCCGGTATTCAAAAATCGACTAGATCGACTTGTCTGTTAATCTTATCAAGAATTTATATATTTTTTTACAATAGACCTTGATTTTCCTTCAATTTGGCTTTCGTCAATTGATGGGTAAATGTTTTTAATATTTTTCAAATATTCTTCATGGTTTTGAATACAGTTTTCCATACGAGCAATTTATTTTTGATAGTCGGGGAAAACCCATTAATTTGATGCTTTGAATATTGAAAAAAAACCTGTTCTTTGAACCGATTTGTAGAGCTGGCAATGTCGTTATGAAGGACAATCTGGCGATTGGTTTTCTCTATTTCCCTGAAAACTTCTGGAAAATAATTGGTTGCATACCATTCTATATTCATCGTCCTTCGTGGCTCCTGCGGAATAGTTGCCATATAGCCAGTTAAATAGTAAACATCTTAACAGAACACGTGTACCGTGTCTTACATGAATAACTAGAAGTGAAAAAACTATTTGAATATAAATCGAGGAAATATCATTAAAAGAAATGAGTAAAAGTGAGCTGAAAGTCCTAGCTAGTAGGCAACGATGATTCCATTGTCCGGAACGATGTTGGCTACTGTTTTTGGAAATCATTTGAATTTGCACCCAAACATTTTTAATGGTAGCCTCAATTTGAAACATCATGAGAAGGGTATTATTGCCGATAATGTTAGATTGACAAGCTATGACTGTACACTTCTCATACAAATGGGTCTGAAGTGTCAAGATGTTAAGTTAGAAGAAAAACGAAGACCAAATAACAGCGTTCTAGTTCTATATATTGTCTACTTTGATAGACATTCGATATCAATGAACGAATTAAGAAAAAACTATCCCATCATTGATTATGTCATAGTGAGATGGGAATTTCAAAGGCAAAACAGCAATAAAATTACGCAGTATTTTAATTGGCAAATGTTCGAGCATGGATCCAGCCACTGCGCGGATAAAACATTCTGTGCAAACTGTTCCGGTCGCCATAAAACAGCAGACTGCACTGAGCAAACTACTAAATGTGCTAATTGCAACGGTGCACACAAAGCGTCCTCATATGACTGTCCAAGCAGACTATATTACATCAACATTAAAGCCAAATATCAGCCCAATCGTAAAACTCTCCATCATTACATCCTACCAGTACTACGTATGCTGCCACCAAATTAGGTACTTATAACGAAAGTTTTCCGAACATCCTAAATCAAGCTGCGCCACATTCAAGCTAAATCACAAAATGTCAACAACATTTCGCTGTCAACAGCTTTTCGACTTCGTAGAAGTAATAACTATATTATTGGTGGGGACTTCAATTGTAGAAATAAATTTTGGGGTTGTATTAGATCCAATTGCTGGGAAAATATATTGCAGGAAAAAATGGTCCCAGAGTTATACAAACTGCAAGAGATTTAAGTGTTCCAAAATTAAGTTTTAGGGCTTCTCACAAACCACTACCAATAGAAATACGACAGTGAATGGAACGTAGAAACTGGACCGAAAAACGCAACGACTCAGGTTAACCGCTGATCAAGTTCTGTAAAATTTACTCAATAGATGCATAAAAGATCAAATATTAAAACTTCGCAACAAAGATTGGAACAATCTACTTTCAACAATTGAGATAAAGTCTTCCCCCTTGTGGCACATAACAAAAGTTTTAAAGAAGAAACATTCTAACATTCCAACGTTAAATTTTCAGTAGGAATCACACTTCATCTGCTCATTTGATTGTTTCTACTACTGTAGCTGATGTCGATAATTTTATTTTGTCACTTAACGCGGAAGTTCCTCTTCCTTCTGATAATTGTTATGTCAACTCTGTAAAAATTATTAATATTTTAAAGAACTTAAAAGCTAAAAAAACTCTAGGCATTGACGGTATTGAAAATAGTTGTCTAAAGGCTCTACCAAAAAAAGGAGTACGTCATCTTGTAGATATAATTAATGCTTGCCTGCGGTTGAGTTACTTTCCTAATGCATGGAAAAAGCTAAAATCATAGCAATAAAAAAACCCAATAAGCCGTCAGAAGACCCATATTCTTACCGTCCCACAAGTTTGCTCCCATCAATCAGTAAATTTCTGGAAAAGGTTATAAAAGAAAAATAAACAACTTTCGTTGAAGACAATGGAATTCTTCGAGTGCAACAGTTCGGCTTTCGAAATGAATATAACACTGTTCAACCTCTGGTCAGGATAAGAAAACTCATTAATGGACATCTTTGCTGCTGCTTTCGACTCAGTGTGGCATGATGATGAACTAATTAAAATCGTTCAAAATTTTTTTAAAAATCGTAGCTCGATATTCCGGGTGGATGTACTCAAGGCGCTAGTTTGTCTCCTCTGTTGTACAATATTTTTACTGCAGATTTTCCTCATATGGTTGAATGCACTACGTCAATATTTGACGATGATATTGCTATTTTTAGTTCTGGGGAACTTGCTGTTTATATCATTACTAATCAACAATCACTTTGAATAGTTATTTTTCTAAATGGAAAAATCTTGTTAAGCCGCAGAAAACACAAGCTATTTGTTTTAGTAGAAAACGTAAGGCAATTTACTTGCCTCAGAGCTTCGTTGTACTTAATAATATCACCGTTGCCTGGGATGCAGTAGTAAAATACCTTGTAGTTGTTCTTGATACCAAATTTATTTACAAAAATCATCTATCGCGCATTTTAGACAAAATCACTGTATTAATTAGACCTCTGTATACCCTTGACACTATTCCACTGTGAATCTTCTTTTCTGTTTCTTCTTTTTTTTTGTTATCCAAAGGCTTTTTTTTTCTTAAATTTTGCCCTAAAATTATATACTACTAGCTGTACCCGGCACGCTTTGCTGTGCCCAGTAAAAATTATTTTCATCACACAATATATTCTCCTCCTACTCGACTCCAAGCACTTCTTTACTTTTTTCAGCAATATTTAAAACCGATAAATCAAATAACTTTTTATCTTTTAAACTATGAAACTTTATTCTCTTGTCTTAACTTGATTACTTCATCCGATCCCATTAACATGTATACCAAATTTCATCCATTTACTTCAAATGGATGCAAAGATATGGTGAATGTTTTGTATCGCTTGTATGGGGGTGGGTATAGCCCCCTCCGATTTTAACCAAACTTAACACGATTACTTTTCCCGATCCAATTAACATGTGTAATAAATTTCGTCCCCGGACCTCAGATAGATACAAAGATATGTTGAATTTTGTTTATCGCTTGTATGGGGGGTGGGTCATAGCCCCCTTCCCCCTCCACTAAACCTAGCCTATGTTACTAAGGGTGAATGTAGCTTTCCATTGGTGAAAGAATTTTTTAAATCGACACAGTAGTTTTTGAGTTTACTCATTACAAACATACAAACCTTTCCTCTTTATATAATAGTATAGATAGATATAGATATAGATGACACTCAATAGCAAGATAGCATTCTATTGGTAAAACATTTCAAAAAGTTTTAAAGATAAAGAATTGGAGGCATTGCTCGATGAAGATACGTGCCAAAGCAAAAGGAACTTGATCAAGCAACCATTTCCAGACGTTTAAAAGCATTAGCATTCATCCAAACCTCTACCGAACACAATTGATTCGTTGGAAGAGAGCGATCGTGGAAAAACGATCAGAATATGCGACCAGACACGAATCCATAATTTTCCATTATGACAACGTTCGGCCTCATGTTGTAGGACCGGTTAAAAACTATTTGTAAAACAGTGGGTGGGAAGTTCTACCTCACCCGCCTTATAGGCCAGACATGGCCCCTTCTGATTACTACTTGTTCAGATCAATGCATAATGTTCTCTCCGGAATACGCTTTATTTCAGGACAGGGTCTCAACAATTGGACCGCCAAACCGTAAAACTTCTTTTTGGGATGAAATTCAAAAATTGCCAGAAAGATGGGAACGTCTCGTAGCTTCCGATGGAGAATATTTTGAAATAAATATTTTTTAACAATGAAGCCTTCATTTTTGAAAGAAAACCCGCACGAATTAATGCATACTCCCAATATACTTTCACACCAAACCTCAGAAGAATTTTTTTTGGTTTTTTAGAAGGAATAGAATCGTCTTAATGCATCTCATATGACAGTTACATACATTAGCAAAAATTCAATATACCCTATTACCCTATGCGAACTTACTTACTTACTTAAATGGCCGTCAACCGTCTACCGGTCATGGCCGCGTCCAGGAAAGCGCGCCAGCCTCCATAATCCTGTGCGCGCTGGCGCCAGTCGTTCTGAATGCCAAGTACGGAGAGATCTCTCCATACCTGGTCATTCCATCGAGTGCCCGGTCGTCCTCTATGTCGGCGTCCACCAATCAAGTTTGGGCCCCCCATGTAAACCATGCGTGCTGGAGCTCCTTCCTCCATTCGAATGAGGTGCCCAGCCCAGTGCAGCCGATGGAATTTTATGCGTTGTACTATGTCAACCTCATCGAAAAGCTCGTACAGCTCGCGGTTCATACGGGTCCTAAACTCGTCGCCGGCTCTAATAGGACCAAAAGTCCTGCGAAGAATCTTCCTCTCGAAGACTTCCAACGCTGTCTCATCCGACTCAATCACGGTCCATGCCTCTGCGCCATACAGTAGGACCGGGAGTATCAGCGTCTTATATATCTTTATTTTCGTCCGTCGAGAGAGGGCTTTACTCCTCATTTGCTTGCTCAGCCCAAAAAAACATCTGTTTGCAAGCGTGATTCTTCGCCTGATCTCCAGGCTGACGTTGTTGTTGCTGGTGATCTCTGTTCCGAGATAGACGAAGTTGTCTACAACACTGAAGTTGAAATTCTCCATCGTCACTGACCGTCCAAGACGCCTTGACGGAGTGCGAGAAGACACCAAGTACTTCGTCTTGTTCACCGCTAGACCCATGAGCCGAGACTGTTTTTCAATCTCCGAGAACGCCTTGCTGACTCGCCGTTCCTGCGTACCGATGATATCGATGTCATCGGCGTAGGCGAGCAGCATCACTTCCTTTTGGAAGATCGAGCCCGACATACTCTGTATGTACGGGCATTGGCGTAGGATATATTCCATCAGGAGATTGAAAAAATCGCACGATAGAGCATCGCCCTGCCTGAAACCTCTCTTGGTATCAAAGGGGTCGGAGAGGTTTTTCCCCACCCTGACAACGCTTTGTGTGTTAGATAGCGTCGCCATGCAAAGACGGACAATCTTTGCCGGGATACCTAGTGCACGACAGGGCGTCGAAGAACTTCGCTCTTATCGGCGTGTCGAAAGCGGCTTTGTAATCGACAAATAGGTGGTGAGTGTCTTTGTTGAACTCACGGGTCTTTTCCAAGATTTGGCGTAATGTGAATATTTGGTCACTGGTCGACCTTTTTGGTCTGAAGCCACACTGATATCGTCCTATCAGTGAGTCGGTATATGGCTTCAGCCTATTACACAATACGCCCGACAGAGTCTTATATCCAATGGAAAGGAGACTTATTCCGCGGTAGTTGGCGCAAACAGCGGGGTCTCCTTTCTTAAAGATAGGACAGAGAACACTGAGATTCCAGTCATTGGGTATGCGTTCATCGGACCATATCTTGCATAAAAGCTGGTGCATACTCCTAACCAACTGTTCGCCGCCGGTCTTAAATAACTCAGCTGGCAGCCCATCAGAGCCTGCCGCTTTATTATTTTCCAGCTTTTTAATAACTGAATCGACCTCGTTATTGTCCGGTGGCTCTACAATAGTGCCATCATTAACTGGTGGTTCCGGTGTCATTTCTCTTTCGGCGGTATTGTGCGCTTCATCGCCGAGTAGGTTGGAGAAATGACTCCTCCATAATCTCAGTGATTCCTGTTCATCCGTTACCAGATTTCCATTCTCATCCTTACAGAAAGTTACTCCGGGCTTAAAACCTTCAGTCAGACGCTTGACCTTTTGGTAGAATTTTCGAGCTTCATTTCTGTTACGGAACATCTCAACATCCTCAAACTCCCGCCTTTCTTGCTCCTTTTTCTTGCGTCTGAAAAGGCGTTTCTCTCGATATCGCTCTCTAACAGCTCGCGTTGCTCCCGACTGCAGAGTTTGCTGATAGGAAGCGTTCTTCTCTGCAGTAGCATTGCGACACTCCTCGTCGTACCAAGAATTCTTCACAGGTTTTGTATAACCAATGACATCCTTGGCAGCCCTATCTATGGAGCGGGTAATATGTGTCCACTGCTCACATATATCTCGAGATGTCGGAGCGTGGCGGTCTGCTCTGATTGCAGCTTGCCGACGTCTAGCCTTCGTTGCATGTTGGAACGTGCGGCATGCACTATGCTGAGCCAAGTGCGTACCTTGGCTGCGACAAGATAGTGGTCCGAGTCAATGTTGGGACCACGTAACGTTCGCACGTCCAACACGCTCGATGCGTGCCTTCCGTCAATCAGAACATGATCAATTTGGTTGCGTGTTTTTTGATCAGGACTCAGCTATGTAGCCTTGTGGATGTTAAGATGTTGAAATCTAGTACTACTAAATACCATGTTCTGACTTGCGGCGAAATCGATTAGCCTCTCTCCATTATTGGAGGTAGTGTCGTGAAGGCTAAATTTTCCGACGGTTGGGCCAAAGATTCCTTTCTTCCCAATCTTGGCGTTGAAATCGCCAAGCACGATTTTGACATCGTGTTTGGGACAGCGCTCGTACAGGCGTTCCAAGCGCTCAAAGAATTCATCTTTAGCATCGTCGTCTTTCTCTTCCGTCGGGGCGTGCGCACAAATCAGGCTAATATGAAAATATTTAGCCTTGATGCGTATCGCGGCTAGACGCTCGTCAACAGGTATGAACCTAGAGACGAGGCCACGTAGTTTCCTACTCGCCACGAAACCACATCCAAACTCGTGCTTACTCGCATGGCAGCTGTAGTAGATGTTAAATCATTATCCTTATAGCGTTTGCGGGGGTCGTCAACATTCAATTCCTTCCGAGGCTTTCCTTTAGTTTTCTTTGGGGGGTTTTTTTTTAAAGTGGCGGGTCCCAAGCCCAGCGCACCAACCCCTTTTTAAAGGAGAGGGGGCCCCTTCGCCTATGCGAACAGGAGTATAAAAACCAGATATACGCTAACTTTAGTGGAACTTTAACTTAATTTCTTAGTATTTGTTCATTGCTCGTCAAAGCTGGAATTGATTTTTTTTTATACCCTACACTCATAAGACTGAAGGGTGTATTATGTTTATGTAAATGTATATAACCGCCAAAAGTGAGGGGAAGCGGAACCCATAAAGTTTACGAGTATTTATATATATACATATATTTTTAATCATTATCAAAAGTCGGTTCGGTATAGACGATCTAAAAGTGTTGGCTTATAACTCAATAGCAAAAGAACTTAGAACCTTTTTGTTTTTATTTTTCGTTGGGCTTCTACATTCATGGTAAGCCGATCTGAAAAACGTATTTTCAATTTTAAAATCAAGTTAATTGCTTAATAAATGCATTTCATTTGAAAAGACGATATCTCCAAAGTTATCGTAGTGCATATATACACTTTTGGGACTTTCAATGTTTCTTTAAGACTCTTTAAACTTACAAGATACATCATTAGACAGTCCTGATTTATATTTGTTGGCATTCATCATCCACTTGACATAATAAGCAGTGCAAGCTTTTACTTTTGACTGTTACCGACATTTTCCGTATGGCTGCTCATTTATATACAATACCCCGCCATATTTGGCAACTACTCCACGTTTTATGACATTTTATTGTGTTCTATTTATAAAGCGAATTTGTTTGTGAAATGTAAACAAAATATGTTTACCTATATTCAATGCAATATCCTTCTTCAGTTTAGTCCTTTAGCCTCAATGTCAGCAAATTTAATAAATGCGAATCGTTGCACATGCATTGCCTCGCTAGATTCAATAATTATACACTGCACAGCAAACATCTGTAGCGGGGTATATTTGTTTGTTGAAATGTCAAATGTATGTGACAAAACAAATTAAGTATGCATTGGAGATTTGATAAAGTATATAATAGGTATATATTATATTAATGAAGTAGGGAATATTTGGAGAACCTACACAAACGAAATAATACTTTCTATGTGTCGCACTCCTACATAACTCGCAGTTGTAAAGCAAACATATCGAACGTATATAAAATTTTTTATTAGAACCATTTTATCTACATCCATCAGATCGAGACATGCAATCGAATTAATTAGATCATCGTTTTCCGAAAACTTTCTTTGTAATTCAGCAATTAGTATGTCCAACGTTTTAAAATACTCCGACTTAAATGGCTAGTCGTTCTCTTCATCCATCCGAACTGTTTTTTTTACATCACCGTTGAATCTGCCATTTTTAATTTCTTTTAAAGTCTGTAAAATCGATGATTAATTATCGTATACAACTTTTGGCCAGCGATGTTCAAAAAGACGGCCAATCCTTTTTCCACCATATAAGGCAGCTATTTTGACATGATGAAAGAATTCATGTATCATGAAACATTGGTCAAAAAATAAACAAATGAAAGACATTTCTGAGATAGTCCTTATGACTATTAAGTGTAAGCGATGGTTATAGCAGTGGACGTAAGGAATCTTTCGGCCCAATTTATTTTCTATTCTAGTCGCAACTCCTGAAACTTCTCCACTCATTACACTTGCACCATCATAGCATTGGCTAAGCCTACAAGAGGGGTCAATATTATTTTCCGTAAGGGTATTTAACGTTAATTCCGAGAAAGTGGCTGCATCAAGGTTTCAAGTAGTCTCAACCATCATCTCAACCAACGACTCATTGAAGACACCATCGTTGACGTAACCTATTGCTAATGCAATATTTTCGCGGTTATTTTTATCTCTCGTCCCATCTTCCATTAGAGTAAACCATTTCACGTCATACACATTAATATCTTTGACAATGAAACCTACGTACTGCTTAAACCATTGCCCGAATTATTTGATTTTGAATTTCAGGTGAAGGATATGTTGTGTTTTGTGGTATATGAGTGAGAACCTTGTTCAAATTTGGATCTTTCATACATGTATATTCAAATATATTCTGAAATAATCCTTGTTCTTTTTCTTCTTCTAAAATATATTTTCCACGCAAATCTAATTCGTTCGTAATACCAATATTTTTCTAATACTTTTTGATTTATTAACGTTTCAACACTACTAGATGTAGATATTTTTTATAATTTCTCCTGCTAAATCGACAAAGCTTAAATATGAGAAATTGATTTTTCATGTTTTGGAAAACCAGTGGCATTTTTCCAGTTTCTTACTTATGTGGAAGTGTATGAAGTCTGTTTCCTTCCATGAGGTAAAAATTGCTGGCAAGGATAGCAAAAAGCAGCATCTTGCTCGACATAATACTGCAACCTGTAACCAATCGGAAACAAATTCCCTGCTGTTATGTTGTTTTGGAATGTGTTTAAAAAAAGTTGTTTTATTGGTTCTCTATTTGTGTAATATCAGAAGGAATATCAACATAGCCAACATTGCCAAAATGTGTTGCTTGCATTTTATCGCCTGATCTGATTTTGACCAAACTTAACAGGTTGACATTTACTGATCCTCTTAACATATAATTAAAATTTCATCTCTGTACCGTAAATGGATGCAAAGATATGACAAATTTTGATTATCGCTTATATGAGGGGTGGGACAACGCCCTCTCCTATTTGGTCAAAACGTAGCCTACGTTACTTCCCATCATCCCATCTATCTCCATACCAAAATTCAGACGAATTGTTTGAGCGGTTTAGCCGTAAGAGAGGAACATACATCCTCACAAACTTTCGCATTTATAATATTAGTAGGATTAAAGATTCTAGGAGTAAAGAATATGTAGAGAACCTACACAAACGAAATAATACTTTCTATGTGTCGGACTCTTGGATAACTCGCAGCTGTTTCACAGCAGTTGTATAGCAAACATATCGAACATATATAAAAATTTGTTTGATATATTTTATATTAGGCCTTGACTTGCCATAAGCATTTTTAGATACACTTTCTCAGCATACTTTTTAGAAAGCAAAAAACTTTAAAATATGATTTGTGCAGGGTATAATATAGTCGTGCTAGCCTGTAGCTTATACTACGTTAATATTGATTTTATTTGAATTATATATTTGTGAGAACTACCACATGTATCATAATTTCATGCTAAATTATTTTATTGGTTGACAAATAGTTGTTGGCCAGAAGCGTACATAAATATTTATATTATTTTGTATGTTTTATTTATGTTCAACCACTACGTTTTGATACTTTCTTGTTATTTTGATTATATTTTGAATTTTTTTTATAAAACATGTCCAACCTTCAAAAATGCTAAAATATGCAAATTATTCAAATTAATTTTAATTAGAAAAGTACTTTTTGCAATATTTCGCAACGATATTTAATTTTTAATTGTGTTTTTGAGAATATCGAGCGTATCTCATAAACATTTTAGCTTTATGGTTTGATGATTTACAAATACAACTCATAATTTAACGCAAATGAAAGTTAGGGTTTAACTTCTTTATGCGTCTAACAGAGAATAGTAGGCGAGACAGCGCCCATAGAGTATAAAAAAAATAAATGATTAGCACCATAAGTCGGGACATGTCCAACTGTCGATTTGTCTGAGTTTGGATATTTAGATTCAACCATTCCTACTTCATTTAACTTTTATTTGAATTAAATTGATGCACTTAAAGTGGTACCCCTACAAAAAATCAAGCCGATATAGACACATATGATCAACGAAAATTTAAAGAGTATTCATCTTACAATGTAAGGTTCATTGGGAGTACAGGATATAGCCAAGTCGTGCTCAGTCGACTGTATCTTTCCTTCTGGTTGGTTATACCCCAATTTACCATACACAAAGTCTTCAAGTACTGCTGTAAAATAATGAACTTTTGCAGAGCGATATCAAGAGAAACGAAGAGAGGCAAAATGTTTTTTCAGACGCAAGAAAAAGATGCAAGAAAGGTATAAGTTTGACGATGTTAAGGAGTTATTTGACAGAAATGAAACTCAAAAAAGGTCAATCGTCTGACCGAAGGCTTAACAAGCGGAGAAACTTTCTATAAAGACGAAAGTGAAAATCTAGTTGCAGATGCATAGATATCACTGAGATTATGGAGAAGTCATATCTCTAACTTGAAAAATTAAACCGGAAGCACTAGTTAATGATGGCACTATTGTAGAGCTAACAGACCAGAACGAGGTCAATAGAAAAGTGGCTGGATCTGATGTGCTACCAGCTGAGTTATTCAAGTTGGTTACGAGTATGCACCTACATTTTCGCAAGATATGGTCTGACAAACGCACACTCAATGACAGAAATCTCAGGGTTCTTTGTCCTATCTTTAAGAACTGTTTGCGCCAACTACCTAGGGATAAGTCTTTTTTCCATCGGTTATAAGATTCTGTAGCGCGTATTATGAAATTGGCTGCTGCCATATACGCTTCCACTGATAGGACCACATTAGTGCGGTCTCGGGTCATGGGTCTAGCAGTGATTGAGGACATGACGAAGAACTTGGTGTCTTCTCGCACTCCGTCATCGCATTTTAGAGGTCAGTGATGAAGAATTTCAACTTCAATATTGTAGAAAACTTCGTTTATCTAGGATCCGAAACAACCAGCAACAATAACAACAAGAAAGTAAGATCTATAAGATACTGATACGCCCGATCGTTCTGAATGGCACGGATGCATGGGCCGTGATTGAGTCAAACGAAACAGTGTTGGAAGTCTTTGAGAGGAGGATTCTCTGCCTGATTTTTGGTCCTATAAGAGTCGGCGACGAGGTTAGATCCAGTTTGAACAGTGAGCTCTATGAACTATTCTATGTTGTTGACATAGTCCAGCTGGTCATCGTATTCGTGAGAGACCCAAACTTGGTTGAAGGACGATGTAATAGAGGACGACCGCGCACTCTTTCGAATGATCAGGAATGGACAGAACTGTGTGTACAAGACCACAAAAATATAATAAGTATGAAGAAATTATTGATGTAATACTTTTCACATATTTTTAAATTTATTCAATTTCATTTCTTTTCTTTTTTATTCGATGGCCAAACTTGTTTTGCATTCAAAATCCGGCTTTCAATGATTTACAATAAATATTGTCATGATTTATTTGCTTGAATGCAGCAATCTGCTCTGCATCAAATATTCAGCAAGAAAAACAAAGGAAATTGTTGTCGCGGCATAAATATTTTATATCTGTGCTAAAAATGCCTGTGTGTGGCCCCAACGCCTACGCTATAAATATTTTGCTTGAATTTACTATGTACACATGTAGATGGGTAAGTGGGGGAAGTCAGAGGACGAGCAAATACTATTCCGCCACCTGATTGTATGAAAATTCTGCTGCGGGAATTCGCATGTGTTGAAAAATAAATTGTTAAGCGAATAAATTTTTCAGCACACAATAACACAAAATCAATTGGTCTACCTAAGGAAAACAAATTAAATGTTTCCTTTGGCAAAACCAAATTGTGAATACCCTTCACCACAAATAAAAAATAAACAAATTTGAAACATTTTAACATTTAGCTATTTACTTGTTACTACATATTCGAATATTAATAGAGTATAATAATATTAAGTATAAAATCGTATTTATAAACTGATGAAAAGTAAAGAAAGAACAAGTTACTTTATTCATACATATATACCCAGACAGACAGACTTACATAGACTTATTCAAACTGTTTATAACTGGTGATGAAACTTGGGTTTATGGTTATGAATTCGAAACCAAAGTCTTTGGACTTTCGTGAGATTTTGAAGATTTTGGACAAAAAAAACAATGTGACTTTTGCCGATTTACAAAACTGAAAAGACCAATGACGGAATTTTTGAGACACGCATTGTGAAGCGTTCTTAAGATGCCTCCGCAGGAAGTTATACTTGAACAGCATCAAATCACAAGAAATTGATGTCACCAAAACATTAAATAACTCGCCCTAGAAAGTTTTTACGCAATGAAGCCAAAGTCGTTTGTGTTCTGTGGATTGTGGAAACCAATTGTGGTTCAAGACGCAGATCAAATAGGAACTATTATCGAACAACCATAGCGCTTCGCATTAACAGCAAACTTTCATTGCTATAAAAATATTACGGTGACCCATAAAAACTAAAATTTTGCTTGTGGTCTGCTTCATTGAAGAAAATATTGTCTAAAAAATCTTAATTTACAGTCAGTTAGTCCAGATACCATTGCCCGTATCTCTTATTTGTGGGCTGGACGTCATACAAAGGTGGAATACATGACAATCAGAACCAAAAAAAAAAATTTTATTTGCTGATGAAATGGAATTTGGCTACAAACTGGCCTAAATAAATGTATAAATATAAAAAAACCATGTACAAACTTTCGAACCGATCGGGCGTGTCAGTGCCACACCACAACCATCCACAGCCAATTGGATGAACCACAGTCTAACAAACAGTCATATTGAACAGGAAATCGCAGTGTCTGAGATCTCTAACCTCTAAGCAAAATCTAAGGATTGCTTCACATGAGTCATAGTCATGAAACCCGGAAAGAATTAAACACAGGCATCGTCATAAAGACCCATAAGCCTAGTATCCTGCCTATCCAAAAGGTTTGAAAAGAAGTTTATTATAAAAATCAACTCACACATACAGAACGTCATCTCACACACCAATTTGGGTTTCGTGAAAAACCATGGCACTATCGAACAGGAAAACCGATTAACCTTAGAGATTAAAACAGCGTTCGAGCTCCGTGAATATTGTTCCGCAATCTTTCTCCATGTAGCTGAAGCATTTAATCGCGTTTGGCTCGATGGACATAAGTACAAAATAAAAGTATTGCTTCCCCAAAATACACACAAAATTCTTCAATCATATCTCAGCAATAGAGTATTCACAGTACGACAGATTGACTACATAACACGGGAGTCTGAAATCAAAGCTGGAGTACCCCAAAGCAGCATTCTCGGTCCTATCGAAAGACTGCTCACTTATCGTAAACATATTTAAGCCAAGAAAACACAAATTAAGCTAAAGGCCAACTCTCTACACTGGCTTATTAATCCGCGGTCCCCCTTAAGCTTGGACTACAAATTATTTCATTACAACTCCAACTACGGCTCACACTTGTAGGGCAATGCGAGTTCCAATAATGTGGGTATAATACAAAGAGCACAATCAAAAATATTTAGAATTCTCACCGGTTCACCCGTCGTGGTGGTTACAATTGAAAAACATTTAAGTTTCTTAACCAAAATTTATTATTTTTTTAACTAGAGAAACCAGCGTGCATTGCTACGAATTGTTGATTCTTCTCTTTTATTGAAAAGTAGTGCCTTTTTTATTTTTTTTTTTACTGGACCAATTATACCAGGGTACAAAAACCAAATGGTTTATGCACCTACCGAGACGTACTTCGATGCGCTGAATCCGAAGCAGATTTTGTTTGACTCGTACACTCTCAAAATTTGAGTAAAATTCGAAAAATCGGAAAAAAATGGCAAAACATTGAGAGAATTATCTGGATCTGGATCGAGTATGATTATAATGTAGTTCGATCAGCTGAATTTCAAACTGAAGTTTAAAAATCGAGTAAATGGTAAAAATGTTTCACAAAATTTTTTGGGACATGATAAAATTTAGAGCTGCAGGACTTTAGTTGAAAAGTTGGTGCAAATTAAAAAAACAATTCGAGTTGCTTAGTGAATTTTAAATTGCACTTTCTACAATCTCACCTTGACTACATTCCCAAAAATCTTGAAAACTTTAGTGAAGATCAAGGCGAACGATTCCATTAAGACATAAGAACTACATTTTTCTTATGTCTTAATGGAGAAGATATCATGGAAAATAGAATGTCAACACGATGAAAGATTTTTGCTGTACGCTAAAAAGAGATATTAACTACAAACGAAAAACAGTTTGGAATCCATAGAAATCGTTCCCTTTTTTTACTTCTCTTTATAGGCTATGTTTAAAACTTGTATTCAATGCATCAAGATATACAAGAATCATATATAATCGTGTTTGATAAATTTTTCTTTTTTATTTATATAACTGTAAATTTTTCTGTTTTCCGCATTTTGCCTGAATTTTAAAAGGTTAATGGGCTGAATTAACTTCAGATTCAGTGGATCAAATTACATGAAATTCATACTCGATTCAGATTCACAAAATTTGTTTTATTATTTAACTTGATAAACTTTTTGTTTTATTACAATGAGTTCAAAAAACCATAAACGAATTGATTTAATTTGGATCTCCCCAACGCTTACCTCTCTCCTCTCCTCCTGGTATAGTGGGCGTGTCATCCTCTCTGATGGTCGTTTATTCATTTCAAGTTGATATTTACAAAGTTTTTCTTATGAAAAAATTAAAAAAAAAAACTGGAAATAGATCAATGGTTTGTTTGGACTAATGACAAAAAAACGTGCCTTTCATTTGAAATATTGTCTAAACACTAGAGCGACTCCACGCTGATTTTTATAAAGATACGACATAAAATGAGGCCTAATATTTTTTTGTTCGTTACAAACTCAGCGATAAAATTAATATATTCTATACTATTCACAATCTGTGTCAACAAAATAAAAGAAAAGTTCACCAATATATTTATGAGCGCACATATGACTTGGCTATTTGCGTGTAAATCTTTGCATTTGTACAACGCGAAATATTTGTCATGCCATTTGAAGAAATGCTTTTTTCCCATGAAGTTTTAATATTGCAAGCAATTTTGCTGCATGTACTTTGGCCTCTATTAAAATAGTAATTTGCATTTGGTGCAAATCGGAGTAAAAGGGGAGGTCTTGCGCTAAAAAAGAAAATTAGCCGTCATCATAATCATGCGTTTGGTCTGTAATTTGCGCTCTTACTGCGGAAGCGTGAGCAGGAAACAGCGAATTTTGTAACAATGCAAAATGTTAGAGCTTCCGGAATGAAGCAGAAAATTCTACGGTTTTGACTTCAGCATCCTTGTGGTATGTAGATGTACTGCCTTTCCGTTTTTAACTTTTATATTTGGTTGCGATTAACTGGAAGTTGTCAACAGCTGCTAAAAATTCTGACGGCAATTTATGTGTTGGGGATGTTGTCATTATTATTTACTTTTCTTGCGCTTTAGAAAATTCTGGTAAAGCCCTGAAAATTACTTAATAGCCAATCTAAAAAATAGCCAATGTAAAAAAACGTAGACATTTAAAAGATGAATTCCTTTTTCTAAACTTGTTAAATTAAAACCCTTGTAAACCTCAAAATTTTGTGAAACTGCAAAAAAAAAAAAATAGTTCATTTTAACCATTTCGCTAGGCGTGTTTATTGTCACCCTTCAATTATTGCATATTTTATACCAAGTAATTTGCGAAAAATTGTATTTTTATTTTAAATAAATACTACTAGCTTTCCATTTATCGTTAAAATAATAATTTCAAAGGTATAGTCTGAAATATGTTTCAACAGAAAATGTGCAAATCAATTTGTAAAATTTTCAATTCTATATTTTTATTTTATCTTTATACATATTACAATTTTTTTCGACTGAATACGATTTTTTCCTAAAATGATGCGTGAAAACTGAAATGTATCATTTGCAATGGATAACGTCGGAGAGAAGAGTGCTAACACGTAACAAGTTTAAATACATGGAAACGACGAACAGTGAAATGTTTATGACAGTGGCGTAGGTAGGGGTTTAAGCCCCATGGCCGTCGAGGGTAGTATTTAAAGCATATAGGATTGAAAAAGAGTATTTTCGTATTTTCGCCTTTTATTTCAAATGTTTATAAAATTGCGTACAATCATCGGACTTACTTCAAATAATCGCCGTTTTGATCATTCATTTCCGATGGTGCCATGTCCGGACTATAAGGTGAATTCATAAAGACATCCGAACTCCCGGAGCTACTGACGCGTCACATTCGAAGTGTTTGATCTAGCGTTGTCCTGATAGAACACAATTACTCTCCTATGGGCCAAAGAAGGCCGCTTCTGATCGATTGCTGCCTTCAATCGGTCCAGTTGTTCACAATAGAGGACTAAATTGAGCGTTTTGCCAATCCAAACACACAGCACAATCTTCCTGACCGTCAATCAGGGCTTGGCAACCGTTTGAGCCGTTTCGCCACCCTTCACCCACGACCGTTCCCGCTTGACGTTGTCGTAAGTGACTCAATTTTCATCGCCCGTCACCATTCGCTTCAAAAACCGGTCGATTTTGTTGCGATTTAGCAGTGAATCGCAAATGGAAATTCGATCCATTAGGTTTTTTGGTGACAATATCGAGTTTTTTTTGTGTAGCTAAGATTCTTCAAATTCCTTTGAACGTTCATATGACTGATATTTAGCTCCCGGGCGATGGTACGGCTGCTACTATGTTGATCTAACTTGATCACTTCCTTGATTTTATCGACTTCTACGACGACAGGTCTCCCGAAGCGTGGTGCATCTTCCATTTCCTCCACACCAGAACGGAATCGAGTAAACCACTGCTGATTTTTGCCATTCATATAATAAAAATGTAAAATATAGCCAATTTCCTCCTTCGAGAACTCCATATTCGACGCGCTGTAGCTCACAACTGAATTGTCCAAGCGCAATGCTGTCAAAAGAGTGTAGGCACAGTACTAGGCACTCACACCTTTCAAACGCCGCATGCGACAAATATTCAACGAGATATACCTGATTAAAAAAAGAACGCGAAATACGAAAAGACTTTTTTTCCAACATTATATTTGAACAAATTCATGTTCGCAAAAAAAATGTCAAGCGATAGATTCCAATTTTTTTGCTGGGCATAATTACTTGAACAAGATTTAATGACAGTAATTATGTATCTGTGTTTAAAGACGCATTGCACCGTGAAAATATTCAAAATTTTCAGTGTTCCTTCGATACCACTGGTGAACAACCAAATAAAGGCAAGAGCGCTGGTAATTTTTCTAAGTAATTTTTGTTTCGCTGAGTTCAAAAATAACCTTCCAAATTGGCTCTTGTATTGAAATTTTGCAAAAATGCCTTTGACTGGCACGTTGGTTGAGTACAATTTTTTATTCAAGTTCTCGATGTTTAATCGTACAGACAGACGGACATGTCAACATCGACTCGACTTTTTGTTGGGACTATAACTTTCAACGTTCTAATTTAAACGTTTATGGAATATGTTAATAAAACTGTCGTAAGATGCACTATAGTTGTCATTGAATTGGCTACAACAACATTTGTTTGATACATAGAAAGGAATAAAAGCTTTCTATTAAGGCCATCCTTTCTAGTGTTTCGATATAGATCTGTATGGATTATTTTATAAGGATTGACGTAAGAGAGAACAAATATGATATTTCTTGCTAAATTAAAGAACAACATAACCATTTTTACGATATCAATACTCAGAAGGAGCAAATGTTTTGTATGGTAAGCGGGTTTGTAAGGCATGAAAGGAAGCATTGCAGACTCCATTAAGTAATTGTTCTATATATTATATGTAGTATATATATTCAAAATTGTTGTTATATTTCTTTGAAAGTTGGTATGTATAATATTTATTACCAGTAACTTTTGTCTGCGTCATGTCGAATCAAAACTAACACCTCTTTCTTAACATTGATGTGGCATATGATGTGAACATTATTTTTATGTCTTTGGCTGCGATTATTTTTCCGTTAATTATGTTCCAATATTAAAAAGCTTCAGGGATATGACGACTTTTTCTTGGGGATAAGGCATTAATAATTTTTCCAGTGAATCAAATTTCTCCCGGTGCCCTTTACATATGTACCATATCGCATTCCTCTGCGCTAATAGTTGGATGGATATTAACAAATATGTATATCCAAAATTTTTTTTTGTAATTATTAGAGATCTCTCCATACCTGATCATTCCATCGAGTGCCCGGTCGTCCTCTATGTCGGCGTCCACCAATCAAGTTTGGGCTCCCCATGTTAACCATGCATGCTGGAGTTCTTTCATCCATTCGAATGAGGTGCCCAACCCAGTGCAGCCGATGGAATTTTATGCGCTGGACTATGTTAACCTCATCGAATAGCTCGTACAGCTCGCTGTTCATGCGGGACCTAAACTATTCGCCGACCCTAATAGGACCAAAAATCCTGCGAAGAATCTTCCTCTCGAAGACTTCCAACGCTGTTTTATCAGACTCAATCACGGTCCATGCCTCTGCGGCATACAATAGAACCGGGAGTATCAGCGTCTTATAGATCTTGATTTTTGTCTTTCGAGAGAGGGCTTTACTGATCATTTGCTTGCTCAGCCCAAAAAAGCATCGGTTTGCAAGCGTGATGTTTCGCCTGATCTCCTGGCTGACGTTGTTGTTGCTGGTTATTTCTGTTCCAAGATAGACGAAGTTTTCTACAACACTGAAGTTGAAATTCTCCAACGTCACTGACCGTCCAAGACGCGATGACAGAGTGCGAGAAGACAGCAAGAACTTCGTCTTGTCCTTATTCACTGCTATACCCATTAGCCGAGACTGTTTTTCATTCTCTGAGAACGCCCTGACTCACCTTTCCTGCGTACCGATGATATCGATGTCATCGGCGTAAGCGAGCAGCATCACTTCCTTTTGGAAGATCGAGTACGAGCACTGAAGTAGGATGTATTCCATGAGAAGATTGAAAAAATCGCACGGCAGAGCATCGCCCTGCCTGAAAGCTCTTTTCGTATCAACAGGATCGTAAAGGTTTTTCCCCATCCTAACAACGCGTTGTGGGTGAAATAGCGACATCATGCAAAGACGGACAATCTTTGCCGGGATACCTAGTGCAGACAGGGCGTCGAAAAATTTCGATCGTATCGGCGTGTCGAAAACGGCTTTATAGTCGACAAATAGGTGGTGCTTGTCTTTGATAAACACACGGTAATGTGAATATTTGGTCACTGGTCCACCTTTTTGGTCTGAAGCCACACTGATATAGTCATATCAGTGAATCCGTATACAGCTTCAGCCTATTACACAATACGCGAGACATAATCTTATATCCAATGGAAACAAGCTTATTCCGCGGTAGTTGGCGCAAACGGCGGGGTCTCCTTTCTTAAAGATAGGACAGAGAACACTGAGATTCCAGTCATTGGGTATGTGTTCATCGGCCCATACCTTGCATAAAAGTTGGTGCATACTCCTAACGAACTCTTTGCCGCCAGTCTTAAATAGCTCAGCTGGCAGCCCATCAGAGCCTGCCGCTTTGTTTTTTTTCAGCCTTTTAATAACTGAATTGAGAGTGTCTTTGAAAAGGCTTCGGCGGTCTGTTCTGATTGCAGCTTGCCGATGTCTAGCTTTCGTTGCATGTTGGAACGCGCGGAGTGCACTACGCTAAGCCTAGTGCGTCCGAGTCAATGTTGGGACCACTTAACGTTCGCACGTCTTGCACGCTCGATGCGTGCCTTCCGTCAATCAGAGCATGATTAATTTTGTTGTATGTTACTTAATCTGGACTCAGCCATGTGGCCTTGTGGATGTAAATGTGTTGAAATCTGGTACTACTACTACCACGTTCCGACCTGCGGTTTCCCTTTTACCTTTAACTACCTTAAGGATTAAAATTGTTCATCGTCAAAAATGGAAGTAAGGTGGTCGATGCACTCTTGTCTTGATAATCCTTGACGAAAGTCGTTAAAAACCATCGCACGAAAATTTTCACGAAATTAAATTTGGTCTTCCGTTTAAGACTATCAAATAGACGGACAGATGGGGAGCCGGATGCTGAAGAAAAATTTATGCCCAGATACTTTTTCTGGTCTGTCACACCTCCTTTTGCCTGTTACATATATTTATACAAACTTTTGTTCCATTGAATACAGGATATAAGTATGTAACTGGCAAAATAACTCGCACACAATAGGACCGACATAACTAAACATAACTAAAAGATAAAGCGTAAGTTGTAGAGATACCAAATACATGGACATATGGAAGCAATTAATCTAAAGTGATTGACTTGTGGAGATATAAATCTACTATGGCTGAATTAATAAAAATGATATCAGTAGCACTAGCAGCTACAAAGCTACAAAGGCAAGTATATTTTAGTATAAATTAAAACAACAAAACAGAAACCTTAGCAAGTATAACCTGTGAACACATACAACCACAACAACTATCGTCACTTTGACTGAAGGCCAAACACAGAGAAAGCTCTTGAGATTTTCACACATTTCCACTCAATCATTATATATATAATCTATATATATATATATATGTGAGGCTTCTTAGTTAAAAGATACGGATACACATGTATGCACATATAATCAGTAAGTAGTTACAGATTGTGTTGTTCATTCTTGAATTGAATTGGGATTCGGTTCAGTTGGTATTTGAGCTCAAATTTGTATCCGCATCAACTTACACATTTACAACTGTGTTGAAATATAATTCAAAATGATCGATTGCAAGCTTAGCCGCTCAAGTGTATGAAATTATATATCAGTCTCAGAGGTACTCCATTTTCTTTGGTTTGTACTCGTCTGGAGCTGCTGCGGTCAGTTGCAATCAACGATTTGAAATACAATCAACTCTTCAGCAACAGCCACAATTCCCATTTGCCAGATTCAGTCAAACTCATGCACAAGAAGATATTTTATGTTTTTTAGCATTTACTTTCATTTCGTCGAATCTTTGTTTTATTTTATCTTTTTCAGTCACTTGATGTCCTTGTTTATAACTTTTTATGTGCAAATGTATGTTGCTGTAAATAATTTCGGTAAAAAAACAGCAAAAAATTAATATAACCGAAGCTTTAATACCCTGCACACGCTGTTTCAAATTGTTTACTTAACAGTTAAATATACAATTTGTTTGTTGGCTAGTCCTAAGAGTTGGGGGACACGCTCCTATAAATACATTTGGTTTGTTTGACCATAAAAAGCTTTTAAGTTGATATTGCCTGTAACAAAAAGTTTTCATGTAAAATGTATAATGGGAAGAGTAGATTCATTGATATACACCCTGCCAAGAAAGTATCGGAACCTGTCTAACTACTATTCCCAGGTATGTCCAGTAAGTCAGATAATTTTTTTTCAGGTTTGTACCACTGCGATAATGCCACTTTTTAACGGGATCTATCAACCAGTGTGTTTACAGCAGCTGTTTAAGTCAGTCGACCTCAGTACTGCTTTCTGTAATGAGTGAAAATATTGATCAACGTATTTGTCTTAAATTTTCTGTTGCGAACGAGATTTTGTATGCCGATACATTAAAAATAATGCAAATGGTTTTTGTTGAATCTACGCTGTCTAAAAACGCGTACTTACGAATGGAATTAAATGTTCAAGGATAGTCGGAAGAAGGTCTAGACTGGTTCCGATAGAGTTGAATTTCTTTCAAAAAAGCTATCGAAAGCAGTTAGCTGCTGGATCAAGCCAATTCGGATCCTACCTTCATGGAACGCATAATTACTGACGACGAGATATAAATGTATAAGACACACGAACCAGAAATGATCAAAATGGCAGCCGAAAGTCGGGCACAAACATTATTATAAAAATCAGAAAATTACAGTCGGGTGTAACCGACTATGGTGTTTTTTGCTTCTCCCACTTTTTATTGTACATTTTTTTATTAATGAAAAAAAAAATTTGGGACGGAAGCAGCATCGCTAGTTCAAATTCAATTGCTTATAAAATCGTCATTAATTATCCGATTTTGATGAAATTTTGGCTGAGAGGGACGTTTTCTCTATACTGGCATACTTAATTAAAGGTATTTAATAGGAAGTATTTAATGGGAAGGGGGAAGGCGTATAATTTTAAAATAAACTCAGTCGAATTCAAAAAGAACGGACAGACGGATATGTCTATATCGACTGCGTTATCGCTCCTGGCCATAATGGGGGCAACTTTGGACGGTCTCCGGCCATTATTTCTACAACAACTATATTTACATCAATACCAATAGGCTCGTGTACCTTCGGTACTGGGCCTTAAAAGTCGCCAAGCACTACTTAGCCGAATCAACCATCAAAGTACCGTTATGCAACACCATGGAGCAGTCTTCAACTACCACCAAAAGGGTTAATAGTAGCATTTGTTAAAGGTTAAAGGTTAAAGGTTAAGAAAAGTATGAGCCTTGGTGGTGTTATTAGGCCATGTACCGAAGGTACAAGAGCGTATTGGTTCTGTGCAAATATATGTAACAGGTAGAAATAATGATTGGAGACCCCCCCAAAGTTACCCCCATTATGGTCAGTAGTGATATAGATGTCGATATAGCCATGTCCGTCTGTATCAATGAAAGGATCTCGGAAACGGTAATAGATAGAGACTTCGTGTTTTTTGCATTCGACTAGGACTTCTCCGGAATTTTACAAGTTAATTTTAAAATTTTGCACCTCCCCCTTCCCCATAAAATCACCAAGCATTTCTTCGACACAAAAAAAAGTAAGTATGCAAGCATAGAGATAACGTCACTCTAAGCGAAAATCCAAAAAGTTCATCAATATCGGTTAATAAATGACGATTTTATAAGCAATTGAATTTGAGCGACCTATGATACTTCCGTCCTCCCGTTTTCTTTTCATATATAAAAAAATGTTTTATAAGGCACTTAGTCGTGCAATGCGAAGTGGTTATAAGCTTGGTCATAAGCTCTGGAAACATTTAATGTGTTTGTTAGGTGACCTGTACTGGTACAGGCCCTTTTACAGTCGATTACGCCTGTAGGCTTAGCCGATTTTTCTATGGCATTGTTATTCAGAAGAGTTTCTCTTTTCGTATTGGAAAATATGTATATACATATTTTTAATGTAAAAGTAACTCCTGCTAAAAATTAATTTCTAACAGTATAGTCGGTTAAATATAACTTCGGAAAACTTCTACAATATAAACAAATTAAAAACTTCGATATTTATGCCTTCAATACATAGCAGAGCACGTGTTTTGTGTGTGTGTGTGTGTAGAAGTGCAGAAGTACTAGATACACGTAGCAAGCTGTGCATTAATGATTTCTCACGTTTATCTTCAGTGTACTTCCGGCATTTGCATTTATTACCACCAAGTCGTCTTTAAATTTATCTGCGTCAGACATTCTGAAGCACCATATTCGTGCTTTATCTGCCCAATATCGCTCCAATTCAAGTTTCAACGCACGTTGCAAGTAAAGAAGAAATGTATGAGTTTTTACTATGCAATATTGCACTGCTTTATTCTTTTCAACAAGCTCGCTCGAATTGAACCAAATATACATACATACATACATACATACTATATATGCATCTATTCATTCTACATAGTTGCAAATAAAGTTGCATACTTTGCTGGAATTACTTACAATTTGATGTTGTATTTCCTCTTGTAGTAGTTGTAGTTGTCAGCGCCAGTCGTTCAAGAACATCGTCGAACATTGAAAGTGGGATTGCGGTCTGGTTTTCCAATATGTTCACATATACAACTCGTATATACAAAGTTTTTCAGACTCTTGAACACGTATGCATTCAATAATTCCCAGCATTTGGCTTATTTAGCATGTTCACAGCTTGTAATGTGTTCGTGCAGACACTGATTTGCATCACAGAATGTCTAGTACAGTACTAGTTGCCTTTAAGTCTTTCTTAGCGCATATATACTACCGTTATTTTTACAAGTATTGGTGTGTGTTACAGATGTGTTTGTTAGAATAATTAATGCAGTTTTTATATATATTTAATTTGATTGCCACATATCGATTACTTGAATTTTGTATTTAAATTTCGTGTTTTAAGTATTTTTGTTGAAACCGCTCTTGGTGAGTAAATGGCATAAATGCAATTACTAGAATTCCTCCACTGTTTTTAAACATCCCTTAAAACTGCATTAAGACCAGATGATTAGAATGCGCTATAGACGAGCAATAATAATGCGCTGCTTGCTATTTTAAGCTTTCAATAGCAAAGTCGCATTGCGCTTAGCAACGACTAAATCAAAATTTGTACAGTTTGCCAATTTATTTGTTTAAACGATACAAAATCCAAATTGTACTAGCAATGCTATAATACAAACAAAAAACAAGTTTTCTATGGTCATATTGCTCTCTGGATTGATGTAATTTTTTCGATGTGTATCCCTATTTATTATGTAATAAGAGCAGTCTTGCTAAATGCCTACGGATTACCTGGCATTTGATACAAACGTACTATGTCAAAAAAATATTTGATTCTTATGATATTAGGATAATACCTTTTTTTTGACAGAATGCAATACAACATATGTCAGCTTGCATATGCCTATAAGAGTTCATCATGTAGTTATCATAAATATACAGGACCAATGCTTCCTCTAATGTATACTGAATTGCAAATTGTGGAGCCGAATTGATGATTTTTTTTTTTGGACACATCTGCATCTGTATCCAACATTGACGCTACTTGAACTGCGCTTATACAACCAGTCCTATACAAGCTGACACGCGACGCTTCCATAAGTTCGTCCCATGTGTTCGTATGGATTAATTCAGACAAATTTGCGGTTTCAGGTTTGCTGATCGTCCTACAGTTGAAGAAATATTGAGTTTTGGGGAGAAAAAATTATATATAGAGAACCCCTCCATGAAGCTAAATATAGACTGTTAAAAAAAAGTGATATTTTATACAAAAAAATACCGCTTATCTCTTGTCGAAGGCTGAGATAGCTCAGCATCGGCAGAGTACGTTAAAAACAAATTTGTAATTTAAGGATTTGAGGATGGGAAACTGCGATTTATATAATTTTTAAACTTTTTTCGTTATTTTAGAAATTGTTCTCACTAAGTTTTAACTGTCGAAATACTACTAATTTGCAATCAAATGTTCTAATCTATACATGAATCCCAATGTTCAAATGCTTTTCCAACTTAATATTTGCAAAACTACTGATTTGAAGTCCAAATATAAAATTCCAGCGGCTACTCTGGGCTGGTCAACTCATTCGAGCTCCAGCTCAAAGAGCTCCAGCAATTATTAATTTGATTGGAGGACGACCAGGTGCGCATTGAAATGACCAGGTATGAAGAGATCTCAGCATACTTGGCATTCAAAACAACTGGTGTCAGCGCTCAGAAGACTACAGCAGCTGGTGCGCCTTCCTAAATGCGGCCATAACCGTTCGACGGGTAAAGGTCATTCTATACTCATACTAACTCCATTGGGTGTCTTTATTCTTGGTTTGCATTTACTTTAAAGTATTTCTTTAAAGAAAATATTAATCCACTTCAACAGTTCTGTTCACTTAGCAGCGTGTACAGCATTATTGTCTTTAACGAAGCTGCTTTATCTAATTATCTTAAATACATTCCATTCCTTGTTTTAACAAGTATTTTTTGCTTTTCTGTACCGATTCTGTTAAAATGTCGAAAAGGGCTATCTTCCAGCTGATGTGTATCACGAACATCGTTTTGACTCTTATTATTTGATAAAAACTGCTTAGTTGCCGGATTGTTTATTATGACATTGGTATGCTGCAGTATTGTAGGTATGTCATCTGTGAGCCGATATCTATTTATGGAAATTTTGTTCTCTCACATCGTTTAAGTAGACAAAAACCCACAGAAAAAAAAATGCCAATTTTCTTATGTAGACTCAAGCAGTCTCTGCATAATGATTAGTTCTGCTTTCCAGTATAATCGACGTGCCGCAACTATTTATCCAAATGTTGAAATGACCGTCCAAGTCACTAACGTGCAAATTAAAGAAATATTCGTCAGATTATTAAAGAATATTAAAACAATTTAAAATTTTTAAGTGATATTCAACGAATCACAACTCTGTGAAAAATACTCGTACAGAAAATTCGGATGATAACTGAAAAAACGCCAATGCCACGCCCATTTTACGGTTCAGATCTGAAAAAAAGACACTTGAAGCTACAATATCTTTTTTTTCTTTTCTGTAAGATCATTTTTCACCGAATTATGAAAATTTTAATTTTTTAATGTTCCTCAATTTTTCTGATTAGTTTAGTTAAAAAGTAATAAAACATCCCATATAAGTGATCGTGGTATAGCGCTTTTGGCATCCTGAATAAATACGTAACCAAGAGTACTGGATGAAAAGTGTGGGCAGACAGATGGACAAGAGTAGATCGACCCGTTTTTTTGAATTAATAAAGAGTATATTAAATTTGTCAGGTAGCTGCAGTGCAATTTTTTAAGGGATCTTTGTGTATTTAAAACTGTTGAACTTTCAATATTTCTGCATATTTCTTCTTGCTGCATATTTCTTCTTGCTGCTTAATAGGTGGCAAACATTATTCGTATGAGATTGAAAATAAAATGAAAAATCTACTATTTTATTTATTTTTTTTTATTCTATAGACTATTCGATAGGCTATTATTTATTTTACTACCACCTATTAAAAAGTTTCATTAATTTGTAATATTAAATTCAAGCTGAAGACTTTGGGTAAAGGTTTAAAAGAGCGTGAATCTGGCATAAAATTTAATATGAGAATGTTAAGAGTGTCTATAAGCAGAGTCTAGTAGTTGCAGCTGATTAACTTTTAGTTCTATTACAATGAATTGAACTAAACACAAGCGAATTGATTTAATTTGAATCTTCCCCTCCCCTCACCATCTTCCCCTCTTCACTCCACTAGCCCTTCCTCATCACACCCCTCACCACTATACACCCCCTCCCCACGCAACCCTCCACCATCCCTCACCTCCCATCGCAATACCCTTGCCAACTGCTCCATCCCCACTGAACTCTTCCTTCCCTCTCCATCGCATCCCCTTCCCACACCCCACACTCATTCCCATCCCCCACCCCTCTTCCTACACCATCTCTCTATCCACCTATCGCGTATACCACTCATTTTCATATGCATCGCTCTATAGCCTTATACAGAGAAATGCCTAAAAGTATGCAATTTTTTTAAATAATAAAAAAGCAATTTCCGTTCCATTTCCTAGAACGGAACAGGAACCATGTCTACCATGCCGAACATCTATTTTAACTAAAATAATTTCGTTAAAATAGTCCGTTTTTCACTTTCAGAAGATTTTTGCGAATTGAATTCACTTCGCTTTATGACACTAATAATCTCAATAATCTTGAAGTTATTTCAAGCTCAGATTCAAAAATTGGAGAACGGATGTAAACAAATGTCAGGCCAAAAAATTTCAAGACAAAGCTAAAATATTCGTAGTAAATTTTATATATGGAACGTATAAATAGTGAAAATTTAAGTTTAAAAAGAAAAATACTTTAATAGCACACTTAATTTCTTTCAGCAAAAAAAAAAAAGCATTTGCTAATGACTAAGTCAAACATTTACAATGAAATGGAGCGACGGAACCAGGGACTGCAAAGTGGTTAGAGTTTTTGTCGAGCCAGGAGTAAAGTGAATGAATGTGCTGATGGGTGGGAAGTTAATATACAAGATCCTGACAAAGCAAAACAGGACAAATAGCGAGTCTGCCGTAAGTATGACAAAGCACGTAAAGCGCTGCATGCGGACAACAAAAACAACAACAACAAAAAATAAGTGTTGGCAACTTTTTAATTGTTGCCAACAACAATGAATCCGACCATCAACGGAAGTGAAAATAAATACTGAAAGCAAAACGCGCCAAGATTGAAAAAAAGGACAACAAATATGCGAGAAAATGTGAAAATGTCGGAAAAATGAGTAGGTAGTAAAACCAACAATGAAAATGAATTATGAATCGAGCGAGTAACGTGTCATAATAATAGTTGAAGTGACGGGAGAAGAGCAAAAAACTTGTTCCCTCCAGTCGAGTGTCGTGAGCTGTTCCGACAAGGAAGAAGCGGAAGCAGAAACAGTTATAGGAAGTTGTAGGATATTTTTCAAATAAACAGCATAAAAAGCACAAACAAAAAGCCCCTCAGAGAAGGCGCTAATTTTTTATACGAATAGTGACAATCATGCAAGCAAGCAAGTGTGGCTCGGGGAGTAGAATAAAGCGACTGCTGTTTCCGTTTACTTATGACAGTCTGTCTGCCTTCTCACACTTTATAACTCCTGCGTCATCCTTTTCCCCTACTTTCACATTCGAACGTCAGTTTGCGCGTTTTGTTTTTTTTATTTTTTTTTTTAAATACTTTAATTGAAAATTTTTAAACTTAAACGTGACGCGTGCGTTCGCTTTGTGCAAAACTTTTCTCATTTATTTAATTTGTTATTTTTGTTATATAGACAGCCGACTGTAGGCAATATGGGGAGCACGGGCAAAAGCTACGTTAGCATCAACTCAATGTGGCTCTGCGGTTAAGTGCTAATAGTAGATAGTTATTACGACCATAACAGCGTAGAGTTATATAAACACAAGTATATACATATGTACGACTATATGGACGATTCCATATTTTGTTTGAAATAACATTTTTAACTGACTTATAACATATACTTATTCTAAAACAATAAACCTTAATTTTAAATTTGTATGCGGGATATATTCGTATGAGGAATATTTTTAGGGCCTGTACCGAAGGTACAAGAGCCTATTGGTTTTGTGCAAATGTATGTAACAGGTAGAAATAATGGTTGGAGACCCCCAAAGTTACCCTAATTATGGTCAGAAGTGATAGAGGAGTCGATATAGCCATGTATGTCTGTCCGTCTCTCCGTCCGTATAAACGAAAGGATCTCGGGAACGGTAATAGACAGAGACTTCGTGGTTTTTGCCTTCGACTAGAACTGATCCGGAATTTTACAAGTTTATTTTTAAATTTTGCCCCTACAACCAAACAGCCAACCAACAGATCGGCGTATGTAGTTTTTTTGATATTTGAGTAGCGCTTCTGGCAGGTCTGCTAGAAGGGTTGACGTTTAGAGACGTGTTTTTTGAAAGTAGTCTCGCAATCGAAGATAATATTTAAATCAGTAACACCCAAATATAAATAAAATTTTATATGGAATCGCCTATAGTACATACTCATATGTGTATAGCCACAGTGCATTTGTGCACAATTTTAATTAGAAAATTTTATTAAAGCAGAAAACTACAGATAAGTAAACAAAAAACAATTTATTGAAGCTATAGCTGAACACATAGATATAGATTTCGAGCATTAAAACTTGTCCTTATACAAATAGATAATAATATTTACTAGCTTTTCATTTTTTTTTTTTTTAAATTTACAAGTTTTTATTTTGCCCTTCCAACAAATTCTATGTTATTCTCTCGAACAACACCCCAACAGGTTCAGAGCCAATTTCAGCTCTGTTCCTTAAATGAATGGAAAGATATGAAGATGTCATTCTCCAAGCTCTCATCTATCTCTGTACATAAGATTGGTTCAGTCGTTTAGGGGTGAAAATTAATAATATTACAAATTTATAATATTAATATGGATAGTTCACGCTGGCAGCCAGGTAGTTTAGTATGGTCTGTGCATAACCAATTCGTAGCAGAGTGTACAATGTTCAGCCGCGATAGGTCCATAAACACAGTGATGTAAATAATTTCACGCTTCACAGAACTTCTATATCTTCGCATATCTTAAAAAAGTAAAGAACTAGCAGGCTGTCTAAATTTAATGTGATGTCATAGGGAATATGGCAGTGTACGACGCCCAGCAACGTCAAATGCCTTCAAACACGGAAACTTTTTGATACACTCTCGTATAGTTACTGCCAAGCATGCCAAGCTTTCATTGATTTTGTTCAGACATATCTGTTGAAAAAAAGTCAATAATATTTTCAGTTTTATATTTGCTTTTGTAACGAAAGCAAGTACTTTTTTGTTGTTGTTTGCTTTAATTTATTTTTTAGTATCGTAACTTTCTCGCAGACTTTTTTTATAAGCCAAACTATTAGACTGTCATTTTACAATAATTATTTTAGCTCGAACGGTCTTCATTATGCCTGGAAATAAAAAAAACTTGTTAGAATTCAACTCATACAAGGAATATCTGGATTCGTTTACTAACGTTAAAGATATGCGTTATCTGACGAGTACAAAGGTGCTTCGTACGCTGGTAAGAGATGCCTGTGGCATTGCCTGTATGGGTGGACTGCTGACTCCGGACGAGTTTGAAAAGACCAGGCACGAACAGCTACTAAGGCTGCGTCCACTACTTGGTTCGCTCGATATGTTTAGCGATAATTGCGAGATCACAGATGAAGTCGTTATGGAGTTTGCAAAGCGCGAGTTGCCACTGCGTTCCAAACTTATATCGGTAAGATGTTACATCATAGACAACTGAAAGTCAACCTAACGATCATCCCTTGCAGTGCATTGTCTTTTTATTTGTGCGTTCGCAGGCTGGCTTCGAGATCTCCGGTTACATTGATCTCGGCAGCAGCTTTGCGAACGCCAAAAATTTAGGACATGAAGGCAACGATTGGAAGAACATTTTCCTTGGAAAAGCGTCGCTCTACCCACATAACAAACATCTAAGCTTCTGCGACTGGAAACATAATCTGATTGTCTACAATAATAGCGAGAATTTCCTCAACGTCCATAACAGTGGTCACAGTTTGCTGTTTATGGATCGCGGTGATCATAAGATCATATGTGTGAACGCCAGTTGCGAGTGCAAGTACAGCTTTAATGCGAAGCGTTCGATGCATTATTCACCAAAGTATGGATATGTTATTTTTTTTGATCATACAGTCAGGCGTAAGCATTGAGAAATGTAAATATACATGTGAAGTAATGTGTCCTGTATACGACATGTATTGGATTTTGTACAATATGCTCTGAAATTACTTCCAAGCGTTAAGGAGAAGACGTGTCACTAAATACATATTGTACGTTATTATCCCCAATATCAACTTTAATGTAACATTCTTTAATAGTTCTTTTTGGTTTCACCTCGTAATTTGTTGCCACATCTTATTTTATTACCACGCAGTATTAAGTTAACAAAATGTGAGCCAGGTGTGGATATACTCGTATGTACGAGGTGTGTTCAGATAAACTTTAACATTATTTTTTTCCTAAAAAAAAATTTAAGTAGGTTCCTTTCAAAGTATTCACTCTCAGATATAATACACTCCTCCCAATCCTCAAAGTGCTTCTATTATGCCTTGTTCGTCGTTAGCGACAGCTCTTGATTATGCGACAAAACAAACTTCGCTGTCCCACGTTTTATGTCCTAAACGACCGTAAAAATTCAGTGGCATAAAACAACCGATAAACTAACCGCAGCAATATATATAATAATTTTTATTTTGAATCTCTAATCCATCAAAAAACTCCTTTGGGTTTAGCTTTTGACTTTAAGAAATTTGGCCCTTTGTTCAAGGCTTTTTCGAATTGCTTCATTAACATAAGCTTTATGTGCAATAGAGGTTATTTTTCCAAGAACCTTTTCCGGTGGTACAAGAGGATTGTTGAGAAGATTTGTCATTTTCGCGATCTCGACTATTCCAAAGTCATAAAAACCACGGATGCTTTCTGTGTCCACTTTGTTGTCCCCAAAAATTGTTAATATTTTCAGGTCCCGCAAATTTGCTAGTTGAGTTCCGTGTACGTTTTTTTTTTTCTAGTACCAGATTCAAAGAATTATAGTCGTCTGGAATGTTTACGGAATGGGCTGTCGGGAACGGGTTGAACTGTCGATGAATAGCATTTATTCTTCACCCAAATATTTGTGCAGTGGTCAAGATAGTCTATTTCTTGAAAAACAGAAATCTACTGAATTCGGAAAGAAGAAAGCTGGTGCCTTGAGCCAATTGTCCATCTTTCTTGAAGCTCGATGCAAGGTATTTTGCCGCTTCTTTGGCTAACCCCAAATTTCTTACCATATCATTGCAAGGGGGTGAATGAGGGGTCGAATTTATTTTAGTTAATAGACACCCTACTCGACGTTTCGTGAAAATTGAAAGTTCCACCCACCTCCCAGGATGTATATAGGGTGTTCTATGGGGTGAAGGAGGCTACAAATTTGTTTTTGGTGGTAGACCCAAACGCATAGGAACAGATACCCCACTCGACATTTCTAGCAAATTGAAATGTCAACCACCGTGGGGAGGTGCAAAGGGTGTTTTTATGGGCATATTCGGTTTCAGCGACTTCAAAAACCTAGGAATATGGGGGTATGTCTTCTTGGTAACGTCCTTTTCACAGTTTGTTTGCCTGTATGATGATTCGATCATTCTCCATAACGATCGTCTTCAGTTTTTTAACATTTTCATCGGTTGTTGTTGTGCTGGAGCGTGCAGGGCGGGTATAGTTATTAATATCGTCTTTTGAATAGCTGCTATCATTTAAATAATTTTTTTTTCCACTTTTTTTTTTTACAAACCTCGTATGTCTATGAACACTATAAGTTGATATACATACAATTATACAAACATGCTGGCTCATCAAAGACGAACTTTAGTGCATCACGATTTCGTGTCTGACAGTTTCTTTAATTAGTCTTATTTTCGCGCTTATAACAATTCACTCCGCCTAAGCGCTAATGCAGAACGTTGGTGTGGTTGATATGGGCGTGTTTCTTTGCATAACACATTCACGGATTTTTACTTAGGTGTGTCAAATTGCTGTGTGTGTCCACAAAATTATGGAAAGGCAGACAGAAATTATATTTACACAGTAAATTTTTTTTTTTTTGTGATTTATGACTGTGGACTGTTTATGATTACGACATAGAAATTTCCTTACTACAAATTATTTGTTCTCTGTATACAGGAATTGAACACAGCTGAACACAGACTGAAGGAAGCTTGAATGAACCTTCAAGATATGAACATAGCCGCTTGTTTTTCTTAGTAAAAAATATAAAGAAAGTTGCTTTTCAGAGCATTAAAGTTGAACAGCGTTTGACTTTATCGCATAATTTTTTATTCTTTATACCGGGATACAATCTTCACAAAGCAGACCATACCAGTAACAAGTGAAGAGGTTTTGTGGATGTGCTTATTAATCAAAAGATTTCGTATTTTCGACACGAGCCTGTGAGTTCGACTATACTGCAAATGGCCACCATTCAAATTGCCAGCAGTAAGGGTGAGTTAAATGTTTCGTCTGAGTCCCGCAATGGCAACTTCTGAATTTTAGCAAATAATCCATGGTCTGGAAAAATATAATCCTTATAGGAGGAGTTTGTAATGCCCAGAACTGATGCTGGGTTGTATTTAGAGCGGACACATGCATGCTGTGCAGAATTCATCTGCTATTAGATATTAGACATGTCATGCAACTCATTTCCCTTTTATGCATACCCATACGCCTAGTGCAACATACTTTTTCGTTTACAATACGCTTCATCCTAATGACTTGAGCATAAGTACTGAGTACCAGCTTTCATCCGAGCACCTACCCTTTGTAGCTGTTTTTAACTCCAACACGATGCTTAAGTTCAAGACGTAGACTTGCGCTATAGACATTGTTGCTGTTCAAAGTTGGGCTTAGATGACAATGCTGGCGCACCCGGGATCCCAATGTGGATAGAGTCTGCCTCAGAGTAGCAAATATGGTGGAAAAACTTCTGGCAATACATAAACAATGCGCAACTAACCGGTTCTTGGCGAATGTCTTCCTGGATGACTCAACCAAACAATCTTTTTGGAAGCCGACGAGCAGATACAAACATCAGGTTGCCCCTAAATTTCCGATCCGAAAGGCTGAGGGAACATGACAAAGATCTCCAGCAAACGAACAGAGGCATTTGCTGCTGACCTACAAAACCACTTCCAACCATTTGGTTTTACCACACCGACCAGAGCACTTGTGGTCCAAAAGAGCTCCTGGAGAAGATGTGCTGGCTAACTTTACTCTTTAATGCTGTGCTGAGGCTGGGACAAATTCCTAAGCAATAGAACAAGACCAAAATCTGCATGCTTCATAAGGCTGGGGAAGACTTTGATCTGTGCAGACCTATAAGTCTGCAGACTACAGTTTCCAATTTATTTGAACTCTGTATATTAACACAAATCCTTGACGTGAGTAAAGTTAGGAGAAGGATACCTCTATCAATTTGGACTCAGTAAGTCCTATGGAACGCTTAAACAGCTTAATAGGATAATAAATTTCATCAAGTAACTTTCTGTAAGAATGAAAATGGAAATCTGGTTACAGATGAACATGAATCACTGGGATTATGGAGGAGTCATTTCTCCAACCTACTCGGAGGCGATGAAGAGCACAATTCCACCGATAGAGAAATGACACCGGAACCACCAGTTAATGATGGCACTATTGTATGTATTAAAAAGCTGAAAAATAACAAAGTGGTAGGCTCTGATGGGCTGCCAGCTAAGTTATTTAAGACCGTGGACGAAGGGTTGGTTAGGAGTATGCACCAACTTTTCCGATGAACGCATTTGCGCCAACTCCCGCGGCATAAGTCTTCTTTCAATCGGATATAAGATTCTGTCGCGCGTATTGTGAAATAGGCTGAAGCCATAAACGGATTCACTGATAGGACGACATCAGTGTGGCTTCAGACCAAAAAGGTCGACCAGTAACCAAATATTCACATTACGCCAAATCTTGGAAAAGTGATTTTAACAAAGACACTTACCACCAATTTGTCGACTATAAAGCCGCTGTCGACACGCCGATGCGATCGACGTTTTTTGACGCCCTATCTGCACTAGGTAACCCGGTAAAGATTGTCCGTCTTTGCATGGCGACGCTACCTTGTACACAAAGCGCAGTCCTGACAACCTCTCCGATCCCTTTGATACCAAAAGATGTTTCAGGCATGGCGATGCTCTGTCGTACGATTTTTTAAATTTTCTGATGAAATATATTCTACGCCAGTGCCCGTACATACAGAATATGTCGGGGTCGATCTTCCAAAAGGAAGTGATGCTGTTCGATTACGCCGATGACATCGATATCATCGGCACGCAGGTACGGCGAGTCAGCAATGCGTTCTCAGAGATTGAAGGACAGTCTTGGCGCATGGGTCTAGCGGTAAATGAGGACAAGACGAAGTACTTGGTGTCTTCTCTCACTCCGCCATCGCGACTTGGACGGTCAGTGACGATGGAGAATTTCAACTTCAGTGTTGTAGAAAACTTCGTCTATCTTGGATCCGAGGTAACCAGCAACAACAACGTCAGCCTGGAGTTCAGGCGAAGAATCACGCTTAGAAACATATTCTTTTTTGGGCTGAGAAAGCAAATAAAAAGTAAAGCTCTCTCTCGAAAGACAAAAATCAAGATCGATAACACGCTGATACTCCCGGTCCTATTGTATGGCGCAGATGCATGGACCGTGATTGAGTCAGATGAAACAGCGTTGGAAGTCTTCGGGAGAAAGACTCTTTGGAGGATTTTCAGTTCTATTAGAGTCGGCGACGAGTTTAAGTCCCGTATGAACCGCGAGCTATACGAGCTATTCGATAAGGTTGACATAGTCCAGCGCATAAAATTCCAGCGGCTGCACTGGGCTGCGAGGAGGTTGTCGAAATAGAGGACGACCGGGCACGCTTTGGATGACCAGGTATGAAGAGATCTCTCCGTACTTGGCATTCAAAACGACTGGCGCCAGCACGCACAAGACTATGAAGGCTGGCACGCCTTCCTAAATGTGGCGATGACCGGAAGACGGTTGACGGCCATTTAAGTAAATAAGTAAATTTCATCAATGAAGGATTCGAAGCCAAGGAGTTCGTGGTTGCCGCTAACCTTGACATTAATTAATCATTTGACCGAGTCCGAACCCAATTTCAAGAGTCTGCTGCCGCTTTAGCCGTAGATGTATATGCACAGCTATTTGCAAAACAGTGCTTTTTCTGTAATATTGGACAGGGCTGTGCTCTGGGATCACTTTTAAACACACTTTTTACGTACGACAAGCTCACTGGTTATGGAATACTAATTGAAAATGATTTGCTTATCGCACAGAAAAAGCTGTGTATATGCAGCCTATGATATCCTGCAGCATTACTTGTGCCAATTTGCTGGGCTAAGCCATGAAACATTAACATTAACCCGAAAAAGTGTACCAATTTGTCTTGTCTCTACGTCCAGACTCTTGTCCGCGAGTATTCATTAATAACCAGCTGATAAGTATTTCGGTGTAAGACATCACAACTGTAACCAAAGCCATTTGTTTAAACATATTTAAACATATTGTTCCCGCTGCTTCTGCTACTACACTTGTGTTACTGGCAAGTACAAACACACCACATTGGCCTTCCACAATATATTTTAATATACTTTCCTGCTGTTTGTGCGTGAAATAATAAATACGATGTACGATAAGATGTGAGCAAGCCGAGCATGCGCGTTTAACAATTAAATTTACGATCCATAAATTATGTACTTGGATGACAAACGATCAATGCAGCGCACACATCTTTAATATACAAAGATGTGTCAATAATAAAAATAGAAACATACACGCAATATAATACATACATACATATAATATATAAATACAGTCCAACTAGCTCTTAAGAATTATATATAAGTGAAAGATTAATAAAAATAAGACGAGTTCTTTAACGGAATCCAATTGAAGTGTGTGTTCATTTTTTGGTCAATCGAGCCAAATTTTTTTGTTTTTAAAAAAAATAACAGAATCATTGAAAGCATTTTGACAAATTTGAACCAAACATACGTGTGTTTGACATTTGTGCGGGATACCAAATTGTTTGTTGATTGGTTTAAATAAGGAAAACCAAGTCAACTTTATACAATTTTGGTACGTTAGGTCGAATGTGTTGTGATTGTTTTTTTTAAAAAAAGAAAATTCAATCAAGCGTGTCTGAGGCTATACATCAGAATAGGCGTCTTGAGGCTAAAACATCAAGAACATTGTTGAACATTTGAACCAGTCAAATGCAAATAAGTGTGTTTGACATAATTTTTTTAAAAAGAAAAACAAAACAATTGCAATTAATCAATATTTGGCTGTGAGACGAGGCACAGCAAGATCAACCAGGTGATCAGAACAAAAATTCCTCCAACGGATCAATTGCAATTTTTTGTATCATTTAAAAAATTAGAGTGTTGAATATTAAAGTGAACAAGATGTCGTCAGAAGCTGTCCAAACAGGAGCTATTTGCAAGACATCTATTGAAGGAAGAAATTTAGTGCTATTGCATAATATTTTTGCCGATCTGAAAAGGTGGGCATCAAATTCAATCAAACAGTTGTGAGTGAAGAAACCCGTGTTGTGAAGTACAAAACGCAATACGAGTCGGAGACTTCAAATACAATGAGCACTGCAGAAGTCAAAAGCAATGAAGCCATTATTAAATCCGATAACATATCGGAACCAGATGTCAAGGTAGAGACATGTACAATGAATACGACGCTGCACACTTTCGACAAGACAGACAACATCAATAAATCAATTTTGTTGCCGAAAATCAACATGAATCCACAGAAAGCCGATGGTACTACACCGACTGGGACAGTGCCAAGTCAGACTCTTACGATGACTACAAGCAAGGTGCATGAGTTATCGTTCGTGGCTAACCATGATATATACGAGATGCAACGAGATGAATTAAGAATAGAGAAGCAACTGCTGCAAATCCAGCAACTAAGCTGGGCAATAATAAGGAAGCAATTTATTCCCCCGGGAAGTCCTCACTTTGGAGAAGTAAGGAGACCTAATGATATTTTAACTAATCTTTATTTCAAGCAAGCTACATCATACAACGCAGCATACAAGCATAACGAGAGAAAGATGAGACGGATGGACTGGTGGAAGTTTGTGAAACGTCTCAAATGCAACTTACTCTAACTGCAACACCGAACGAAATGGAAAGATTCGGCTTCAAATGTTTCAGAGGAAACAACGAGAAGAAGAGTACAACTGCGGCAGCAAAGAGGGACTTACACGAGCTTCATGTCAATCATGCCGAAACCATCTGATGTACCTTTTGCTCCAAAGGCGCCTTATCTGAGGAGAATGGTGCCACTATCGGTATCTGGCCCCCGGGAAAATGTTTAAACATATTTAAACATATTGTTCCCGCTGCTTCTGCTACGCCACTTATGTTACTGGCAAGTACAAACACACCACATTGGCCTTCCACAATATATTTTAATATACTTTCCTGCTGTTTGTGCGTGAAATAATAAATACGATGTACGATAATATGTGAGCAAGCCGAGCATGCGCGTCTAACAATTAAATTTACGATCCATAAATTATGTACTTGGATGACAAACGATCAATGCAGCGCACACATCTTTAATATACAAAGATGTGTCAATAAACTCATAAAACAGTACTAGCTATGTAATAAAAATAGAAACATACACGCAATATAATACATACATACATATAATATATAAATACAGTCCAACTAGCTCTTAAGAATTATATATAAGTGAAAGATTAATAAAAATAAGACGAGTTCTTCATCAAATTCCAAAGCGTCGTGTCGTGCATTCACCATTACTGCTAGATTGAGGAATATACATACAGTACAATTATTGCTCCACCTTGGTGGTACAGTTTGCAAGTTTATGATATCTCAGCCAAAGCAAACGTAGTTAAGGTTAGTATACTATAGGCAGGATACTGTGGCCTATTGGTACATGCCCATTTCCAACCTAGAAAGAGACTTGATTGTCGACAAAATTGGCGATGTCATATTGCGCCATTTAAAAGATTATTTGGAAAACCAGATAACCACTCAAATGAACTTGCAAGGAGCAGACTAGGAGGTGTCAGAGTGGAGAATTACTGAATAATTGCTTTTGTTTTTATTTAGTTGAGCATTCACAAGGCAGGTTTTACGTACAATGTATGTTAGAAAAACAGACTGAATATCGATTTTTAACTTTACATCCATTTCTTTAAAAGTAGGCTCGCAAAAAAATAAAATTTTCACCTGAGTTATACAAATTTGCAATCGTTTCTGCCATCGCGATGCCGGAGACTGAGTTTCGCGACGTGCACACTCTTTTCGGACTTTCTTCGTTTTACGAGAAAGATTTGCACACGACTTACGACGTTTTCGACTTCGCAATATTGCGCTTTATATAATACATACTTTGCTTTAGTATCCTTTTCCAACGTCCCATCTATTTCTATACCAAAATTAATACAAATTGGTTCATCGGCTGAGACGTGAAAAGGTGACAGATAGCCAGAGTTACTTTCGAATCTATAATATTAGTATTAGAGATGGGCATGGGCCGTGCTTTTTTTCGTGGCACGTCGTGGGCCCGTTGTTTCGTGCCTACAAATCAATTTTTGGGCCATGTTCGTGCAGGACCGTGCCTAGCATTCAGCACGAAAACAAGACGATTTATAAAAATAAACATGCATGTCTTTAGTATTAAAAAATACCTTGTATTTGTGAATATTCCACTTATGTAGCATGCTTCTGTACACTAGCGATGACAAAAATTATTGTTTCCCAATAGATGTACATAAAAATACCAAATTTATCCGATAAATGCTTTTTATCGTTTGTTTACTCATATCTAGTAGCGTGGAGAGACAACTAAATAAAATTATGTCGTCGCCATACAAAATAATGCCAGAATGCATTCGTTAAGGCGACCCTAATTACAAGTTTATCGCAAAAATAAACAAAAGCGCTGTGTGGAAAACGTTTTTCCAAATCGAAGCCAATGGAAAACTTGTGAACTACGTGTGTTGCAAGACGTGGGAAACTGTATACAATATTCATCCAAAAGCGGCACTGGCACAATTCTCCGCCACAAATGTGTACAGATTGCAGAGAGGACCCAACCAACGTTACACCATTATTCCAAAAAAGTCGTGCCAGGTCGTATTACAAAGAACCTAGCCCGTAAACAACTCGCTTTCGTGCAAAAGATTTACGGTCACTGTGCATTACAAAGGGTAGGTGTAATAAAAATAAAAAAAATTTTGTTTTCAAATTAATTTTTTTTTTTTCAATTAATACATACAGCGAAGTACTAGTCGAATGCAAAAAGCGCAAAGTCTGTATCTGTTACCGTTTTCGAGATTCTTTCGTTCTTACGGACGGACATGGCTATATCGACTCCTCTATATCGACTCGACTCCTCTATCACTCCTGACCGTAATAAGGCTAACTTTGGGGGGTCTCCGACCATTATTTCTACCTGTTACATACATTTGCACAAAACCAATAGACTTTTGTACCTTCGGTACAGGACCTAAAAAGTCAGTTATTGAAATTGAGCTTGACTTGTTTTATTTAAAAAATTCGGATGCGGATATACCAGTTCAGCAATTTTTGAAACGAGAAAATTTTTATGTATTCCGGCCAGCTCAGCAACGACTGAAAGACTTTTTTCAACATCAAGCACTATTCTCAGCGAGCGACGAACGAGACTGTCTAGCTCAAACCTTGAAAAAATTTTTAGCATAGGTTCGTATGGCGACCATATATTACAGTTTGGAATTTGTTTAGTTTGTTTGTGCGTAGGGTGTTGTGTATGAGGTAATGTGTTACAAACTTTCCGACAAACTGACTAGCAGGCTTTGTCTGTCGTACAAATTGTACGAATCGAGTTTGAAGGAAAGTCTAAAATAAAGTTTATTCTTTTATTAAATAACTATTTCTACTTTTGGGTAAGTTTTTCCAAATCGACAAAATCTCATGAATAACTATTTTATGAATAACTACAAACAGACTTTAAAGACATTCGGAAGAAAAAAAGTTTCTCCTCACCTCTAAACCTCATTGTATTTTCTTTTGTGCAAGATTTTCTTAAACTCAGCACGTGTTAATATTTTCGTAAAAGAATACTTCTCTCCATTAACCAGATCTCTGTCATTTGCATACTCGGCTATGCGTGGATGATGAATAAATGAAAGAAAAAGTCAGGTCAAGCATTTTCATGTATTTAAATGTGAAACTCATGCATATACATTACTCTTACCTTTTATGCCAAATTTGATCAACCAATAAAAATACTTTTCTTTTCGTGGCAAGATTTTTAAATAGAAGGCATAATACTGCATATTTAAATGGATTTATTAGAGCATATTCCTAAGTATTTCTTTTCAGTTTTGTCTGCGTTATCCTCATCAGCTTTGATGACAAAGTCGTCATCGTTTCTTTTAAACGAAATCAAGAAAGATGGAAACGCTCGAGTGTGGTCTCATTGAACCTTGTGGTCTCATTGAACCTTAGATTTGAATGTGGTATATATTCATATCTGCAAACGTGTGGGATATTTTATTGGAATAAGTGTAAGATAGGACAAATATCACGTTTCAAACTTAACCTCATCAAAACGATTTTCTTACAGTGCTACCGCTTTTTGTGATTCGATATGAAGAAATATGGAATTATTATTAAAAGTGAAGTAAAAGCAGCAAATTAGGCATTTTCAGCTTAAATAACAAGAAGAACACCTTTTTTTGCAATTAAAAACTTAGAAAGGAAAGACAGGTTTTTGTGAGTACTTTATCTTAGAGAGGTGTTAAAGATAAAATAGAAGACACAAAATGTCCAAACTTGAAGGCTCCATCTATTATAGTCTTCAAGTACTTGTTCATCTTGTTACATCGACTAGACTTTTGTTATTGATCAAGAATTTATATAATTTATGCTGTCTGACTTGTTTTCTTCTGTCTGTAACATACATTTGCACAAATTTACCACTTTACCCTGTTAGTATAGGGTATCCAAACAATGTTGGAGCTTTGTTTGAAAGTAGAGTTCTCATTGCACTACCCCAACACCTCTACTCTTTAACCTGTTTATAACTCTCTTCAAATCATTCGAACCGAACAACATCTGTCAGTCAGTGAAAGGCATAACAAAGAAAATGGAAGCAAAACAATGCGCAAAAAGCTTGCCACATCCGCTTTGTTCTTTTTGACTTCCGTTTTTATGATTTCTTTCCATTTGACTTGCTTTCAATTTGTTTTGGTTGTCGTTCTTTTCTTTGCAGTTGTAAAAACAAACTTAAATATCAAACTTGCATAAACAAGAAAAGCAGAGCACAGAACGCGAAGGATTGAGTTTCTATTTGTTTTCATTTTCCTATTGTATTTTTGAGCGTTTCCGTTTAAATCGTCTTTTAGAGTGGGACTTTGCAAAAATAATACTACAAAAAAAAAAAAAAAATATCTCAATATTGGAATAAATACTCAATTTCTAAAATACTAAAAGGATAAATGCGCGCTGCATACTAGTTATAGGTACTAGTATTAATTTATATACGTGAATTTTTCGCAACAGATTTTGTATCATGTCTCATTAAGCTGCTTCTGCTTCTCCGCAAGATTGTATATAGCCATGTCTGTCTGTCTGAATATTTTAAAGAAATACGTTTTTTTTTCTATCACATAATTTAAATGAGATTTGCATATATTCAAATGTGCCACAAGCAACTTGAAATAAGATTAAAACTTAAAAAAAAAAGTTATCACATTATAGCTACAAGATTTGATGCTTCTATTCACGTTCAACTCACAAAATAGTTCACATAAAATTCCATGCCACACGAACATGCTTTAAAATTTATCACAAAATGCGACTTTAAGCACCGTGATCTAGCTGTTGCCTCTGACAGCATTAAAAACTAATTTTATTTCTAATTAATTTTACCAACAGCACACACCGACCGAGCAGCTTCAGCAAACGCAACGAAAGGTTTGCGGTTACATTTTCTGGCAGAAGAGCTAAAGACTGCGACTTTTTGTTTGAAATGTGGTTGGATTCACGAAAGACGTAAATGAAACTTAATGTCGCAGTACAAGGAAGAAAAAAGGATAAAAACTTTATGCGACATATGTAGACAAGCGACTTTATACAAAAATGATGCATTGCAGTTGAAAAGAAGTAGAGCACGATTTCCATTTCCACTTTATACCACATTGAAGTCATACGTCACGTCTAAACCTCTAAAATTTTGGTATAGAAATAGACGGGACGTTGAAGAAAGAATATAGGCTACATTTTTTCAACATTGAAGAGAGATGTATGCGTTGGACCATGTCAACCTCACCGAATAGCTTGTATACCTTGTAGTTCATACAGGACCTAAGCTCGTCGTCGACTCTAATAGGACCAAAAATCTTGCGGAGAATCTTTCTCTCAAAGACTTCTAAGCCATTTCATCTGATTTAATCATACTACATGTCTCTGCGCCTCACGATACGACCGCGATTATCAGCGTCTTATAGATCTTCATTTTCGTCTTTCGAGAGAAGGCTTTACTTCTAATTTGCTTGCTCAGCACAAAATAACTACTATTTGCAAGCGTGATACTTCGTCTGATCCCAGGCTGACGTGGTTGTTTCTGGTCATTTCGGATATATGGTCGACGAAGTTTTCTACAACACTGAAGTTGAAATTCTCCATCGTCACTGCCAGTCCAAGACGCGATGACGGTGAGCGAGAAGACACCAAGTACTTCCTCTTGTCCTCATTTACCGCTAGACCCATGAACCGAGACTATTTTTCACTCTCTCAGAACTTATTGCTGACTCGTCGTTCTTGTGTACCGATAATAAAAATATCATCCGCGTACTCGAGCAGCATCACTTCCATTTGACAGATCGAGCCTGGGTACTGGCATATTCGTATTCAATCATAAGATTAGATTCATACTGCCTCTATGCCATAATCTTGGTATCGAAGGGGTCGGAGAGGTTTTGTGTGTGTAATAGCGTCGTCATCCAAATTCGAACGATCTTTACCGACATACCTAGTGCAGACAGGGCGTCGAAAAACTTCAAAAGTAGGTGGTGAGTGTCTTTGTTGAACTCACGGGTCTTTTCCAAGATTTGGCGTAATGTGAACTTGAAGCCACACTGATATCGGCCTATCAGTAAATCCGTATATGGCTTCAGCCTATTACACAATACGCGCGGCCGATTCATATAGCCGATTCATATATCGCTGTAATTGGCGCAAACCGCGGGGTCTTCTTTCTTAAAGATAGGACAGAGAACACTGAGATTCCAGTCATTGGGTATGCGTTCATCGGACCATATGTTGCATAAAAGTTGGTGCATTCTCCTAACCAACTCTTCGCCACCGGTCTTAAATAACCAATAAATTACCAGATTTTCATTCTCATCCTTACAGAAAGTTACTCCGGGCTTAAAAACTTCAGTCAGACGCTTGACCTTTTGATAGAATTTACGAGCTTTATTTCTGTCACGTAACATCTCAACATCCTCAAACTCCTGCCTTTCTTGGTCCATTTTTTTGCGTTTAAAAAGGCGTTTCTCCTCTCTCCGTTTCTCTCGATATCGCTCTCTAACAGCTCGTGTTGCTCCCGACTGCAGAGTTCGCTGATAGGAAGCGTTCTTCCCTGCAGTAGCATTATCGACGTACCAAGAATTCTTCACAGGTTTTGTAAAACCAATGACATCCTTGGCAGCCATATCCATGAAGCGGGCGATATGTTTCAACTGCTCCCATATAGGCATCTTTGTTCATTTTATTTATTTATTTATTTACAATAATACTAGGACTAAGTAAGCATAGAACTAATATGAAAAGAGAGCACTGGCTGCTAAGGCCTTTGGCTATCTTTGTTAATGTTTACATAGTTTTAGATAACACTGTAGATTTTATTAATAAAAAGGAAGTCGCTTGCTATAGCGTACGAGAGTTCTATTTCAAACGCCAACAAGAGAAGACTGATTGTTGAGCTATAGGATTCCGTACAGTGAACACGGCTCTCTTTATTTATAGAAGAGATTATATATAAAAATATATATAAAAATGTATTTTGCTACATATTTCACACTTTTGTCTACCCTTCACATGTACACTTGTATCTTTTGAGGACATTAACCAGCTGGATATCTTCACCATCTTAATTAAGGGTGCGGACACTACAAGTACATATCCGTAAATCGTGATCCTTATATCGTTTGTGGGGGTCGCCATCAAAGAGTTCTATCCGAGACATTCTTTTTTATTTTTCATTGTAGTTATGGTTGATATGCCACGCCTACTATTTTGGATGGTTCTATACAAATCCATCCACCAAATATATTTTAAATTATGTGAACTTCTTATCAGCTAAAAAATCGAATGCTTGGCTTCTTTGAATGACCCATTGACCAGTTATGTGATTTTATAATAAAACAAACTTTTGTTGGATCAATATCAGCTGAAAACTCGATATGGTGTTTCCTTTGGAAGGACTTTTCAAATACATATACCACATTTTACATTTCAAAATTTACGTCTCGACATTAGGCCATAACTAATGTTGAATCCGATCCAATAGGCATTCACTATGACAACGATTTAAAAAAAGAAATTAAGAAATAAGGATTTCTGCGTAGTGGTTATTGAAATAAGGAGTAAGAAATAAGGATTTACAAATTAGTATATAAAGAAAAAAAAGATTCCGAAATAAGTACTCTGAAACAAAAATTAAAAAGTAAGAAATTTGGAAATATGGATATTAAGAAATAAGGATTTCGAATTTAAGGAGTATCATTTATAATCGCCGAGATTTTTTTTCACAAATGCGAACAACGTATGGATGAACAGATAGACATATCCTTACCGACTTTAAAGGTTGATCATTATTAGATCTGCCTTATGCCTTAGGCTGTGTATAAAATGCGACGAATAATCGTTTGTACAAACATTTGTTGCGCATCAAGTCAAAAAGTTTTACCTTTGTCTAACTAGGCTTCACCTATTCTCATTGCTCTTTACGCAATGTAAAGTTTACTTTAGCTTTGAAACGACCTTTTGTTCATTTTCTGCTTAGCATACTTGTATCTAGGTATATATCTATTATACTGGCTTTGTCTGTGCAGTAAATTTTAATGATTGTGATAAAATGCAGAAAGGACGATTAAGTAAAAATAGAATATATTATATTCATCTTTATTCAAAACAACTATGCTGCGGCAACCAACAGAGAAAAAGAAAAGCACAAAAGTTGACTGAAAAGAAAATATTCAAACGAAAAATAAACCAAGAAAATCTTGACTAGAGGCAACAACAGCAACGCAGTACAAGTTTGAATTTAAGCTGGCTTTTAAATAGCCGCAATTTTTTATTATAACTTATTAAATTTTATTCTTCGAGCTAACGTTGCGTATGCGTAACTTTTGTTTGTTTAGAGCGGCTTATTCGCTGTGTTCCTGGACAGTTCTGTCCTGTCTTTAGGCATATTTGTGTGTCTTCGTCAACAATAGCCGAAACTATGTTCAGACCTGGGTAAACAAGGTTGCAAGGCAAAATGCCACAACGCTAAGTTGTCCTACATGTCCTGTTTGTAGAGGATAGTCTGCTTTGCACTGTTTGTGTTTGTTTACTCGTAAAGCTTTTGTGCAGAGGCGAAAAAATTTCAATACCAATATTAAAGGTCACATGCTAAACCGCTTAGCAATCTTGTTTGTTTATTTTGGAAAATGGTTTCGCTAAAAATAGTATTTTGTGCATAAAAGTAGAAGAACAACAAAGTAAATAGAGAACATTGAAAAAGGCTGTCAGTGTTTATTGTGCCTCATTCTCTTATTCTAACAATAAGATGGGTGGGGTGTCTTGTGTGCCACTTCACTTCAAATTGAATGGATGCCTTACCACAAAGAGCTCAATTCAATATTTCAAATTTTATTGTAAATGTGGGCGAATGTAAAATTGAAATTTAGTCGGCAACACATTTCTCGCTTAATACCTTCTGTAAATAGACTACTGGAAAATTTTGATCAAGTAATTTAATTTAAATTACGTTTGACTGCCATCGACAGCTGCCAGCAACTTGGATAAGTAAATTTCCTGCGCTGATAAGCCATAAATATTTGCTTTTGTGTTTTAATTGCTCAGCTAAACAAATAAAAATCAAATTTGGATAGTACTCACAACGCATTTTGCTACACATCAATTCTATTAACTAACTTAGATAACATTCAACATTTTTCGGTCTAAGCTGCACTTAGGAAGGTGCAGCTTCCTAGCCGCTATAATGCCGCTTTTTAAAGCAAAGCAAGGAGATACATATATCTTCATACCTGTCAGACTGTCCCATATTACATCATCCATCAATTTGATTTTGGATTTCTTGTAAACAATGCGTGCTGAAGCTCTTTTGTTAAATCGAATGTGATAAGCAGCCCAGTGCAGCCGCTCAAATTATGTTAAACTCTTCCAATAGGTCACATAGCTCGTGGAACATACGGAACCGAAACTTGTCACCAACTTCAATAGCTCCAAAAACATTGCGCAAAATCTTTTGCTCGAAGGTCCATGCTTCTACGCGATACAGTAAGACCGCAATTATTAGCTTGTTTCATATCTTGATTTTAGTCATTCGAGAGAGAACTTTACTTCGAATGAAGTTTTATACTACTTACTTACTTAAATGGCCTTCAACCGTCTACCGGTCATGGCCACGTCTAAGAAGGCGCGCCAGCCTCCATAGTCTTGTGCGCGCTGGCGCAAGTCGTTTTGAATGCCAAGTACAGAGAGATCTCTTCATACCTGGTCATTCCATCGAGTGCCCGGTCGTCCTCTATTTCGTCGTCCACTAATCAAGTTTGGGCCCAGTGCAGCTGCTGGAATTTTATGCGCTGGACTATGTCAACGTCATCAGAAAAGCTCGTGCAGCTCGCGGTTCATACGGGACCTAAACTCGTCGCCGACTCTAATAGGACCAAAAATCCTGCGAAGATTCTACCTCTTGAAGACTTTCAACGTTGCCTCATCTGACTCAATATACAAAAGAACCGGGAGTATCAGCGTCTTATAGATCTTTATTTTCGTCTTTCGAGTGAGTCAACAAGACGTTCTTTGAGAACGCCTTGTTGACTCACCGTTCCTGCGTACCGATGATAGCAATGTCATCGGCGTAAGCGAGCAATATCACTTCCTTTTGGAAGATCGAGCCCGACATACTCTGTATGTACGGGTACTGGCGTATGATGTATTCCATCAGAAGATTGAAAAAATCGCATGACAGAGCATCGCCCTGCCTAAAACCTCTCTTGGTATCAAAGGGGTCGGAGAGGTTTTTCCCCACCCTGACAACGCTTTGTGTGTTATATAGCGTCGCCATGCAAACACGAACAATCTTTGCCGGGATACCTAGTGCAGACAGGGCGTCGAAGAACTTCGATCTTATCGGCGTGTCGAAAACGGCTTTGTAATCGACAAATAGGTGTTGAGTGTCTTTGTTGAGCTCACGGATCTTTCCAAGATTTGGCGTAATGTGAATATTTGGTCACTGGTCGACCTTTTTGGTCTGAAGCCACACTGATATCGTCCTATCAGTGAGTCGGTGTATGGCTTCAGCCTATTACTCAATACGCTCGACAGAGTCTTATATCCAATGGAAAGGAGATTTATTCCGCGGTAGTTGGCGCAAACAGCGGGGTCTCCTTTCTTAAAGATAGGACAGAGAACACTGAGATTCCAGTCATTGGGTATGTGTTCATCGGACCATACGTTGCATAAAAGTGAATCGACCTCTTTATAGTCCGGTGGCTCTACAATAGTGCCATCATTAACCGTTGTCATTTCTCTATCGGCAGAATTGTGCGCTTCATCGCCACCAAGTAGGTTAGAGAAATGACTCCTCCATAATCTCAGTGATTCCTGTTCATCCGTTACCAGATTTCCATTCTCATCCTTACAGAAAGTTACTCCGGGCTTAAAACCTTCAGTCGGACCCTTGACCTTTTGATAGAATTTACGAGCTTCATTTTTGTCACGTAACATCTCAACATCCTCAAACTCCCGCCTTTTTTTGCTCCTTTTTCTTGTGTCTGAAAATGCGTTTCTCCTCTCTCCGTTTCACTCGGTATCGCTCTCTGACAGCTTGCGTTGCTCCCGACTGCAGAGTTCGCTGATAAGGAGCGTTTTTTTCTGCACTTACATTGCGACACTCCTCGTCGTACCAAGAATTCTTCACAGGTTTTCAATAACCAATGACATCCTTGCCAGCCCTATCCATGGAGTGGGTATTATGTTTACACTGCCTACACATATCTATAGAAGACGGAGAGGTTTCCTGAGGCAGCATATTGCATATTGGAGATAGTGTCGTGAAAGCTTAATTTTCCGAGGGTTGTGCCAAAGATTTCTTCCTTTAGGACTGCGCTCATCTTTAGCATCGTCGTCTTTCATCCGACGGAGTGCACAAATCAGGCTTATATAAAAATGTTTAGCCTTAAGGCTCAATATGCTGTGAATCTGTAGATGAGGCCACGCATCCAAGTTCGTGCTTACTCTCATGTCACAGGATGCTTTTTTAGAGCAACCCTGTCCTATCCATCCGATTTCTTGGATTGCAATGTCAGCTTTGTATCTTTCGAAGACATCAACCAGATGGATATTTGCACCAACCCTATAAAAGGTGTGAAGAAGAGGTTTTATACGAGGCTTCCTTTTTGTTTTCATTGGATGAATTTTTTCACGTTGGCGGTTCCCAAGCCTAGAGCACCTAATTAAGAGGGGTTTTTGTCGCCTTTTCACTGTAAGCTCACCTCAGCTCACCTTCAATGGTTATTCATGAGATACGTGGCCTAACGGACGTTGTAAGCAAGAATCATTAATTGAAAATATGAAATTTCAGTTCTAATAAAATATTTCTCATATGTCCAAATAGGACTACTAGAAATTTTATTTTGATTTAGCTTAGCCTGAAACAGTTAATGTATCTTACACTAATGTATACCAATAATATATCCCACACGGATCGTCATAGAAACATATCCCCTATAAATACTTCAGGTTTAATGGGCTGCAGAGTTGTTTCTCGATCGTTTTTTTAAGTTTGTAGAAAAGTCATCCATTTAAATTTTTTATGCTCGCATTTTTGAAATTAAAAAAGGGTGCGGAACAGCTGAGCAATCGAGAGCAATCAAAAAAATAATTTTCCCTATGTGGTTAATTTTTCACTCAAAAAAAGTCAGCTTGGAGACTCCTTTATTTGATTTTTATACCATTATTCGTCTGAGCACTTCTTCAAAATGGGTTTGGCACCATTTTTTTGTTTTTTTTTATTTCGTCACAGATTTGTTTGAATTTGACCGAAACTTTTTCCACTTTTCGCCTATTTTGTGAAATAAGGTTGTTCGTTTTCCTCAAAACTCCCAAAACTAAGAGTGCAAATTACAATTTAGTCAGCCACCTCCACTATTTCCATCGTAATTTTAGTCATTTATTTTAAATATGGGTCCGTATAATCGTACATGACATAATTAAATTTCATAAAACCAAATAATTCTTGTTAAATATCAATTTGGCAAAATGGAGTAGAGTACAGATTCAAGCACAACGGGGGCTATATGCGTAGGAAATAAACACGAAAAGAAGGAGAAACGAACGTCGAAACAAAATTTAAAAAAGGCAAAAATTAAACAAAAGTAAAACGAGTAGACAAGGACGTAGACGTAGAGTGTGGAATTGAATCGTTTGCACACGTAGATGGCACATTACGTATACGTCATGTGCTCTGCATGTGACAATTGTTTACACATCTAATTGTTTGCTGATGGTATTGAAGGCGGCAGTTGTTCGCTCGTTGGTTCGTGGCAATTGTTTCATTTGTCATATTTAATTGAACATTTCACGCTCATTTGTTCAAATGTTTAGCACAATGTGACAAAATTCTATTGCAGAGCAACAAAAATACGCGGAGTATAGAATTAAATTAAATTAAATTACACGTTGAAATATGCAAATATGACGCGGCAAATCGTGCTTAATAAAATTAACATACATACATAAATGTGTTATTGTGTTTATTTCGGAATTTGGTTGCATTTATTGCAGAGTATATGCATTCAAGTGAAGTTTGGAATTGTCTAAGCAAAATAAATAAACAAATAAATCTAAGCAAAATAAAGAATGGCTACATTGACTCGTATTGCTGAGCCTGTTACAACCAGCGACCTTTTAAGTTATATTGCGCATTGGGATAACTAAGTTACAATATCTGCTATAATCTTATAGGCTGAATCAATTTTAGTATTTTCCTAAGAATAAGTTTCTAGGATATATGTACTAATATTCGTTCAGCTGCACTTTGTTGATGAAAGTATCTGTCTAGCATTTGAAATCTACTTCTAGCTACTGCTTCACATTCTGGAATAATGGGAAAAGGGATCTCTTCCTCTTAGTCATACAATCGGAAATCAGGGTCTACTCGCTTTGTTAATTAACAAGCCCTTCAAGAGAGAAGCTACTGCGAAAAGCCCATTAAAGGATCCAAGAGGAGAATGATGTTATGCCAGTCAACAGAAAGCCGAGATTTTCGCTGGCAAACTAGAGGACAGATTTCAACCATTAAGCTGGACTTCGGACCATATGCAAAGTTATGTTCAGATCACAGCTGATGCACCTTACCAAATGGCAGTGCCTACGCAACCGGTGACGCTGCAAGAAGTTACTCTGCAACTTAAGAATATGAAGGCTAAAAATTCGCCGGGTGTTGACTGTTTGGACAACCACACTATTAAGCTGTTGCCCCTAAAAGACATGCTATATATAGTGCTGATCTTTGACAGCAGCTTAAGATTGGGGCACTTTCCAAAAATCGAGTGGGCTGGCTGATCACGACGATCCCCAAGCCGGAAAAGCAGCTAACTGATGTTGATGCGTACAGGCCTATCAGTCTTCGCCCTGCTTTGGTAAAAATGTTTGAGAGGATCATTTTCGACTGGATCATGCAGATAGAGGGTGAGGCTTTCAGAATCGTCATGGAACCCCGTAACAGCTCCACCGTGTAGTTAACTTCGCCCTGGATCCCATGTAACAAAAAAAGTATGCTGTGACAGAGTTCATGGATATTCAGCAAGCCTTCGACAGGGTGTGCCACGCTGGCATTCGGTATAAGTTAAATAATTTACTAACACCGCAGCTCTTATAAATGGTTAGTTTATATATATAACTTGTCAAGCTTCCACGTAAGTAGCAGAATATTAAAATAAATAATTACAAGATTTCGAATAATTTAAAAAAAGAAATCAGGGGAGTTGTGTACACATATAGGATGTATGTTAAAAACTTTTCATATTTCGCCGGCTACGAAAAGTGTGCGAAGTAAGTAAATTTTTTTGAATTGTACTGCCCACGAAATGTTCCATTTTGTATTCTGACTCCTCTCATTTTTCGTTTGCAACAAGCTCTCTCTTTTTGAACCAAAAATTTCGGGAAAGAATCGCTATGCTATCCCATTATGTTTACAGATAAACAGAATTATTCGCTGTTTTCGACTAATATAAATAGATAGGACAAATAAATAAGATAAATTAGATTGTTTTTAATTGCGGACGGTTCACTACGTGTAATCGAATCTTTGAACTGAATTCAGAAGTAAGTATAAAGAAAATAAATAGTAGTAAAGAAAAAATTCAAAATAAACTTAGTTACTACCAGTGGCGTAGCTAGGTAACCAAGGGCCCTGGGGCAAATTAAAAAATGGGGCCCACTGCTATGTAAACTGATTAGGTTTTATCAAATAAAAATATGAAATATACAAATACTTTAAAAATGCTAAGCTACTTAAGCTCTTTTTTGTGCACTGCAGGGCAGGCAATACAAATATTAAACAGTAATTTATGTTGTCATAAATTATAATTAATAGGTTAGGCTAATAAAACGGAATAGAGAAGATTCAAGGGTTTATTATATAAAGGTCGGGCCTACCAACTGACTAAATAACAATTATATTTACAATTTTTTCCTAGCTTTAGTTTTCGCAAAAGTATCAATGACTTCGTTTAAATCCAGGCTTAATGCGGTTTTGTTTTCAATTGCTATTAGCGATAAGTGTCGGAGTCGAGTTTGGCCCATATTATTTCTTAAATAATTTTTTATTATTTTTAATTTGCTAAATGACCTTTCAGCTGCTGCAGAAGTGACAGGAATTGTAAAGAATAATAACATTGCTGTAAATATTTCCGTTGGGTCGCATTCTAGCACTCCATATTTGCTCATTATTTCCTTACATAATTGGTGAACAGTCCATGCTTGAGTTAGTTGAGGTAGAACTAGGTGGTAAATATTAATAAATTGAAGTGAAAAACTAGGGCCTATTATATCTGAATATTTGCTTTGGAATTCGGCACACTTTTTTATAAAGTTGCTTCATCAACATGTAATAAAAATGTTAGAAAATCGAATATATGACAGACTGCACTCATACCAATAAAACGTATACATATCTAATTGAGATATTACTGTGTCTCGTACATTGTTGAAAATCTCAATTTTAAATATTTTTTCTCGGTTTGGAAATCGGTGATCAGCAGCTAATTCATCAAAATGTATGATGGGTATCCATACCATATTTTCTTGCAGTTTCACTGGCTTTGCACTTGAATAATTCGAAATCATTTCTATAAATTTAATAACTAAATTAATTTCTGCCGTTGCCCCGCTGCCTCCGCTGATGCTACTACTGGCGTTGCTGTTTTTTTTCCTTTTGCTGTTGTTCCGTATGGTGTCACCGCTGTTGTTGTTCCTTCGTATGCTGTCGCTGTCATTGGCTTTGTTGTCGCTGTCATTGGCTTTGTTGTCGCTGTCATTGCTGCAGTCGTCCACGAACACGTCCGTTCAGCTTCGCTATCCGAGTTGGACTCCCAGAATATTTTTGCTGTCCTCGCGTCGATCGGTCAAATGCCCGTTGTCTATTGGCTCCTTCCATTTAACCGATTAACGGCAATCAGCAAACGCCCGTTGTATAATGGCTCCTTCCAACTGCACCGGTCCAATGCGCTGAACACCTTGTTGTTGTTGTCGTCCAACTTGTACATTCGTCCAATGTGCGTACCGTTACCGTGTATGATTGTTGTTGCGGGTGCCGTTGCTTGTGGGACTTTTGGACGTTTCTGTGCGCCTTCTCGTTTGCGTTACCTCAGTGTTGTTGGTTTCTTTTGTGCGTTTGTTTTATATTATGTCCAAGTGTAGCGTATCGTTAATATTGTGTTCGGTATGTTTGTCTTGTAAGGTGTTTTGTATTCTTGTGTAGCGTATCGTTGCTTTTGTGTAAGTATAACCGTAACTGTCTGTGGCCGATGTAGTTTTGGCCATTGCGTTGCGCGAGGGCCGGAGGACCTCGTCACAAATATCAAAATAACGAAGTTTTATTGCAGATATCGTAATAACCCTACTGGACCATCTACTCCGATTTAGTTTTTTTAGAGTGGTGTCCGATTCGCCAGTGAATTTTGACAGTAGATCCCAACGTTTGATGCTGTTTCCGAAAAAGTTATACAAATCTTGGAACGTTGCGAAAAAAATCTGTATTTCCACACAACTGCTAACGGCATCATTTGTCACCAAATTTAAATTATGAGTGGCACCATGTACATACTCTGCGTTAGGCTGGATATCCTTAATATGTTTTTGTACACCATTATACACACCACTCATCACACTGGCTCCATCATTTTTTTAAATCAATATTTTTGTCGATAAATAATGTTGTAACTTGGTTGACTAAATTTACTGCGCCATGTACTGCATACCTCACAACAATGCTTAGCTGATCTACCTTCGATATGTCCTGTGTCGTATCTATTATGATGGCAAAAAACGGTGACGCTCTAATCTGTTCTAGTAGATAGGTTTCGAGTTTGGTCCCCAAGCTCTCAATCATTAGGCCCTGTACCGAAGGTACAAGAGCCTATTGGTTTTGTGCAAATGTATGTAACAGGTAGAAATAATAATCGGAGACCCCCCAAAGTTACCCCCATTATGGTCAGGAGCGATAGAGGAGTCGATATAGACATGTCCGTCTGTCCGTCTGGCCGTCCGTATGAACGAAAGGATCTCGGAAACGGTAATAGATAGAGACTTCGTGTTTTTTGCATTCGACTAGGACTGCTCCGGAATTTTACAAGTTTATTTTAAAAACTTGCCCCTCCCCCCCTTCCCCATAAAATCACCCCCAAGGCGTAAAAATTTCTTCGGCACAAAAAAAAGTAAGTATGCCAGTATAGAGATAATCGTCCTTCTTAGCCAAAATCCGAAAAGTTCATCAAAATCGGATAATAAATGACTATTTTATAAGCAATTGAATTTGAACGACCCCCCTTTTCGTTTCATACATAAAAAAATGGTTTAAAAGGTACTTAGTCGTGCAGTGAGAAGTGGTCATGTGCTTGGTCATAAGCTCGGGAAACATTTAATGTGTTTGTTAGGCGACCTGCACTGGTAAAGGGCCTCTTACAGTCGGTTACGCCCGACTGTGATTTTCTTACTTGTTTTATTTTGAATTGTCATCTCAGACATCTTGTAGATCCTAAAAACATTAAAAAACACGATTTCAAAAAAAGTCCTGATATTAAACAGTAAAAAATTATAAACAAAATAAAACGATAAAAAAAACTTTGAAATAATTATTACCTTTGGGCATATCCAAAACTTGCCGCAAAATGTGATCACATCGGGCGACAAGCTCTACAAAGCACAGATAAATTTCCGTGGTATCCTTCCTGACTTAAGTCTTCTTGATGTCCTCTCAAAGCCAAAGAACTCTTTGCTAGGGTAAGTATGATATCGAATAATCTTTGAAAAACCTTTTTCCAAAATGATGCTTCTTTGCGAATTTCATTTTCAAGTTCCTTGTAGATAGTATTAGTATCGTTTTTTTCCAAAATTCATACACAGCACATGCTTCCGAATGAGCACTCGAACAACTGTTGTATATATCCGGACAAGGAAACGAATAATTGAAAATCACTCACAAGCACTTGTAACTTGTGGTGCAATTAAACGCTATTGAAAGGATAATACAAATCTTAGAATGCACGCTCAAGCACTTGAACCTGAGGTGCACCTAAGTGAATAACTTTGCCTATATACACTAAGTACTTGGAACTTAGTGTTTATTTGCGTTGGTAGAAAACTAAGCACTTGGAACTTAGAATTCTTTTGATCAATCTTTGAAGAGCTCAAAAAAACGTATAGCCTTGTTGCTTGCCTTTCAAAGAGTGACGATTTATTTGAATAATCTTGAGGTTTATATACAATTTTTGTTCTTATACTGAAATATGAAATTACAAATATATGTTTACATTATGTTCTTAATAGCTACTATAATCGTATGTGCATGTTTTGGTTTTTTCTAAATAATGTCGTAAATTTATGTACTTGAGTTTATTTAATGTCATTTTTTATTGGTATGTCATAAACTATCCTGCTGCATTATCGATATTAGGCTGTGCATGCGCAGTGTGTGTATTTTGTCACCATGTACAAATCAATGCGTTGGTACTCGATGCTTGATTATCGATATGTAATCTGCATGTGTTCTTGCTGTTGCTCATGCGTGTAAAAACTTTAGATAAACAAATAGAACATTTTATTGTTTTTTAAGTGCGTTTGAAATAGAATTCTTATTTTAAGATTCTACATTCTCCCGACCGGTTGAATATTTATTTAACCTAGCTTATATTAAAAGAAAACGGTGATGGCTGCGTAGAGTTGCTGGTGTTGACTGTTGGTACTGGCAGTTGTTCTACATCACGTGCGTTAGTGTGTTGCTGCTTGCTTCTTGATGGTTAATCTGATGAAGTAAAATAATATCGCTGCTAGTGAAATGCCCAGTGCTATATATGATATGATGCGATGACCTTGATTATCCATGTTTTCGAATGGTAACTTCAAATGTTTGTGAAGTTGTTTTTGTAAGCGTGTTAGCTCATCTTGGCTGTCTAGCGTGGAAGTGGTGATGGGCGGAGACT